>CAWYPV010000051.1:202500-298044 GCA_963966075.1 Aphodius sticticus
CTTGTTGTTGAATTTTAGCAGCTGCCCAATAACAAAAATTTAATCTCTTTTCTAAATCGTTTTCGCTCAATTCCTGTACATGTTGCACATGATATGGATGATACTTGTGTCGCCGTATTATTCTGGACACAGATGATTGGGTTATTCCTTGATTTCTTATTTGTCTAGTGCTTGAGTATGGATTTTCTACCACACTAGCAACTACCAGAAATTCATTCTCTTCATGTGTCGCCGCTTTTGTTCTTTTTCTTTTTTTGAAAGTAATAGTACCTGTTGATTCAAAACGTTCCCGAACTCTATTAATTGTTCTTGCATCGGGATGCCGTCTTTCGGGATATCGCTGAGCGTAAATTCTTGAGGCCAGTAGAGCGTTTTTGCCGGCTTCTCCATAGATGTAAATAATATTTATCAGTTCCTCTTTAGTATAATTAAAATTCATCGTTAACAGAGATTACAAATGTTGGTTAGCTATATTAAGTCTGTTGACAGCAATAACTACACGTCTGTTATTTGTTTTTGTTTCCATGACAACGAGGTTAAGTAAATCTAAGCTAACTTAAAATATTAGCGTAACTCTGCTATTTAAATATATCTTTATAAAAAATAGCATTTTTAACTTTACCAACATTTATAATTTATTTATATTATAACAAAATACATGAAAAAGACTAACTCAATTACACAGGGTGTAATATTAAAGCACTGTATTGGTATACTTTATTACACATTTTCTTTAAATTCCAAATATCACGAAAACGGGTACAAATATGTATATGCCACACTTAATATAAATTAAAGGCAACTTAATGGGAAATGCAACCAGCAAATAATATACAGGGCGTTCCATTTAAAAAACTCAAGAAAAAGCCATTTGAAAAATATCAAAATTGATTAGGTGCTAGGAACACCCTGTATAGCGCATCAAATTTCTTTGGGCACTATCACCTCCCTATTAGTGTTGGTTATTTTCTGACAAAGTTGTAAGAAAATATCTGCAAAAATGACGCCATTACGTAGTTTTCGGAAAAGGCCTGCAACGGCCATTTTTTTAATAAAAAATTGAACATTGCAGAAACTATTAGCTTTACGTCAATATCACCTGATACAATTAGTAAGACAATTTTCTTCGCAATCATAATATGTTATAATATACAGGGCATTCCATTTAAAAAAGTTAATTTATTTTCTGCTACGCCTAAATGCAACACCCAGTATAAATGAAAATAATTTTACGTTGTAGAAAATGATATGCCAAACAACTTTTGTAATAAATATTTTTTTCCATCTCTAAAGATAATTGCTATATCTACCACCGCGACTCTAGTGACTCACCCTGTATATAATAAAATTCGTTATCAATGATATTTGTTTAATAATCTAATTTTAGCTCATACACGTTATTGACGACTCATATATATTAGGATACCCAACAACCCTGAAAATTGTTATAAGATATTGAATTCATATTTAAATAAAAACTCATTCCTTATTGCTTTGGAAACAGTGGTTTAAAATGAAATAAAACTATTAATTGTGTTGATTTTATTTAGATTTTATATTTCAAACCGAACAGTGTTCTATTAGCAAAGACAGTTAAAAAATCTGATATGGTCAGACACATAACTGTATCATACTATACAGTAGTGTTCAGGTGGGTAAAAACTTTATTTATATTTATTTTTACTTAAATAACTTCTATTACGATAAAAAGAACGTTGAAAATTTGCATTTTTACACTAGAGTATGCCAAAGCAATATGTGATGAAAAGGTGAGCTTTATACTTCATTGCATGGAATTTGAATAATTATAGGCTTACTATGAAGCAAGCCTTTTAGATTCCAAGTTTGACATTCATTAAAATGGTGTCTCTCATTGTGTTAAATGGGTAAGTTTCTACATGTTATTTGGGTTCTTATTTAACTAACACGTTGCCCTTTATTTTTTTTAGATTTCTTCTAAATGTTCTCGTGCTGCCACACGTTCAGGGCGACGAATTAAATTTAATGGAGTGCGTCTTTAAGAAGGCAAACATATCCATATTTGGGGAATACGATTCCGTATATCAAGTTTATCTGAACGCTAAAAATAATTTTGATGAATGTCAAACACAGAAAGCCAACATCATATAGAATTTGGACGTGCTGGTATGAGAAAAAAAGGTATGATGCGAATATGGTGAACCTTACTAAAACGGTGGATGAATTAAATACAATTGACGTAATTAACTTGATCCACTAATATTAATAAAACCTGCTCTAAACAAAGAAAACTTTTAAATAACAGTATTAGTATGTTAGATAAATGTAAGGATAAGGAAGAGATATTATTGATTAACATAACAGATAGAATGGACGAGGCTGAGAAATTGTGTAATGAAACAATTGAGTTAAAGAATGAAAAAAATGCTTGAGGTAGAAATAAATAGGTTAAACAACAACAACCTGGATGGCGTCAGGAGAGAAAATAGATGTATGAGTGAAAGCATAATGCTTGCTAAAGATGTGAGTGATTTAAGGAGGAAAAATGCGAAATTAAATAAAAGACTTAAATATCTAAACTGTTGTTTGAAAAAATCGTATAAGAAGCGGTATGTTAAAATTGTTCAGAAATTAAATGTACAATTAAGTAAACTATTAATTTAATTTTTTTCTTCTTCATAGTAAGGTTCACAATAGCGGAAAGTAAAGTCCGGTGAGATGGTTAAATAATTCAATTATTTATTGTTGTCAATGTATACCTCAATATTTTAATTTGCATTTACTTATATGTAAGTTCTGCAATTTTTATATTTTTATAATTATCATTTTAATTTTTCTATATGTTGTAATATACAGAAAAATGTTTATTAAATATTTCATTATATGCAGGTTCTAAATTTTTTATATTTATATAATTATATGAAAGTTCTGTAATTTTTACTTTATCATACATAGTGTGATAAAGAATTTTTGACTCAGGTAAGAAAAAGTCAGAGGAATTTTTTTAATATTTAAGTAGTATATAGTAGTATAGAATTTTTTTTATTAAATATTTAATTATATGCAACTTCTATATCTTTTTTTATTTAATTACCACTTTAATTTTTCTACATGTAGTAGTACAGAATTTTTTATTAAATTTACATACGCAAAAAAGATGTTATTTACAAATTTAGAGTAGTGTGATTTTTGTTTTCGTCGGGAATTTACATTACATTGCATACATTTTTACAAAATAATAGCATACATTTTTATAATTGTTAATAATACTGTTGATAGATAGTCATATCATATCTTTTTTTATTTCATCATAATAATGACGAAATGTACGTTACCCAACAATATCGCCGCAACAACAACAACATTGTTATTATTATTAATAACATTATTGTTCTTATCGCTATTATTATTTGGATTGTCTGTTTCTTCTAAAGGTAACTCTATCGCGCACTTCACAAATTTGTCAGTTAAATGTTTTGATTCGAAAAGTATCTCTAGAATGTCAGCTGATGCGTCGCATAAATGTTCATAAGTGAGCAGCTCTTCCGACACTTGAATTTGACTTAATATTTCAGTCCGTCACCATCGTTTGTGTTTATGCATTACTTTAGGTGGTTGGTATGTGCTCTTGATCTTATTGAAAACATTAAATTCTACCCTATAATAATTATTATTACTAATAGTATTACGCATCTTAACGTAACGACTAACACGATACAACTAAATTTATGCATAACCCGGAAACTAGTTATTTTGTAAAAATTAGTAGTAACTGTTACAAACAAATCAGCAAACAACTTTAATAGTTTTACACTCTTGAATTGATATGAAACTTCTTCGATCTATTGTAGCTTTTCCACGTGAACCAGTAAGTATCTTTAGAAATATATACATATATAATAACTATAATTTCGATATCTAAATATTATGATGTATATATTTAATAATTATAATTATTAAATTATACTTAATTATATTAAGTATAATAATAAATAACAGTTCTAAATATAGTTGTTTTTGTTTTCTAAGATATAATAAATTTTTAAATATTAAAATGTTTTTATTACTAAATTCTAAATATAGTTGTTTTTGTAATACGGACATTATATAGGTAACTTTATCCATAAAAATAGAATTTTAATAAGTATAATTTACTGTATTATTTTTTATAACTTCGTTGAAGTTACAGTACGCAATCGACATAAATCGAAAGTAAAACTCAGTTTTACTATCGTTTCGGGTAGTAAACACTGCAAATTTTTCCTTGTAACATTTTGGTTCTTCCAGTATAATGAAGTCTAACATTGTAACGCTATACAGTATTGTAATACATGTAACCAGATTATCAGCGTGCAGGTTAATATTGATGTATTTCTTTACATTTTATCTTAAAGGTATATAGACATTCTATGTCTGTCCGAGTGCAGGTTATGGTATTTTTTATGAGTAAGTTGTATTTTACCGTTATATGGAGAGAAATGTAAGAATTTCCAGATTACCCTCATTTCATTTTGCAATATATATATATATATATGGTATACATAGTATATTTATGGTCTCCATTTGAGTGTTGTTTTCCATTGAGTGTCCATCTTGCTCCTTGGCTATACCGTACTGATGAGGACTAATAGTCCGAAACACGTGTCTACGGTTGCTTCTTCGTATGACGGAATTGCCCGACAAACTACCTTTCTCCTTGAATATTCCACCGTCGATAAACCAGTTTTCAATATATATATATATATATATATATATATATATATATATATATATATATATATATATATATATATATATAACGGTTGCATTCGATAACACAGCATCAGTATCTCAGGGTAATTGTAAAGCTGATAGCACGACTTCCTATTGGAAAATTATGAAATGAAACAATGATGGATTAATATTTAAAATTTATTTTATTAGACAGACAATTATGACTGACACAAATTATTTTACATTCAGAATTATCTTTAAAATTATTAACAATCTAAAAAATCTTGCCCAAAAATCTGAAATCTTTGGAGTAACCATGTTCTCTGTTGAGATTGATGGTGTATGGAACTTCTTGACATGACGAGATAACCTTTCAATTCGCATAAATGTTTTCATATATTACGAGCAATTAACATTGTTGGATGGAACTTCTTGACGTGACGAGATAATCCTGCAACTCGAATAAATTTGTTCGTACATTGCAGGCAGCTATACGTTGTATTAGTGTTGTTGTGACCCGATTTCATATGACGTATTAAATTACTATGATTAGTGTAACTTTTATTACAAATTTCGCAATGACTTGATTTCTTTAATCCTAGGTTATCATCCAAGGATGTTGGTGATGATGTCGGTGATTTCTTGAATCCTAGGGAATCATCCAGGGTTGTTGGAGATGATGTCATTGTTTGTGGTAGGACTTCAATGACGAAATAGGCAATGAACTCTTGAACGTTGTCACCGAACTGTTGACGCAGACTGGTGGTTTCTAGTGACTATCCCGATTATGTAGAAATTATACTCTTTGTTCACGTATTTGGAGTCGGAGATTTAAAAATCTACGGTGGACAATATGGTTGGCATAGCGTTTCCTAACCTTATCAAACATGGGGGAATTTAAATTTTATGAGTTATAATAGGATTACTATTATAGTTCAAGGTCAATGACCAGCGTTGTATACCTTGCTTTTTATTTTTATTTTTTATATATAAGTTATGTCATATCATGGCTTTACAATCAACAGCGGAGATGCCAAAGAATTTTTTCAGCCCATGACGGACAGTAAGTCCACTGTGTTGTCTGACAATTCCCTCATCTCATGAAATCCAGAGACTCGTCGTTATTCAAGATATCGAGGAACTCAAAGTTGAGGTAAGCGATGAATAATTCTAGAACTTCAACCGATCAACCGACAGCTACAATAACCACTCTAACAGCAACCGCTTTGTCGCTGCAACCACCAACAGCTGCAATAACCGCTGTAACAGCAACCGCTTCATCGCTGCAACCGCTTCAAAGCGGAAGTCGCAACAGCTAAATAAGTCATCAGAGACGTCTAAAAGACCAACATCTACTATAGTGGTACGAAGGGATAAGAGGTTTAAGTTTATAAATCGACAACATAGGAAAGGTTTTAGTTAATTGGCAATGTTGACAATAAAAAATGAGTTCAAATGATGACTACCTAATTCTGTGAAGACGATGGTTCAGTTTATTGAAAATATTTATTTATCTACCCGCATGCTTACATTACGATAAATATACTCCGGAATCTTGAGCTAAGATATAGAGTATAAAACCAATGTCTATTTACGATAGTGCAAAGGATTTTTATGTGGTAGTAACGAGTTTGACTTGTAGCCGTAACAGTAATATAATTAATTAGTGGGTTGCAAAAATCACCGTGAAATATTTAATAATGGTATTCTGTTTGGTTAAAAATGGACCAAAAAAAAAAAAGGAATCGAGCATCAAAGTGTGGGCTCATTTTACAACTGTTCAAATATTATCCATAATACTGTTTTCTTATTGGCAAGTGCGTAAATGTATGCTGTATAAGTTACAACACATTCTATACAGCTAGAACGGAATGTATGATTTCGAAAAATTGAACTAAAATGATGTCGAAAAATATCTAGCAATGGTGCTTTGGGACAGCATGTGTTGGAACGGCTCCCTCATTGAATAAGATGTATCAAATGTTAAATCAGTTGTTAAAAGTTTTTTCAGTAAAATGTGACCGACGCTAAGCACAGAGGAGAAGTTCACATATAAAAATTATTGTGAGCAGTATCAGAAGACGAATTGTTGGTACTGATTCGACAGCACATAGAAACAATATGAAAATCATTCGATGGTGTAATATATATGCGATAAAATGTATACGATTTCTAAACACAGTATTATATAAATAAATGGAATCGGAATAATATATCTTACATCTTTTTAATTCAATCATATTATGCGACAAGCTTTTTCAAATCGTTGAAACGCTGTATACAAAATACAAAATCTCGATATAAACCTGTCTTCGATGTTAATTCAGCATTTCGGCGTATACAAAAATAATTTAAAATTAGTTCCTGTGTTTACCCGTATGAATGCGCAGTTATTGCTTTATTGTTACAAAATACGGTGGTGTGCCAACCAATAAAACGTAGTATTCCTTATGATGCAAAAAAATTTCGACAACCATCTAAAAACTCTAAAAGAGTTCGCTATACACGCTATAACCTCATAATAAGTATAATTCCGTGTGTTTTCATTTTAATGCATATACTTTAATAAAGAAAACAAGTAATTCATTAAAAATTAGCTTTAAGACAATTTAAATTTTCTTATTATTCTTCTTTAAATATGTATTCGGTATCATACATGTAAATATGTCGTATTTACACGTATTAATAACAACATTAATAACACCGTGTAAATACACTTAGGTAATAATATAACTCTCTAAACACCTTTAATAACTACATTTGTACGTACAATATCGGTAAACGTACTAATAAAATATTTTAAATATAGTACGAAAATGTACCAATGCAGTGGTCTTGCTTACCAGGTTTGATCTTAAAACCGGTAACCGTCGTGGTAATTAATTCTCGAGCTATGGTATCATAACATCGGTGCGATGATTTGTATGGGAACTTGTTTCATATAGGTCCATACTGTAAAATAGCATTATTCCATATGTATAAGAGGCACACCTCCTCGCAATATAGGTATGCGCTCTTTGTATGCAAAGCTAATAAGCTATAACCCCTGATTAGTTGGTAATATATTGCTTAATATATAAAATGCAACATTGCTCTCTACGTGTATACATATCGAGGTCGATAGGTTCAGTGGCTAGTCGCGTCGCGTCGCTTATGCATTTGGATTTAGGAATAGTTCTTAACCCCGAGCGGTATTTTAATAACTATAGATAACTCGGCGTTTTTCGCAATTTTTCTCTTTTTATTATGCTCGTATGACTTTTACGTTATACCGAATCGAGAGCCTCTTCATTTTTACACCTGCATACGTGTTGAGGTCAACCAGTCGTTAGTCAGTCGCGTGACGTATGCCGTTGTGAATGGTTGTTAACCCGTAGTGGTATTTTAGCATTTTGTTCTCTCTCTCTTTATCCTCCTCCTCCGCGTTGTCCTTGTTGTATCGGATTTTATTTTATTTATTTAAGCCGATTCTGGACCTCCTCATTTTTATACCTGCATACGATTTACTTAGTAGAAGGTCGGTCATCACCTCCGCGTTGGTCTTGGTGTATCGGATTTTACTTATTTTAACAATCGACTGGCCACCACTACTCTCATTTACCTCCTCCGATTCGATCACCTCATTTTTAGATGATGTCATTCTAAAAATAAAATGAGGAGGTCCTCCTCATTTTCACCTTCATTGAGTGAGATGCTCTGGACCAGTCATTCACCTCCTCCAATTCGATCTCCTCCTGATTAGATAAGGTCGTCTAAAATTAAAATGAGGAGTCCTCCTAATTTTCACCATCAAGCCGATTCGAGAACCTCCTCCGTGACCTTGACCTTGGGTGGAGGTGTGGTCAAGGTCACGGAGGAGGTTCCCGAATCGGCTTGCTACCACTAATCATTCTGTTCAACCTTTTGGAATTTGTAGGACTCCAGAGTATCCAGCTTCAATCTTGTACCGTTGTCATCGAAGAAAACCTACCGTATATAATAAGAAACACCCATGACGACGACTAACTGGTTACTGATATTAAAAAAAAACATTCCCAAATAATTTATACCACCCTCCCCACCTATAAAAATAATTTGAAACCTTAAGAAAACTCTAAAACCCGTTTTAATAAAGACGTTTTAAACTTTGAAATTTATCCTTAATGGCGCGAAAATTTGAATTTGGTCGGTTCGCGCATGATCTGTAGAATTTTAAGTGTCTAACGCGCTGAAATTCGAAGAAGATTACATCGTTCCAAGTTAAAATAAGAAGATGGTAGTCAAAGATGTCTGCTCAAGAAGATGGCGTCGTTTAAAATATGACGGCCGGTCGGGATCCGTTTTAGCGCGTGGGGTTGGTACGTCTGGGGTTGGTGGGCCTGATTTTTTGGGGTTGGCGCGAAAATTTGAATTTTTTAAGATTGGCGGGAAAAATTTGAATTTTATCGGTTCGGGCGCGCGAATATTTGCATTTTAAAGACTTCGTTCGGGCGCGCTCGGTTTGAGTCGTGTCTTTAAAATTTATGCCGCGAATATTTGCATTTTAAAGATGACTCCATGCGGTTACCGCGCGGCCTAGTGCGTTCTCTCTCTAACATCGACGTGTGACTCATACACTCAGGTTCCAGCGTTCGGGCGCGCTCGGTTTGAGTCGTGTCTTTAAAATTTATGCCGCGAATATTTGCATTTTAAAGATGACTCCATGCCGTTACCGCGCGCCCTAGTGCGTTCTCTCTCTAGTATCGACATGTGACTCATACACTCAGGTTCCAGCGTTCGGGCGCGCTCGGTTTGAGTCGTGTCTTTAAAATTTAGGCCGCGAATATTTGCATTTTAAAGATGACTCCATGCCGTTACCGCGCCCTAGTGCGTTCTCTCTCTAACATCGACGTGTGACTCATTCACTCAGGTTCCAGCGTTCGGGCGCGCTCGGTGCGGAGTACGACCATCATCGTGCGGAGTGCGGAGGCTCCAGCTCTCTCGTTTATAGCGCGAAAATTCAAAAAATTTAAATTGGTCGGTTTGCGCATGCTCTGTAGAATTTTACTATTTGAAAGATGGCGACATGCCGCGCGGCCTAGTGCGTTCTCTCTCTCTAGCATCGACGTGTGACTCATACACTCAGGTTCCAGCGTTCGGGCGCGCTCGGTGGATTGGTGGACTGGGGTTCGGCCGTTATCGTGGGAGGTCAAATTTTTGAATTTTTTCGGTTTGCGCATGCGTGGGGATTTTTACGCTCGAAAATAAAATCGTAGTGCGTTCTCTCTCTAGCATCGATGGTTCTCTCTCTAACATCGACTTGACTTCGGGCGCGCTCGGTTTGAATCGTGTGGTGTCGGTGTGGCGGCTCTAGAAGTGCCCTTAATTAACTACTCACATATTATATTGTTTCATATAATATTTGTTATATTTATATTTAGAATGTGAGTGATTGTTATTTGGGTTTGGGCGTACATATACATGGCGGCCATGTCAAGAGACCCATGCCGACAACAGCCGAACATATACGATCGCTCAAACTAATGGCAAACTATCGGAAACTTGCAAATATAACTGACAGTTTGTGAATGAAAATGGCTGCTTCCAAGAGACGACTTCATGACTTAAGTAGCAACGAACAATTGTTAGAGAGCGATTGCGAGAGTGAAAATGAATTAGACAGCACGGATGATAGCAGTGGCAGTAGCAGTGATTCTAGTGACGCAGAATTAAGACAAGATGATGCAAGAACGGCACAAGGACAAGTAGGTGGTAATATACAGTTTGGTCTTGTCCGTAAAGATACGCACATTCATTTCACTCAGGCAAACTTTGAATTTACCCAAGAACCCGGAGTCCGTATTTTACTACCATCAAGTCCGTCAGAATATGATTGTTTCAGAGCGTTTCTTGACAATAATATTATTGAAATAATCGTTACTGAGACGAATAGATATGCTGAGCAGAGAATAAGTGCAGAAATTTTGACACCACACTCCAGACTCCAGGCATGTACAGCGACGAACACAGACGAAATTATGGAATTTCTGGCACTGATACTACTGATGGGTATCATTCCAAAACCAACTTATGACATGCACTGGACCAGGGACCCTCTCCTAGCAACAAATATTTTCCCTGAGACCATGTCCCTGAAAAGGTTTGAACTATTGCTTACAAATATCCATTTTGTAAATAACGAAACCTTAGTGGAAGACGACCGATTGCGCAAAATTACACCAGTGTTAGAAGCGTTGAAAGACAATTTCCGGGCAGCATACTATTTGAAACAACAGATAAGTGTTGATGAGAGCTTGATGTTGTGGAAATGTAGACTGTCAATGAAGCAGTACTTACCTCTCAAGAGAGCTAGATTTGGTGTAAAAATATTTATGTTGTGCGAAGTTGCGTCAGGATATTTTAGTATTTACACGGGCAAGGTCAAGTGACCTCCTTGCCGTCAGGTGGAAAGATAAGAAAGATATATGCTCACAAACATGTCAAGCTCGGAGATGGTAGCCACACATAAATTTGACCGAAGAGTAAATGTATATGTGAAGAAACCCATGGTAGTTACGCAATATAATAAACACATGGGCGGTGTCGACAAGCTAGACCAGCAGCTGAAACCCTACGAGTGTCTCCGAAAAACAAAACGTTGGTACCAAAAACTATTTCGACACTTTCTGGATATTAGTGTGCATAATCCCAGGGTAATTTTCAGTGAAGTAAGTGAAAAAAATGTTAGCTGCTTATATTTTTGGATAGAGCTTGTGAGGCAAATGCTTGCGAAACACAAGACAATTAGGAGATCGAGTAGAGGCCGACCAAGAAAGTACAATCCTCCTACCAGACTTACCGAGAGACACTTCCCGACACAGATTCCACCCACAGAAAAGAAGAAATATCCAGGAAGTATTTGCAGAATGTACCCAGGCAGGAAGGAAACTAGATGGGAATGTGTACCATGTGGAAATTTACCGCTTCACAATAAAAAGTGTTTTGAGGACTATCATAGAAAATAGAGACTGTGAAAACATCACAATTTGTTCATTGTTTATTTATGTTTCAAAATTGTTAAATAGATAAAAATCAAAAAATAATGTATTTTATTGGTGGAGTGCGAATATGTGCGCGCGCGCGCGTGTGTGTGTGAGTGTGTGTGTGTGTGTGCGTGTGCACTCGCGCGTGGGCGTGTGCCTGCGGATGTGTGTGCGTGCGTGTGCGTGTGTGTGTGTGTGTGTGTGTGTGTGTGTGTGTGTGTGTGTGTGTGTGTGTGTGTTGATCATTTTAACATTGACATTTTGAGTGGATAGAAGCGCATGTAGGTTCTAGGAACGCATGTGCGGTATGAGTGCTTCCGCAGTGATATTTACTATTTGCTGTCTTTTCAATAACTGTCAAGTAATATTTTGTTTACTTTGAGCAATTTTCACCTCTTTAGACCGTTGTCTGAATATCGTTATGTTACGCCTTTCGGGACGAGAGCGCATATCCCCTTTGATGATGGGAGGCTGGGGCGATCGATTGAGATCGCATGCTGATGTAAGAGAGGTTTTCAATGAAACTTTTCGCAATGAAGATACTGCCATTTCAAAATCATACGTGTCCGTACAGGAAAGTGTACCTCACGACAGAAAATGTCAATTTTAAAATGATCAACATACACACACGCGCACACACGCACACACGTATACACATACACACACACGCGCTCGCACACACACATCCTCGTGTCCGAAAAAGAAAATTCGAAAAGTCTGTCTCACGTTCTCGTCGCCGTCGTGTGCTCGTTTCCTCTTTAAAATCTCAATGTTTATATGATTATAACTCTGCGAAAAAAAATCATGTTATTCTCGTCTCGAAAGGCCCTTTCAAACAAACCGTCACACGACCCACCATTCCATTTAAGATTTTTGCGCACTCCCTACCCCCCGACCACCGGAGGTAGCAAAATGGGCGTTCTTGGTGCTATGTGGTAGATTATGTGATACCATTGTAACCCTGTCAATTTCAATCCAAAATCTCCCACCCTTCAGAAGTTACTTAGGTGTCCCGGTACTTTTTCCTCACCCTGTATATATATATGAGTGGGGCAAGAACACATTTGGATAGTCGTCTTGTGATAATTGCTGTTTCCAGTAACTCGATACTATGCCGAAAATAACCTGCCGCTGCAGTCACAGGGCAAGTTTCAAAATCTGCCGGTTAAGGGGTTAAATAAGATAGAAGATGAAGAAATTCAAGAAAAGGTGGAGTTAGAAATCCATGAAGCCCTCCATCGTGGCCTAATAAAATTTAAAAATAAATAAATAAAGGTTGTGGAGGGAACAACTTGCAAGAGTAATTGCTTGTACCTTTTCAGGTTTAATAGGGTTCAATAAAACGCTAAATCTGTTTGCCAATATTCCAAAGGTACTCTCTTGAAAGCCGATAGTTGTAGATTTTTGTGTCATGACAACCACCAAGTTGTGGATAAGGTTTAGAAGTTACTTAGGTGTCCCGGTACTTTTTCCTCACCCTGTATATATATATATGAGTGGGGCAAGAACACATTTGGATAGTCGTCTTGTGATAATTGCTGTTTCCAGTAACTCGATACTATGCCGAAAATAACCTGCCGCTGCGCTGCAGTCACAGCGCAAGTTTCAAAATCTGCCGGTTAAGGGGTTAAATAAGATAGAAGATGAAGAAATTCAAGAAGAGGTGGAGTTAGAAATCCATGAAGCCCTCCATCGTGGCCTAATAAAATTTAAAAATAAATAAATAAAAGTTGAGGAGGGAACAACTTGCAAGAGTAATTGCTTGTACCTTTTCAGGTTTAATAGGGGTCAATAAAACTCTAAATCTGTTTGCCAATATTCCAAAGGTACTCTCTTGAAAGCCGATAGTTGTAGATTTTTGTGTCATGACAACCACCAAGTTGTGGATAAGGTTTCATTATATTTACTTGAAGAGGAAACGCATCATCTGCAACAATAACGTACGGAACCTCCATGTCTCTTCATGGAAGTGGCTCTACAAATATATTATAACATTGTGTAAACAATGAATGCAGCTTTATAAGCGTATTTACCTTCTAATCCATTCAATCTTGATAACTAGTAATTGCCCAAGCAAACAATACATAGGTACATAGGTACCTACCTAGTCATAACTATGAGTCGGTCAGATATATAAAAGCAGATTTAATTACAATACGTATTTTTAGGTTACATTACGAAGATGTCAGATTGGTTCAGATGTGAGAAACCCCAGATAATAGCGCTAGTACGCATGCGCATGACTAGAATTATATTGAAATTAATTGCCAATAAATATGCCAATAATTCTCACCAAAACTATAGTGATAATTTTCGCTAATAATTCCGTGACAATTTTCGCTAATAATTTCGTTAAAAAACTCTGTCGTGTAAAACGGCTCTAAGTTCGTTTTTTATTAAGTAACAGCGTCCGAAATTGGGGTAAGTATATACAAATTATTAATTTGATGACCTGCTCCATTTTAGTCTATAGTAAGTATTTGAGAGTATAATAAAACACGTATGTTTTATGTAGACTGATGTATTTAGAAGGGTATTAAACGCTATCGATTTCGGTCAGTAAATGACCATCTTCAGGCGTATAAACGTCAATGTGAAAAACTAATAATAGCGAGACATAACAAAAAGGGCAGCAACTGGACGATGCACGAAAATTAAATTAAAAGTAAAATCAAAAACAGTACACAGGTATGTTAGCCGTTTTACACGACCGGTTAAGATAAGAGTAAACCAACAAGGGATACGGACACACACATACCTGTGTACAGTTTTTGATTTTACTTTTAATTTAATTTCAATAATACAAAAATAGAGTAAATGACGGAGACTAAGACTAATGTAAGACAAAACAATAATATGGGTAGCACTGGTAAAAGGTTTGTTGATTACGATAAGTTGTTATTAAATTTCAAACAAATAAATTGGGATACACGGTTGACGTCGACAAACATTGATTGCCTGACTGACATCTTGGTTTCTACCATAAAGGATATTGTTGAAAAATGTACTATTATAAAGAACCTTAACTATACTACTTGCAAGCTAAGAAAACCTTGGATGTCACAGGGATTAGCTAATTCCATAAAAATCAGAGATGGCCTACATAAAAATTATTTACGAAATCGTGACAACAATAGATTGAAGGAAGTAGCAGATGTACAAGAACACTATCTCTAAACTAATCTACACGGCTAAGACAAACTATTTCCGGGAGCGCTTTGTTGAGAATCATACTAATGCCAAAAGGTTATAAGTTCTGTTTGCATTTAAGCTGAGGATGACTCTAATTAGTCGAAACCGGTACTTAAGTTAGTACTTAACCTAAGAGTTATCTATTCGTAGAGATCTTTTTTGGACACGCTATAAAACTAAGACAATTATTACAAACAATTATACAGCATGTTGCTCAGTTACCAGGTCATTAAAGTAGATCTAATTGATGAGAGCGACTGCTTCGGGCCGCACACAAGTCCAAAGAACGGTATGTTGAGTATGGCTGATTTAAATGTACCATATGTGACTATGCTAGTACAAACTTACTTCTCTGGTGTACTACAATGTACTACTACGTGGGCTTAAAGTTGCGATTTACTGTCACGTGAATACGCACCTTTATAAATTTTAAAACGTCATCAAGTTGTAAAAAAAACAACGTCTATGTCAATACATAGTTGCAATAGCGATAGTTGCTAAAATCTGATCCGTATTCGTAGAACTAGGTACTAGGCACAAATCGCACAAAACAACACTAACCAACATTAAAGTCCCCAAGGAGGAGCGCCCAGCAGCGCCTAAAGAGACGTCGTTATTCAGAGGATCAAACGGTCAACATGAGGAATTTCTCAAGTAGATAAAACGTACAACTCGTCATGTTCGTTTCGACAATAGGTACGACTGTTTTAACTCATATTTGATTACATTGGTTCCATATTTAATTGAACACTAAGTGTATAATTTCAATTGATTAACATTTGTATGCTAATCGTTTTGACAACAACTTGTATTAAGGATGATTCAAGCTACAACGGAACGCGACAACACGGAGCGGTTGCGGGACGGGCCCTGCCGCGCCGTGCCGTTGTTTCAATTCATGCTACCTCGCCAAGCCTCCTGCATATAGTCGACGATTATGCTTGTGTGGTAGCGCAAGCAGAAATGACATACCAAGCAACGAAATTTGTTCAGTTTACATTGCCGCACTCAGAAACCGTACTCATCCCAAAAAGACCGAGCTCTGCGGATGAGTATATGTCGATGACGTTTGAATCAGCAGGAGACACAAATGTATCCGAATTTTTACCGACAAATTTTACTTCAGATTGCCACCACATTTAAATTTTACAAAAGCGTCGACATTATGACGCGCCAAAGTTATCGCAGCGACAGGCAATTCTTAGCAGAAACAGCAAAGCATGTCCTTAAGGGTCTCCAAACTACCATCCTGGAGACGGTCAGTCTAATGGAAAACGCGGACGTGGAGCTGCTACGGCAGAACATCCGTAAGGTGGAGACCATGACCTTCCTCGTGGAACAAGTAACACCTCAAGCGAGCAATCAGACGGACCAACATCAGAGGGATCAGTACCAGAGGGATCCATACAACAGAAATCAATACCAGAGACAAAAAAAAATCGAGGACATCCGTCGACAGATGGCCGATCTTCAGACAATATTACCAGGTAGGAATGTTCCTTATAATTCAAACCCGGGCACTACGCCAATCGCATATGTAAATACCAGAAACATGCCGGGACTTACTACACACGGGCGGGTCGGTTCATCTGTTTTAACTGTCGCATTCCGGGGCATTTTGCAAAAGTCTGACATACAAACAAGTACATCGGTCACGAAAAAAAACGAAAGGTTAGAATAATATAAGTGCTTTTTCTCTTTAAAATTAGGTCATAACAACAAACATGTAAAATTAGAAATAAATTACTTGCAAATGGGTGGTGAACTGGTGCCATGATGGTAAATGTCGATGGGTTAGTTCAGTTGAAGGGCCGGTTGGCGCCAGACCAGCCAATTTCATAGGTGATACCGGCGCTGGAGTAAGCCTAATAAATGCGCATCTTCTTTTGGAAAAAAATAACATATTTGCCGTACCGTACATACAGGTGATCTGCAAAGTAATCTGCAACGGCCTCGTGGGTATTAGGGAAACTGCAGCATAAAATATGAATTAATTCTGTCCATTTCGAACATGATTTCTTAGTAATAAGACATTTAGAAGTAGATGGATGCCCTGTTATGTAACGATTTTAACGAGATATTTTCGGCAAATATAAATTTCACTTCAAAAAGTATTCGGTTTCAAGTTGATAACCGCGATGTAATGTTCCAATTCAACATGCGCGACACCGACGTGGTGCAGAACGAAGTGCTGGGTCAGCAAGACCATGTCGACATAGTCTCGCGTAGTGAAACCCGAATACTGCCCTTGTCTACGGCGCGCGTGGCAAAAGAATTCCCAGAAGACGCTAAGAACTGGTATTTCGTTCCAAGCACCAAATTATTTCAAAATCCCTTCTTTAAGATGTTACGCTGTCAAATTAACCCAATTTGCCGCGCTTCGGAATTGAATTTTATCCAAGTCGCGACCCCGGCTGGTCTCGCGAGGTTCGACCGCCGACCGTAAGATGCCGGGCGGTGTACCTTTTTGAAGCTTAATTAAGGGAATCGTCGGTTGTGCTGATGACGCAAATCTTCTAAGTGGCTGGGCGGATTACGTGAATGTTCCTCTGGTCCTGAGTCTTTGTTTCGTGAACATTGGAGCAGTTTGAGCGATTCTTTTCTTTCACTGCGTAGTTCTGTGACGTCACACCCATGTGGGGAAACGTTTTAATTGCTTGCGCGGAATTGATTGTTCAAAACCTTACGTCCCGGTTATTTCCTGATTAGGTTGATTTTTCTGCTACTAATGACTGGTGGTTGGATATTAAAAACGCCTGATTTCGCGTTGTTCGAATTTTTTTGGCTTCTCTTCGCCCTATATAAGGCCGGCCATTTTCAGCCAGTTTCAGTCAGAAATTCGTGTGCTAGCGGAAGCTCTGTTCAGCTGCTTGCCGAATTCTCATATTTCCTGATAGTCTCGTGGTACTTGTTCGAGGTGACAGCTATGGTCTTGTGATAGGCTGGGATCTGGGATTCCAGCGAACGCAGATTATAGCACACACAGTTGTGGATTTTTCCCTCGTCTAAGTTGTGGAAGCGTGGCTTGTGTTTGGTGCCCGTATTCCGTTCGCCTTGTGCGGATTTTATACCACTTGAAGCTTGTGGATTACGACGCCCGTTTAAGACCTTTTGGGGTAAGCGAATTTATCAACTCTTTTCTTCAATCGATTCCTTATTGCGTGGGAATATTCTAGGCTCCTTCGGTTGGGCTTGTGTGTCCCTTCCCTGTACGTCGTCTATACTCCCGGAGAACGTGTCTCTTGGTTGAACGACACTCGTCCCGGATAAAGACAACCTATGTGGCTCTGCCGTTTGAACGACGGAGGATAACCATCACACCGAACGTGCCTTGCTGAAGTCTGGTGACCGTGGGATTGCGCCGCGACGCTTGCACCGTCCGCCTTCTCTTCGACGTGGACTGCGTCCTCCCGATTTGCTCGTTATTTGGTGTACTTCTGCCACTGCTATCGTCTTTCTTGACGCAATACGTGCGTCGCGACGCGGTGATTCTCTTCGAGACTGTAGCCCCGTCAACGTGTACCGGCCGTCATACCTTCGTGGGTGACTAGCGTAACTTTGATTAAATTACTGGTTGGCGAATTAGCACCAGGTTTAATTGCAAATTAACTTTGTAATTAATATTTTTTTCTTCTTTGTAATTAATTCTAGCTTTGTTTAATTAAGCTGGTTTTATTTGTAATTTTTCTACATTTTGACTAATTAGTCCAAGCTTTCATCGGTCAATGTTAATCTCAGCAACTACATTTGTTAATCATTTTGTCAACGCGTAGGTTGAACTATCGTTTATAATTTTACTTGGTCTGGGAATTAATCCCACTATACTGCGGTGACTTCGTGCTTGATCAAGAACGTTCTCGTCGTTGCGCTTTTATTACTGGTGTACCTGGTATTCTTTTGCAGGTTAATTAGTGGCAATACTATTGCCGATAGCGTTGACAATTGATCTTTCGTACTTCGAATATGATGAGAACATAGTTCGATTTTATTTGTTGGATTTGTGTATTGATTGCCATTGCGGTTATATATATATATATATATATATTTTTTTTTTTGAGCATCGACGTGTGTCCTTTTGCCGGGAATATTGTATTGTAGGTTGCTGCTGTATTGCCTCTGTTGCTGCTGCGGATAATAAATCTTGTTATCCGATACTTTGGTCTCTTTTCCCTGGTGTTGCTTTTATCCCTTTCAGCCCGCTTTCACAATCGAGCATCAGTCCTTCAACGGGTTTTGGATTGTGTGGCGCCCATTTCGGAACACCTTGTATTGAGTCGTATTCACTCCCACGCCCCTCTCCCAGAGTTGGTCGGTGCAACCCAGGACTGTATAAGCTCACAGGTAGGACCAAAGTATGTTAGAATTGGTAGTATTGCGCAACGGTGTAAAGCAAGGTGTTTCAAAGATTCATAACTTCGTCAATCATGGAAAAAAAGCGTGCGTATATGTGACCAATATGAGCAATAGTACGGCGAAAATATTGAAGGACGGTGGATAGTTCCGCTAAAGTTAGGTTTTCTGGTAACGTAAATGTTATCAAGTCACAAGCAAGATCGAAGTTAAACATTAGTGAAAAGTTAGAGTTGAACCCGTGTTTTTTAGTACGTGGGTGAGTCTGTATTTTTTGTTGAACTTTCACCCTACATCGCCAACGAGGTTACGCACATAATCCTAATATATAAACTCATATCAAACACATATCGAAATATATAAACTCGTGTCTCGTCATAAATAATCACGCATACGATATAAATCGTCGTATAGTTTTTGTTATGCGGGTTGGTGTAAATGGAGATAAATAAAATTATTCATTCATGTGTCGACCACATCCAGTATTCCAGCCATTGTATGACAAGATCGTTTCGACTATCTCTAATGCTACCGCAGCCGTACGAGGTAAATCAATGAAGAACGCAGCTGTTGAAGAGAAATAATTTTCAGTACAGAATAGACTTACAAAAGCCGACGGTACGTGGCAGAAGAGGGGATTCTCGTCTTTATTAGGCGTCACGTCAGTGATAGGATGGTGCACCGGGCAAGTCATTGATGTTAATTTAAAGTCGAAAATATGTAATCAATGCAAGTACTGTAAACGGAAAGAAGAAACTGCAGAATACGAAGAACGGGCTGCGACGCACGGAGTAGCTTTAAAAAAATCACGAGGGATCGGCTGGAAGCATGGAGGTTGGAGTAAAACATATAAAGGTAGTTTAGACTCGAAACCATAAATTAATTCGGACGTTAAGAAAAAAGAATGTATCGACAATGTTAAAAAAAAGAACGAGAATTTGCTAAAGAACAAAATAATTAGGGAATCCAATTCGCTAGCCCAGTACTCCTAGTTAAGAAGCAAACGGGGGATTACCGGATGTCTGTGGATTATAAAAAACTTAATGCGATAACAATTAAAGACAAATACCCGTTGCCGCTAATAGACGAACAGATCGACAAGTTAGGAGCAGGAAAGAAATATTGTATTACTAGTATCAGAATTTAATCTTTCGACTTATCTTTGCTTGCTAAAGCAGCTTCACTTCTAGATGGGGTTAGGTTACTGTATTTTGGTGCTGGCGGTATCGCTTCAACAGTTACTGTGGACTTTTTTGCTGTTCTGGTAGTCCGGTCTGAAATATTTAGGTTTCTAACTCGTATTGCGATGCTAGATTCTGGATTTGGATTGTCCATTTTGTTAGTGGTGGTTGTTTTGAGTGTTTTGACGTTCACTTTGTGAGGTTATTTTTCCCGTAACGAAGTTTGTAAACAAAGTTGCTTTTCCTAATGCGCGCCAGCGCCAAACAGGCAAAGGGGGAATTATATTTTGACGTTGTGGATATGTATCCCACTAAAAAAACGGTAGAATTATCCGATATTATTCAAAAAGAGTTATTCGCTGTGTTATTCTGAGATCTAGAACCTTAGATAAATTGATATTAATTCATAATTGAGTAATTTGGTGTAAAAAACTGTGTCTACTCGTGGTTATAAATGATTAAAGTTACATATACACTGTGGGTAAAAAGAAAAACAAACACACAAATTTCTAATTACTCGTATTTCCAATAATTCGTACTTACCCCTCTACCGTTAAATTGGCTCTGTCTAAAACCGCATTCGAGTAAAATAAAGTAAGTAAAATATGGACACGAGTTGCATTGGAGTTTAACGCGAGCGGTGGACTACCTCGACAGCCGGACCAGCTGAGGAAACTTTACAACAATAAAAACAAAATCTTAGAAAGAATGCTGCGGATAAGAAAAAGGAACTTTTATTAACTGGTAAGTGCTGTGTCAGCTGCGTACGACTGCAGTGTGTTTACGTTTATAAATTGATTTAGGTGGAGGAACTGCAAGACCGGCGACCTCGGAAGATGAACTTTTAAGATCAATTGTTAATGAGAAAACCATTGATGGTTTGCATACAGAGTTCGGTGGTGACGTGATAGAGTTTGGTTTTCACCTTGACAATGTAAGTTGATTTCAAAACTAATTCAAATTCAAATGTTCCGCATTCCTCAGCACTGTGTGTGAAGCTTATTTAATTCACTTTATAAGCAATCGTTTAGACAGTACATTAAAATATGTAATGTGTTCCTAGATTTTGCGCCTTCAAGGCATACATTCAATTATACATATATTGTACGTATCGTTCAGTTTGTTCCGTCTTGTAACTGTGACAGCAAATGAGCTAAGCTTGATACACTATGTTCAGCTACCTATGACAAAGCATACAGAGACCTGTCAATCAAATTATTATATTATAATTATCTGATGTTATTACTTGATAAATTTGTAGGTTGACATAAATGTTCCATCGCCAGAAGAGTTGGAGGCTGAAAGAGTTAGTACAATTTCAAATATTTTGGTTTGCATTTGATTATATTTATAACACTTTAGGAAAATAGCACTATGGATGGTCATGACGCAGGTGCAAGAAGTTGGAGGCAATACACGCAGGATGATAAAGACGCAGGTGCAGGTAATCGGAGGCAATACACCCCTCGTACTCTGCAAAGGCCATCAAGCACACCCCTGGTAAGATATTGGATACAATCTCCATAACCATTGTTTATATAAACTCAATAAAATTCTTTAAATTCTCTGTCGTACTTGTTTCAATAATGTGTTTTTAAAGTATTAATTAAATTTTTTTGGAGCAATGGATTTCGTATTTGATATCATCAGCCCGATGTTAAATACGATTACGACTGACATACATTATTTAATTTTAATTTAATTTTAATTATTTGTCTCTCTATTTATCTTTTAGAAAAACCTGTTGATGTTAAACACAAAATCGATTGCTCCATATCATAAATTCTTGAAAAAACACATTATTGATCATTATTGCCCATATAATTAAAAACTTTACAGATCTTTCAATTTTAGAAGTCAAGCCGCAGAAGGCCAGCAACGGTGGTGAGGGCGTTAGCTTCATCTGATATTGCTGAACAATGTGAAGAGTTACTCAAGAAAAGATTGTTGATAGCTGATCTAACAATCGAGGAACTTCGGGCAGATGCCGCTTATAATAAGCAAAAACGAGCGCTGGAATTAGAAATATTGCAGCTAAAAAGAGAGGAGCTGAAAAAAAAATGCACGCTTGTAACTGATACTACTATACAGGGGGTGTCTCACGGAACGGGTACATTAAAAGTTTTTCATGTTCTACTATTTCTGGAAACTTGAAATTTTGGAATTAGAATTTACTCGATCTGAGCTCTTCAGCTAAAATATTCTCAAGTTAACTGTCACGTCCGGTCACCGGAAGTCGGTTTCAACTTTGTTATTTTAAATGGAATAATATAATTTTAATATAATTTTTGGTTTCTACGTATTAAAATACATCATTTTTAATAAGGTTTCCCTATACCTAAATATCACCATTTTTGATTTTTTTTTTATTTTACTAATTTTTTGTAATTTTCGTGGTTACGTTTAAAATTGAATATCTCGGTTATTATTGAAACTAGATGTTTCATGATTGGTGGTCCAAAACTAGAAACATAACCAAATAAGACGATGTTTAGTTCAACATGATATCTTATACAGGCTGTACAAAATGTACAATACAATAATTGAATTTTCAAACGTAAAAAACTCATCTTTTTCAAATGGAACACCCTGCATACCGATACGCCAATCGATAGGAAATCTTATTCCCTATCAATCAATATTAGGGTTCCCTATATCTAACTTTAATAGTTTTTGAGATATTGTCTCTTTATCTTTAAATCCATTTTGAATACTCCCATTTAATAATAGGGGACGAAATTAGATACGAAATTTACAACGAAAATTTAAATAGTGATAGATATTTAGAAATTTTGCGTGGATGTGTGCACAATTTTTGAGAAATTCTTCCCATCAATATTTTACGCGGCCGCTTTTATCAAATGGACGGTGCACCGGCACATTCTTCGCATGTGGTATCCATTCAAGTTAATCAGATGTTTGACGATAGGTGGTTCGGAAATAGGGGACTCTGGCGGTGGCCACCAAGCTCACCAGATTTAAACCATTAGACTTTTATTTCTGGTTAATACTCGAGAAGAATTGACTAACAGAGTAGTAGTCGCCATTAATGGACTTCAGCGACAAGAAATCCGAAGAACGACGATGACAGAAGTACAGCGAAGAGTTTTGAAATGTTTGAAGCAGAACGGGCAGCATTTCGAACAACATAATTAAGTTTTAATTTAAGTTAGATATCCCAAATATATTATTTTAGTGTTAACAAACCTTTTCAATATTTCTCTATTTTCCTGCTGTTCCAAAGTTGTTACATTCCTATAAATGAAGAATAAATCGTTTTGTATTTAGTTTGTATTCTTTTATACTGACAATATCTCAAAAGCTATTGAAGATAGATACAGGGAAGCCTAATATTGATTGATAGGGACTAAGATTTCCTATGGAATGGCATATCGGTATACAAGTATTCCATTTGAAAAAAACTAGTTTTTTACGTTTGAAAATTCAATTATTGTGTTGTAAATTGTGACAACTCTGTATAAGATATCATGATGAACTAAACATCGTCTTATTTGGTTATGTTTCTAGTTTTGGACCACCAATCATAAAACTTCTAGTTTCAATAATTACCGAGATATTCAATTTTAAACATAAGCGCGAAAATCACCAAAAAAATTAGTAAAATCAAAAGAACTCAAAAATGGTGATACCGACTTCCGATTGTTTTTGGAACATGTTTTTCTTTTTTACTCAAAATGTGCAAAATAGTCATTTATGAATTGATTTCTGGTATCATTAGCCTGGCCCTCTGCGTTCGGATCATTGCGTATTTGCCGTAATTGTATTAATTGCTCCAAGTCGTTTAGATCAATTCCTTCTGCAGGTGGGGCCCCAGGTTCGTCGTTTAGTTTGGCAAAATTATACAGGGTCTCCCACGACGAGCTGCCATTAGAAGGATATGGAGAACCAAATGAAATGAGAGATTTAAAATTTGTGGACTTATATTGTTGGACATGATCGTCTCAACGAAAATATTTTGAGTTTTCGGTTACTTCCGGTTACACCGGAAGTGATGTCAACTTTTATACTTCAAATGGAACACCCTGTATTTTGTCGCATTTTTGAAATCTTTATTACATTTTAGATTAATTTTATGTTACATTCCCTATACCTAACATGTGTCATTTTTGAGATATTCATTTTTTTCATTAAAAAATGACAGCTGCCCGGATACTTTCAATACCTAACATGTGTCATTTTTGAGATATTCATTTTTTTCATTAAAAAATGACAGCTGCCCGGATACTTTCAATTACTTATAAATTATCCCCTGTGACCGCTGGAAAAAAGTTGTCCGCCAAAATTGTTGTGAAGAGAACATATTATCGACACATCGGTAGAGTTCCTCTAAAAGTTATACAGGTTGGTCAAATTATATGATCAAAGTTGAATTCGAGAAAAGTGCTAAAAGTCGATTTTTTCAAATAGCAACCCTAACATATGGATACATTTCTCAATTCTATGGAAAATTTTAGATCAACTTTGTGTGTAAAGTCCTATACCTAAAATGTACTTGTACCTACTGAAATCGATTTTTATACATCACAGTAGAAATTGCAAACATTGCCAAATCTAGATTGCGTTTGAAAACAACTGAACAATTTAGGATAAACAGAACTTTATTAAACAAGTTTTTAAGGTCATTTTCATTATAATTAATATATTTATAAAATTATAAGCCTGCAATACAACACAATATTAAAAATAAAACAAAATCGTTAAGTAAAGTAAAAAAGTGCTTAATTCTATTTCAGTAACTGTTCAAAAACTTTGCTGTTTTCCGATAAACATGCTTCAATTGTTTTTAACATATTATTGTTGGTGGCGTCCCTGATTGAGTTAGCACATAACCTAAGGTAACATAACCCTGGGTCCTCATAAACTACTTCTTTAGTAGCTCCCCAAATGGAAAAATCCATGGCGCCAGGGGAACGCGGTGGATATTTGTATGGCCCATTAAGCGCAATCCACGATCGTCGAACATCTCGTTAGGTGAGCCTCTTACTGCAACAGTTGTGTGCGGTGAATCACCGTCCATTTGAAAGCACCCAATTGTTGAGGACCTAATAACGAATAAGGAGAACATGAAAGATATCATCAGGGACACCACCAACAATAATATATTAATAAGAACTGAGGCATGTTTAGCGGAAAACGGCAACGTTTTTGGAAAGTTACTGAAATAGAATTAAGCAGTTTCTTTTTTAAATTTAATTTACGATTGTTTTTTATTTTTAATATTGTTTTATTGTAGCCTTATAATTTTATAAATACTAAACTAATTATAATGAAACATGACCTGAAAAAACTTGTTTAATAAAGTTCTGTTTATACCAAATTGTTCAGTTGTTTTCAAACGCAATCTAGATTTGGCAATGTTTGCAATATCTACTGTGATGTATAAAAATCGATTTCAGTAGGTAGAAGTACATTTTAGGTACAGTAGGACCTCGATAATCCGGATCTCATTATACCGGATTCTTCAATAATCCGGACATGTATTTCAAATGCATTGTGCATTGTGTGCATTGTGTCCTAAATTCGGTCGAGTATAATATCTGGGATTCATATAAGCAGTATGTGCTTTTTATTTGCCTGCAACGCATCACGTCTGTGCCTGCAACGCATCACGTCTGAAGATTAATGATTGCTTAGTTGTTTGTTGGTTGTCATATAGTTAATATAGTATTAAAATGCCTTCTAGAAGAAAACATCTTACACTAACAATAAAACAAAAGTTCGATATATTAGAACGACTAGTTCGTGGTGAAAGTGGAAAAGTGTTGGCAAGTGAATACGGAGTAGGAACATCAACAATTTCTGATATAAAAAAGAGTAAAGAGAAACTGAAAAGGTATGTTTCTTTTATTTTAAAGATGATTTTAGACATTTACTATGGAACTTCTTTTAGATTTATTGCCAAATGTGATTCCGGTCCTGGCGCCAGAAAAACCTTACAAAAAGCCGCATATCCAAAAATGGAAACTCGTTTGTATACATGGTTTTGTGCGCAACGATCAAGACACATTCCAATTTCTTACGAAATTTTATCTGCCAAAGCAAAACAGTTTTATACTGAGTCCTATGGAAATGATAATTTTAGAGCTAGCAGAGGCTGGATTTCAAACTTCAGAAAAAGACACGGCCTGCGTGCTTTGAAAGTGTGCGGCGAAAAATTATCCAATGATCAAAATGCCGTCGATCCTTTCCTAACTGCATTCGCAGAGAAGATAAGAGAATTAAACCTCAGACCTTCTCAAATATACAATGCAGATGAATCTGCTCTGTATTGGAAAATGCTGCCTGAAAAAACGCTGGTTCGTGCTCAGGAGAAGACCGCACCATGTCGAAAAGTAAGCAAAGAACGCGTTACCTTTCTGGCATGTTGCAATGCTGATGGTTCACAAAAATTAAAGCTGTTAGTGATAGGAAAGGCAAAAAATCCGAGGGCATTTAAAAACGTAAATATACCTGTTGAATATAAATCATCTGCCAATGCATGGATGACTACAGCAATATTCTTAGACTGGTTTCATGGCTCTTTTATTCGTCAAGTTAAAAGCCATTTAAGAAGTCTTAATTTGCCTGAAAGAGCTCTGCTAATCGTCGATAACGCCTCAAGCCATGGAACTATCGAAGAGCTGACTAGTAACGATGGACAATATACAACATTGTTTCTTCCACCAAATTGTACTGCAATTTTGCAACCTATGGACCAAAATGCCATTAGGCTGACAAAATTATTTTACCGGAAAAGTCTTTTGGCCCATATTTTGTCCAATAGCGAAGAAGACGTTGCTAAGTTATTAAAAACTATTAATTTGAAGGACGCTGCATGTCTACTATGCAATGCTTGGGAAAAAGTCTCCCCTGAAGTCTTGGAGAAGTGCTGGCACAAAATTATGGCTCGTGTGGCAAATACCAACCCAGACACTGAATACGACGCTGAAGATCTGATTCCTCTGAGTCAATTGCGGCGCAATTTGCTTTCCTTGAATGAAGAATTGAAAGGAAAACTATCGCACAGTTAAGCCTGAAATTGCTTGTTTAGTATATTTTCTTGTTAATAATTCGTAAATATTTAACAGATGTTTCAGATATGATGAATGCTCTCACTGAGCAAAATCTCACGAACGCGGAAATACGTAATTGGCTTGAAAATGATGGAGATTTGTTACCACTGGAAGACATAGATGGTACAGATGAACAACACGAGAGTGAAAATGAAGGTGAACAGTGTCAAAATACAAACCAGACCGTTAAATATGATGAGGCCGTTAAAAGTTTTAATCTGTGCATAAAGTGGGCAGAAGAAAACGACATTCCCCTAATTGATGTTCTGGTTCTTCAAAGATGAAAGGAAACGGCGTTTATAATGCACCAGAAAAAAATGAAGCAAACAAAAATTACAAAATATGTTACAAAATAATATAAAAATTAATAAGGTATCTGATGTAAATAATCTTTATGTAAACACTATTTTTAGTTGTTTAGAAAGTTAAAAGTTTTGTTTTTCAATACAAAAGTTGTATCGCTTCAGTAATCCGAATTATTTACTAATCCGGATCACCCCTGTTGTTTTAATTAGTCCGGATTATCGAGTTCGCACTGTATAGGACATTGTACACAAAGTTGATCTAAAAGTTTCCATAGAATTGAGAAATGTCTTCATATGTTAGGGTTGCCATTTGAAAAAATCGACTTTTAGTACTTTTCTCGAATTCAACTTTGATCTTATAATTTGAACACCCGGTATAACTTTTAGAAGAATTCTACCGATGTGTCGATAATATGTTCCCTTCACAACAATTTTGCCGGCCAACTTTTTTCCAACGGTCACAGGGGATAATTTATCAGTAATGGAAAGTATGTGTGCAGCTGTCATTTTTTAATGAAGAAAATTAATATCTCAAAAATGACACATGTTAGGTATAGGGAATGTAACATCAAATTAATCTAAAATTTAATAAAGATTTCAAAAATGCAATAAAATATAGGATGTTCCATTTGAAATATAAAAGTTGACATCATTTCCGGTGTAACCGGAAGTAACCGAAAACTCAAAATATTTTGGTTGAGACGATCATGTCCAACAATATAAGTCCACAAATTTTCAATCTCTCATTTCATTTGGTTTTCCATATACTTCTAATGGCAGCTCGTCGTGGGAGACCCTGTATAAAACCTGTTGCAATTATCACTGTCAAAGATGTCTCAATTTTCAAATGCAGGCCATATGCTTAAACATGAAATCTCCGATTCCATACACCAAACAATCGCTCTATGGTATTCCGGGTACGAATGTGAGCTTCATTGTATAGCTGTTCGGCCCTGGTTTGAGGGTTTAGCAGAGCTGTTAAGAAGTAGGCCCGTACTGGATACCCTACAACAAGTATTGGTTTTAAACTTATCAACAAATGTATTTTGCAACAAACCTAACAATATTGAATCGGGAAAATGTCCAGCATCAAATCTGGCTTTGACACGACTATTATTAAAAATTGTAGCATCGTGTAACCTGGCCACCGAGCCACTAAATTTAAAAGATTTAAATTAGAATCGCCAATAGCTTGGACATTAATCGAAAAATACATTGTTCGATTGCAAAAAATCTCTCCATCATCTCCTCCTACAATTGAGTTTTTTGTTCATTATCATATTATAACATCTGCTGTTCTGTTTACCAGGTGACTGAACTTTAATATGTGTGCCATCCACAGCCCCGACTACTTTCGGAAAAGATGCAATTTTATAAAAGTTGATTTGTGCTTCCCGAATGGCATCTTCATTCTCCGGCATTTGTATGAAACGTTCGTACTCTGTAAGTGGCCATTAGTTGCAAAAAACCGTAATTACACTAACAACTGTCTGATCGGTGTTACACTGCGATTACTGAAAAATAATCGTGCAGCAACATTATGGAAACTATGTGCTTACAAGCCTTACAAGTCCGTAGGATGTTCTATTTCCTGTTGTATTAATAGTAGAAGGTTTATGTAGTTTGTTTTGCTAATCTAAAAAATAACTTTTTATTATAATTATTTTTAATATACAATACGTTCAATTACCGGAATCCTCCTATAAAACCCCAACTCATTCATGGTCTCAAAATACTCTGACCTCTCGTAAATTTGTCGAGGAAATCCGAAAACTATGATTACAAGAATGTCCAGATCATCCTCAAATATATCTTCATCGAAGATTTTTCTAAAATTGCCATTGTGTACCAATGTAACATAACCAAACATAACCTCTACACACAACTGTCACTTGGCTATAAAATTTGTGCGCATGCGCAAGGCATTGCTTATATTTAAGCCTCCGCTCATCGCGGGCTTAACTGAAGTAGTTCTCAACTGTAGTTAGGCAATGGTTTGGTGACGATGCAAATGAAATCAAAGACTTAAGTACGATTCCATACTTAAGTAAGGCTTAGTACATACGGTGCAAACGCGCATTATGCACTCCCTTAAGAATCTTGAAGAATGTTAATAATAGTAGATCAACCCATGTTTGGTAGTAGAGCAGTACCCATTACCCCTAGTAGAAGATGTCATTCACATGATGGGTGGAGGAAAATGGTTTTCCGTATTGGTACTGTGAAACGCTAATGCAGGTTCACGGTAATTGTTAATTTGCAACGTCAAAATTAGATTTCGTAAAAACACATTTGGCATTTTAAGGTTCCATCAACAGAAGAGTCATTGTCAAAGCAAAATAAAAACAATGCATTTTCCATTGAAAAATAGAATATGATAGATCCGATCAAACGGTCGTCTTTCCCTGAGTAAACTGTACATATAATTTATTAGATATTAACACTAGGATATCTTGAGAAAAATGTAGCAAGAAAAAAGAAGTCTTCAGATACTTCACGCAATACGTAATAGATACTTTGTATGAAATTTCAAATAGAATAAATATGTAGGGGAATCTGGGTAACAGTGAGACAAGAGGGACAGTGAGACACGAGGAACAGTGAGACATTTGTAATAATTTTAGTTCTGTCTTTATATATTAGATGCCACTGCATATGTATGTTGGCAACCAACAATAACGCGAGTCCGGTTCTTCACCAGGCATGCACTGATAGAAAGGAGTAGGGGATTGATTGTGGTCTGATGGATAAAATTTATGTTGGAAATCCTGACTACCTGATGGAATACCCCGGTGAGGGTGAGCGTGCATTTTATTGGTAGTGACCTCTAGTGACAGTGCACTGACAGTGTCTGAAAGAAGCCTAAACAGTAACTTAACCTTCAAATTTGAAGTAGTTACCGGGCAGTAGTTCTGTGTAGAAATAAAATGAATGAAATTAATAAAGTTATCGCTGCGTTTGTTACAAAACGATTGCGTGAATCCAGCGACAGAGATTCTAGTGAGTCAAGTGGTATGTGCTAAGAACGGCAATAATCAGTATTAGAATCAGTATTAGTCGATCAACACGTGGAAAAATGGGCTAGAGTGGAAAATTATGTCAATAATGTAGTCCCACGCTATAATGCCAAGGATTTCCAGCCTCACTTTCGACTGACGAAAACAGATTTTGATGTGAATATCATTTTCATACATTTCCTATCACCGTCTTAATACATTTCTTAATTTTACTACTTTATAGGTACTTCTAACAAAAATGACGACCACGACACCATCACATTTTTTGTCACGAGGTTGTTGACTTTGCACTAGAGGATTCCTACTACAAACCAAGGGAGAGCGCCTTAATTAAGAGCAATAAATTGATCTCCCTTCGTGCTGCTAAACGCAGGGAAGATCACACACGACGCGGGTCTACATGCAATACATTGACTGGGACTCCTGTACACCATTTTGCTGACAATGTCACCAACCTAACGACCATCTCTTTCAACGACACGGAATTGGGGCTCCTTGAGAAGGGACATAAGTATGCTCCGAGCACATTTAGAAAGAATTTTTACCTTACCGCCATTGAATTGGAGCTTGCTGTCAAGGGCCACGGTGAGGAGGAAGATATTCGCAAGGATTGCGCGGAACATCTACGCCGCATAAGTAGAAGAGGCGGAGAGTCCGTGAGCTGGACGGGTGCGGAGGAATCTAAGACCATAAAATCAATTAGGGAAAAACTTAAGAACAACAGTGCATGTGTGATCAGAGCGGACAAGAACGCTGGTTTGGCGATTATTTACAACACCGACTACAACGAAAAAATGGAAATTTTCCTTTCCGACAACGGTTTCCAACGGCTTCCAAGAAATCCCCTCCAGCGGCTTATCACCTCCACAAAAGCTCTGATCAAAGCTAAAGAGAACACCATAAAATCGTTGAATACTTCTAATCAGCCCACTATAGACATGAACATACGACTGCCTAGTATGTACGGTCTTATAAAGCTTCATAAGACTGGTCAACCCATGAGACCGATTGTGACTTTCTTCAATACTCCCACCAACAGACTCTCAAAAATCTTTGCTTCCGTTGTGTCAAGTGACATTTTCCCACTGAGGTACACAGTTAAAAACAGCAAGGAGCTAGCTGACAGGCTTACTCGTGTGGATGCTTCTGGTCTTTGTTTGCTCTCCTTTGACGTTGTGAACCTCTACAGTAACACTCCGATCCCCTACACCCTTCAAATCGTCAAGGACAAGCTTACTTCTTCCAGCCTAAGCGACGCCGAATCCCAGGACACCTATGATATAATTAATCACATCATCGGGAATAACTTTTGCACTTTCAACGGCAACTCCTACAAAGTTGAGAGTGGTCTACCCATGGGGTCTCCTATCTCGGGGGCGCTTGCTAACATATTCCTGAACCATATTGAGGAGGAGTATATTATGTCTGCCAGAAACCCCTACAGAGGAAACATCTTTGAATGGTATAGGTATGTTGATGATGTTTTGTGTCTTTGGAGAGGGAATGAGATCGAACTCAACAACTTTAAGGAGTATATCAACGACATACTTCCCAATTTGAGTTTTACTGTGGAGTTGGAGGCGAACAAGGCAATAAATTTCCTGGATATAACCATCCGAAGAGATTTGAATAAGTTCATTTTCAGCGTCCCACTACTTGTAGCTCCCTCATACCTTACGATTCTTGCCACCATCATTCACACAAGTTTGCTGCTTTTCGAGCCATGGCACAGAGAATGTTTAGACTCCCACTGCAGGAGGCTGAGAGGCGTCGGGAGCGGGATGTCATTGGGACGCTTGCTCTGGCAAATGGTTTCAACTTGACTACTATAAACAAGATTATTAGAGGTGAGGAGAAGAAGCACATGCCACTGTATGTTAAACCGATTGTTGGTGATGATATCGTATGGAAGAGCTTTACGTTTTATCATGATGATGTGTCCAATGTTAGCAGACTGCTGGGTAGAAGGGGTATTAGATGTGGCTTTAAATCTGAAAATACTCTGCTATCCCTTCTAAAAAAAGTCAGATCCTATGGTTGATAGGCTCTCGGTCAGTGGTGTATATCGTGTGAAGTGCGACGATTGCGACGCTTTCTACATTGGCGAAACAGGGAGAGCTATCCGAACCAGAATAAACGAACATCGGAAAACTAGGCATAGATCTGCATTTGGGAGACATCTCTTGGATTCTGGACACCGCGATGACTCGAACATCAGTATTTTGCACACACAGAACAAGGGGTATAAGCTTACCCTTCTCGATGCACTTGATATTTGGAGGGCTTCCAACTCTGCTGAACTCTTGAACGAACAAGTTGACCTCGGCTGTGAACCTCTTTTCAAAGCTTGCAACTAGCGAACACCTTGCTTACTCTCTTATAGTGTGTTTCTGTTTGTCTGGTTTTATCGTTTATTATTGTTTTGCCTAATTTGTTTCGCATTCATGTCCTCTATTGTTCCCCCCCCCCCATTTGTTCTTTCCGTTTTCTTGCCCTCCCTTTTTTTACTTTTACTATTTGAAACAGATTTTTTGATTTTGTTTTGTTTTTGTATATGTGATGCGATTTTGCTGTCAGGGGAAATATATTTTTTGAATTTATATAAGTTGCTAATTGTGATCCCTGTTTTACCGATTTTGTGTGTTAAGTTGCATATGTATACTGTTTTATAATTCGCTCGTATTCTAGTTTATTGATTTTTCTCACTTCATTCTTATTGTATGGCCTTGGCAAGTCTGACTTTAGCTATCGATCGAAGCCTAAGAATTGTTTTATTCTGTCGTGTTTTGCTGTCTATTTATCGTTTGAATTGTAATTAGTGTACTTTATATTCCGCTGCCCATTTAATAATAATAATAATAATAATAATACGTTTATTGTTCTGCATCATTTTACAAACATTTATACATGCTCTTAACAAAGAAAAAAAAAATAAACAATAATGAGAACAATCATACTGCCAAACTATGCCTAGTTTAACCCATGGTTACTCTTACACTATACCGCAATGAAAATAAAACGAGACAAAATATGCGTTAAACGAGAAAGACAACCAAATGAACCAAATATACAATCTATTGCTGTATCACGCGTATTTACACATATGGCGAGCCCAAAACACTTGTCTAATGCAACGATCCGTCAGACCCACGAACACTGCTCCCGGAACAAACAATTACGATACGCGCTCTTAAAAGAATCCACGGACGCGCACTCCCCTAGTCCAGCACTAATAATCCCATTATATGTTTTATAGATTTGATATGAGAATCCCTTTTTGAATAATTCAGTGCGGTGCATAGGAGGAGTCAATAAACCCTTGAACCTGACATTCAGGGTGTGCACGTCCGATCTGAAACTTATACGATCATAGAGGTACGGTGGCTTTCCGGTGACAACAATTGCATAAAATGAGCAAGCCGAGTGCAAAAGCCTGCGACTGCTCATATTGAGCCAACTAATTTCGCTAAGTTTATGGCTGATATGATCCCGGCGTCTCATTCCATATATGGTACGCAAGCAGGAATTCTGCACCTTCTGGATTTTATACTTAAGGCGAGCACTAATAAATGGCGAGTATAACACGTCCGCATAATTAAAACAGGACAGGACCAACGTGTCGCATAGCATGCGTTTTGCTTTGGGATTCAAGTACGTTCTGTTGTTGTAAATGAGTCTTAGGCTACTATAGGCTCGTTGTGCGCATTTATTAATATAATCGTTAAATTTTAAATTTTCGTCTATAATTACGCCTAAATTTTTAACAGATTCTTTTATAGCCAGTTTTTCACCATCAACAAACAGATCAACATGTTCACGTATCCTGTCCCTTGTCCTTCCTGGTCCGAATAAAATAACTTCCGTTTTTCGCGGGTTAATTACCAAATTGTGACGCCTAGAGATTCCAACTAGTGCCTCCAAATCAGCGTTAATCTGCGTGCATGCCATCTCTACCTCGTTGGGGGGGAAAGATAAGTAAAGCTGAGTATCGTCCGCGTAAAAATGACTCTTACAAAAACGAATCTGGCTCTCAAAACTACTTGTATACATTGTATACATGAGGGAAGAAATGACCGAACCCTGTGGGCAACCGCATACAGTGGCAAGTAAATCCGATTGCCTGCCATTTATCTCAACCAACTGGCGTCTGTCGGAAACATAATCCATAAGAAGACGTGATGCTAGATCACCGATTCCCATGTATCTCAATATAGAAGCAAATACGTCATGGTGCATTCTATCAAAAGCCTTACTGTAATCGAGTAAACAAAGTGCAGTAATATTACCCCTATCAGTTTCTCTCACGATGTCATCAACAATATTCAAAAGTGCCGCCGTACAGCTATACCCCGATCGAAATCCCGACTGAGTGTCCGGTAACAAATTATTCTTTTCAACAAACTCGTACAGCTGTGACCAAAGTAGTTTTTCTGCAATCTTTGATAGTACAGGGAGCACGCTTATAGGTCTTAAATCGGAAAAATTCTCAGGAGTCCGAATCTTTGGCAGAGGCTTCACAATTGCATGCTTCCACAGTATAGGAAATCTACCAGTGGAAATGGATGAATTGATAATATGCCGAATGTATGGAATAATATGTGGTGTGCACAGTTTAATTATTTTGACATTCAAACGATCATAGCCGGTAGCATTGCTTTTAATAGACCAAACTGCCTTTTCCACCTCAAAGTCTCTAATCGGTGTCTATAATCATCCCTCTTAATGTATATGACGCCATCCCTGGTCCAGGTGTTGGACAGTCCATACCTCTCTTTGGCCTTCTTTAGCAGCCCGTATCTTGTAGCAGTGAGGTCTTCCGTGATAACTGTTTTTGTTCCTTTGAGCCTAGACTTAGCGCTCATCACCATTTGTTTGAACTTATAATTGGAGAATTTTACAATAATTGCCCTAGGCCTTCCTCCAGGCTTCCCAGCTCGGTGGCACCGATCAATGTTTTCACTAGAAATATTCTTGACATTCAGCTTCTCTTGAAATACCCTCAACAATATCTTCCACGTTTTCTTTGGCAGATTCTGCGCTGCCGAACATACGAATGTTTGGTCGCCTAGTGTATTGTTCCAGTTTGTCGATCTTACTGTCTAACATGGAACATTTTTCGTCAATTAATTTAACTTGTTCTTCATACTTGGCGCACAAATCGTTCAGCCGAACCTCAAAACGAAGAACAACTTTTTCCATCAGTTTGTCCACGAGGTCGCCGTCCGACCACATTTCAGTAATACATTCCTTGAATATAGACTTAATGTCCTCGGATTGGGCTTTCGTGATCATCGGCATGATCACCAGGTTAGCAGCTACCACTTCCACGTATAATTTAAACTAATACTCGCTTAATTACCACCGAAATTCACTAAAATTGCGGGAGCTCCAAAATCGTGTCTTACTCTCGTACGCACATGCGTATTTCGTTTGAGGTAGCTATTTTGTTTTTCACACATTTTTATTTTTGTTAATCGTCACGTTTTTATTTTTAGGTTATGTTGGTTTTTTCTGCTGCTGCTGGCTTTTGTGATTTTGAAATTGATTTGTTTCCTTTTTTGCTCGTTTTTCGTTTGACTTTTAAAATTTTCTAAGATCCTAGACTGTGAGTTTGTTTGTTTGCCGCCTGCATTTTTGCTTTTTGTCTTGACCTTTGTTTATTTTTATTGTAGCGTTACCACCCTTGATGATGCCCGTTGTGGGCGAAACCGGTTGGTGATACAATTAAACTACCTATTGAACAGAGAAGAACATTCGTTTTATTCTACATAAACCTTTACCTGTTTCTGCGTCTACACCCTTATAAAAATGACGACCTTCCCTTCCGTTAACAAAAAACCAATCATGCATAAAGAAGGTTTCCTGTTGACCCTATGGACCCTGGCAAACCAAGAGTCATTTCGTGGAGTAGGGGACAGGTTTGGTATGATGAAGGGAGAAGCCCACGATATATTTATTAATAGCTGCAAGAAAATATACAAGCTGAGATTCGCTTCGACCTGGACCCTTAATTCCAAATGTTATTGGGAGTGTCGATGGGTGCCACATTGCTATTCCAGGACCAAGGCACGATAATTCGTATTATAATCGCAAGGGGTACCATTCAGTTTTGCTACAAGGTACATGCAATGCGAGAATGAAATTTATAGACGTTTATTGTGGATGGCCAGGGTCTTGCCATGATGCAAGAATGTGGCAAAATTCCCCAATTCTTAGAAAATTGGGTGCTGGTGATCCCAGTTTCATACCCCAAGACTGCAATCTTCTTGGCGACAGCGCATACCCCATCAGACATTTCATTCTCACACCATTCCGCGACAATGGACATTTAAGTTATGTATTGTATTATATATTATGTTAAGAAATCTGTAATATGTATTTAGGAAACCTGTAGTACCGACTACGCATTGTTAGGTAGAGAACACACACACACACACACACACACACACACACACACACACACACACACACACACACACACACACACACACACACACACACACACACACACACACACACACACACACACACACACACACACACACACACACACACACACACACACACACACACACACACACACACACACACACACACACACACACACACACACACACACACACACACACACACACACACACACACACACACACACACACACACACACACACACACACACACACACACACACACACACACACACACACACACACACACACACACACACACACACACACACACACACACACACACACACACACACACACACACACACACACACACACACACACACACACACACACACACACACACACACACACACACACACACACACACACACACACACACACACACACACACACACACACACACACACACACACACACACACACACACACACACACACACACACACACACACACACACACACACACACACACACACACACACACACACACACACACACACACACACACACACACACACACACACACACACACACACACACACACACACACACACACACACACACACACACACACACACACACACACACACACACACACACACACACACACACACACACACACACACACACACACACACACACACACACACACACACACACACACACACACACACACACACACACACACACACACACACACACACACACACACACACACACACACACACACACACACACACACACACACACACACACACACACACACACACACACACACACACACACACACACACACACACACACACACACACACACACACACACACACACACACACACACACACACACACACACACACACACACACACACACACACACACACACACACACACACACACACACACACACACACACACACACACACACACACACACACACACACACACACACACACACACACACACACACACACACACACACACACACACACACACACACACACACACACACACACACACACACACACACACACACACACACACACACACACACACACACACACACACACACACACACACACACACACACACACACACACACACACACACACACACACACACACACACACACACACACACACACACACACACACACACACACACACACACACACACACACACACACACACACACACACACACACACACACACACACACACACACACACACACACACACACACACACACACACACACACACACACACACACACACACACACACACACACACACACACACACACACACACACACACACACACACACACACACACACACACACACACACACACACACACACACACACACACACACACACACACACACACACACACACACACACACACACACACACACACACACACACACACACACACACACACACACACACACACACACACACACACACACACACACACACACACACACACACACACACACACACACACACACACACACACACACACACACACACACACACACACACACACACACACACACACACACACACACACACACACACACACACACACACACACACACACACACACACACACACACACACACACACACACACACACACACACACACACACACACACACACACACACACACACACACACACACACACACACACACACACACACACACACACACACACACACACACACACACACACACACACACACACACACACACACACACACACACACACACACACACACACACACACACACACACACACACACACACACACACACACACACACACACACACACACACACACACACACACACACACACACACACACACACACACACACACACACACACACACACACACACACACACACACACACACACACACACACACACACACACACACACACACACACACACACACACACACACACACACACACACACACACACACACACACACACACACACACACACACACACACACACACACACACACACACACACACACACACACACACACACACACACACACACACACACACACACACACACACACACACACACACACACACACACACACACACACACACACACACACACACACACACACACACACACACACACACACACACACACACACACACACACACACACACACACACACACACACACACACACACACACACACACACACACACACACACACACACACACACACACACACACACACACACACACACACACACACACACACACACACACACACACACACACACACACACACACACACACACACACACACACACACACACACACACACACACACACACACACACACACACACACACACACACACACACACACACACACACACACACACACACACACACACACACACACACACACACACACACACACACACACACACACACACACACACACACACACACACACACACACACACACACACACACACACACACACACACACACACACACACACACACACACACACACACACACACACACACACACACACACACACACACACACACACACACACACACACACACACACACACACACACACACACACACACACACACACACACACACACACACACACACACACACACACACACACACACACACACACACACACACACACACACACACACACACACACACACAACACACACACACACACACACACACACACACACACACACACACACACACACACACACACACACACACACACACACACACACACACACACACACACACACACACACACACACACACACACACACACACACACACACACACACACACACACACACACACACACACACACACACACACACACACACACACACACACACACACACACACACACACAACACACACACACACACACACCACACACACACACACACACACACACACACACACACACACACACACACACACACACACACACACACACACACACACACACACACACACACACACACACACACACACACACACACACACACACACACCACACACACACACACACACACACACACACACACACACACACACACACACACACAACACACACACACACACACACACACCACACACACACACACACACACACACACACACACACACACACACACACACACACACACACACACACACCACACACACACACACACACACACACACACACACACACACACACACACACACACACACACACACACACACACACACACACACACACACACACCACACACACACACACACACACACACACACACACACACACACACACACACACACACACACACACACACACACACACACACACACACACACACACACACACACACACACACACACACACACAACACACACACACACACACACACACACACACACACACACACACACACACACACACACACACACACACACACACACACACACACACACACACACACACAACACACACACACACACACACACACACACACAACACACACACACACACACACACACCACACACACACACACACACACACACACACACACACACACACACACACACACACACACACACACACACACACACACACACACACACACACACACACACACACACACACACACACCACACACACACACACACACACACACACACACACACACACACACACACACACACACACACACACACACACACACACACACACACACACACACACACACACACACACACACACACACACACACACACACACACACACACACACACACACACACACACACACACACACACACACACACACACACACACACACACACACACACACACACACACACACACACACACACACACACACACACACACACACACACACACACACACACACACACACACACACACACACACACACACACACACACACACACACACACACACACACAACACACACACACACACACACACACACACACACACACACACACACACACACACACACCACACACACACACACACACACACACACACACACACACACACACACACACACACACACACACACACACACACACACACACACACACACACACACACACACACACACACACACACACACACACACACACACACACACACACACACACACACACACACACACACACACACACACACACACACACACACACACACACACACACACACACACACACACACACACACACACACACACACACACACACACACACACACACACACACACACACACACACACACACACACACACACACACACACACACACACACACACACACACACACACACACACACACACACACACACACACACACACACACACACACACACACACACACACACACACACACACACACACACACACACACACACACACACACACACACACACACACACACACACACACACACACACACACACACACACACACACACACACACACACACACACACACACACACACACACACACACACACACACACACACACACACACACACACACACACACACACACACACACACACACACACACACACACACACGCGAGAGAGATTGTAAGAGACACGCGTAAACGCGCACACAGTGATGTATTAAGCTATCAGTGATTATTAATAAATACATAATAAAATGTATTAGCGTTTACTCCGATTTCGTTCAGTATTTTTTTCTTGGGAATTGCATGACGGGATGAATTATACACTTCTAATGACCTTTTTTATTCATTCTATATTTCGTTGACAGTTTTCAACTTCATCAGGAATCTATAAATACAATAGTGTAATGATGCAACAATAACACGGCGAAGGGAGGTTGTTAGAGCTAGGGTGGCATACGAGATCACAAAATTCACCCTAAGCAAGAAAAACCAATAAACGACTGGGAAAAAATTACTAGAAGAACCAAGACATTCCTAAAAGATCATCAAGAGTTGTTAGTCACTAGAGCCGATAAAGGAGCAGTGACCGTGGTGATGGAGAGAGACGAGTACAAACGAAAAGTCTCTGAACTACTCAATGACACTAACACCACCAAAATCTGCAGACTCGACCCCACCGAAAAGATACAAAGGAAGAACAATAAGCTGGTGAAGACCCTATTCGACAAGAATTGCATAAACATCCGAACAAGGAAGAAATTGACTATGTATAACGGAATATCTCCCAAGCTATATTATCTACCTAAAATACACAAAGAAAATGCTCCGCTAAGACCAATAGTGGCCTGCATAGGCTCACCATTTTACCAACTAGCAGTGTTCACCGGAGACATTCTATCCAGAAGCTTCAATGACTACACCAACTACAACATAAAAGACTCGTTCACCTTCGTTCAACTTTACCAGGACTACACACTTCCACCAGGGCATGTACTAGTTTCCTTTGACGTGACCTCACTCTTTACTAACGTACCCTTTGAACTAGTGCTAAGAGTTGTCAACGAGGAGTGGAATAGGATCCAAGAAATCACACCAATAGATAAGGTAACCTTTGTATACTTGATAGAGTTCTTATTCAAGAACAGTTACTTTATGTTGAACGAGAAATGGTACGAACAGACATTCGGCACACCAATGGGTTCACCCCTTAGCCCTATAATCGCCACCATGATCTTGGACATCCTTCTCAAAACTGTGATCCCAACATTGCCTTGCGAACTGGGATTTATACGCAAGTATGTTGACGACTTTTTGTTGTTATTACTGTTATTGCTGTAATTGCTGTTTTGAGGAAGGCATCGTACCACGGCTCATGAAGGTTACGAAGATCGTTCCAGTTTATAAGAAAGGAGACCCATGCAACTGCACAAACTACAGACCAATAGCAATACTCCCGGTGTTTTCCAAGGTACTAGAGTCAGCTCTGCTCTCCAGACTAACATCTTATCTGGAGAAGTATGACCTGTTAACAGATAAACAATATGGATTCCGCAAGAAACGCTCGACGATTGACGCAGTGGGAACCCCCCTCGACTTTGTTTGGACGGCAATGGAGGAAGGGGGAGATGCAATGGCGATACTCTGCGATCTCTCCAAGGCTTTCGACACGATTCAACACGATGTTCTACTGGAAAAATTGGAGAGATACGGCATTCTAGGTGTGACACTTAAGCTGATAACATCGTACCTTACAGACAGACTTCAGGCGGTATATGCTGGAGGAGAGACGAGTACCTTTCTGCCGGTGAGTCGTGGAGTGGCCCAGGGTTCGCTTGTCGGGCCTGTCATGTTTTGTCTTTTCATAAATGACTTGCCAAAAAACATCACCGGTGACTGTATACTGTTTGCAGATGACACCACCCTGTTTAGTAGTAGCACTGAGCCAAACCAGCTGGAGGAAAATGTCCGACTCATGATGGAGGATGCTACCACATGGTTTGAGGAAAACTGTCTTCAACAGAATGCTGACAAGACAGAAGTGATCAAGTTTACCACCAGTAGGAACAATAGCTGTGAAGTAACTGAAGTCAAGTTGCTGGGTATCACCTTGGACACACGACGGACTTGGAGGGCCCACGTCGAAGGTCTTACAAAGAAGCTTTCCTCAGCCATTTATGCCATCGTAAGAGTGAGACAAATAGTGGGACCTGAGGCGGCTCTAACGGCATATCATGCCATCTTCCACAGCAGGATGAGCTATGGTCTGCGACTGTGGGGTGCATCAAGTCACTCATCTACCATATTTGCTCTACAAAAAAGAGCTATACGAGCAATTGCACACGTGAGTCAAACAACCCACTGCAGTCCTTTCTTTAAAGAGTACCGGATCCTCACCCTTACCGGTACATACCTCTACCAACAGCTATGCAGGGGCAGAGAAGAGCTGCCTTCACTCACAAGAAGAAGCGAAGTCACCCAGCGAATACTCAGAAATGCTGAGCAGATAGAAATACCCTAGCACAGAACTAATACAACATCTTCTAAACATGCACACCACCACCTTTTGAACATGCTTCCTCAGGACTGGCTAGGAAAACCTGAATTGGCCTTCAAAAAGCAACTGAGGGACCTCCTCATCAGAGAAAGCTTCTATGATGTCGCCGAATTTGAGGCCCTAATGAAGAACGAGAAGCAGAACCACTGCTATTAATTTATATGTACATTACTTGCCTTAAATTACATCCATCACTGACTATTTTGCGATACTTACTATGTAATTTGTGTATTTTGCAAAATAAAGCATATTCTATTCTATTATATTCTATTCATGCCGAACAACATCAAGTGTTTCACTCATACAACAATCACAACATGGCGCAGTCAAGAAGTGAGTAAACATTGGATAAATAATTAAACTATTAGAAGAAAATAACAAAGAGATTGTACGTGAGTGGACCACATATCACAATGGAGGCGAGAATACCGGAACCATTGCAGTTTAGCGGAAACGTGTCGGAGAACTACCGTAAATTCAAACAGGCATTCGAAATTTATATGCTGGCAACCGAAAAGTCAAGTAAGACCGATGAAATTAAAATCGCCCTTTTTCTGAATATAGTTGGGCAAGAACCTGTTGATATTTACAACAATTTTACATTCACTGATATTGAAAGAAAATCCTACACAAGAATGATAAAGGAATTTGATGATTATATGACACCAAGGAGGAAAGTACTCTGAGAGATTTATATTTTATAACCGCAAATAAGAGTCATGTGAGCCGTTCGATATATTTCTCAACGACGTGAAGAAAATAGCAGCAAACTGTGAATTTACGAATGCAGATGAAATGATAAGAGAAAGGTTGGTCCTCGGGATACAAGAAAACACCTTACTAAAACAATTAATAGGTATGGAAAACCTAACGATTGTTAAATGTACTGAAGTATGTAGAACCTATGAAAAAACAAAAGAAAAATTAATATAAAAATGGTGGAAAAGAAAAAAGAAAAGAAAAGAAAGAATTTGAGTGTACGACATGCAAAACAAAAATGCAACTAAAAACTGCCCTGCATATAGTCGAAGATGGTAAGAAGTGTGGAAAATATAACCATTTTGCAGTTGCGTGCCGAATGACGTCCAGGAGTTAATAGAAAACGGAGAAGACGATGAATCGGAGGAAGATGATGTGTTCGTAGGAAGTGTTACCATCAACGAGTTAAAACAAAGGAAAGAGTGGACGAAGAAGATAGAGATAGAAGGGCCGGTGATCATTTTCAAACTGGATACAGGAGCAGAAGTAAACATCCTGAAGGAAGAAGATTACGAGCAGATAAAAGAGAAAAACCCCGGAATCCAGAAAAGGCTAAAGAAGACGAAGACAATCCTAGACGCCTTCGGTGGCAGTAAGATCAAACCAATAGCTAAGATATAGGTAGAATTTGAATGGTCAAAAATCTATGGTTAGAAGGGGTTACAAGGTTACAAGGGGAAAGAAAATACTGCATTACAAAACGCTGGTATTAAATTCTAAGGTTACGGATGTAACAAAGTACTTATATTCAGAAATTCCAATGTTTTCCCTCCTCTTAAATTTGTAGAGGTAGGCTCCAAAGCATCCGTGCCCAGTTAGGGCTTGGGTGAGCTCGTAGGTCACGTCTCCGTGCTTCCTACTCGTCCACTCATCCAAATCCGGTATCAGTCGGTGCGTCCACCGACCGTTGTTGTCCTCGTCCCATTCCTTCTGCCAGGCTTCCATCGTGCGTCGACGATGTTCTTGTCTGGAGGCGCCATCCTGCCCGCGTCCGTCATATATCCTCCTTCTTTCGTCTGCTTTCAGGTGCACCGGCACCATTGACGCTACCACCAAAGCAGCGCCCGTCGACACTGTTCTGTAGGCCGACGTGACACCGACGGCAGCCCTTCGATGTACTCGCAGGAGCCTTTGTTTCCGGTTTTCTAGCTACATGTCGTCTGCCCAGACTGGTGCTGCATATAACATCACTGATTCCGCAACCGACGCCAATACTCTTCTCTTAGCCGCCGACGGTCCCTCCATTCTAGGCATAAGTCTTAGCAGGGCCCCGGTGGTTCTCTCCGCTCTGGCTGCCACCTCCTCGACGTGCCTTCGGTACCTGCGGTTTCTTTCGATCCTCACCCCCAGGTACTTAACGCTGTCTCCTGGTTGGATTCTCTTGGTTCCTACCGTCAGCGTCACCGGTTGACATTTTCTCTTTCCGGTGAGGAGCACCGCTTCTGTCTTCTCGGCCGCAAGTTCAAGGTTTCTTTCCTCCATCCACTCGGTTATTCTGTGGATGGCGAGATTCGCGTTCGCCTCAAGCTCTGCACATGTGGTTGCCGTGACGACCAACGCGAGATCGTCCGCGTATGCCACCAGCTTGACCCCGCGCAGCCTGAGTCGCAACACTCCGTCATAGAGGACATTCCAAAGCGTTGGACCCAGGACGGACCCCTGAGGGACGCCGCTGCTAACTCTCCGTCGGTCCTCTTCGCCATTGTTATCCCTGAGGATCAGCCATCTATCCCGTAGGTAACTCCGGATCATGTCCAACAGGTATGGACTCACCCTTCTCCGTTGCAGTTCTGCGATGAGATGCTTCCACGGCACGGTGTTAAAGGCGTTCTTTACGTCAAGAGCAACCAGCATGCAGAACTTTTTTGTCCTGCGCGTTCCCTGGTTTGCCCTCTCTGCCATCTCCATAACACTTCTCACCGCGTCTACCGTTGACCTTCCTTCTCGAAATCCGAATTGATTGTCCGCTAGGGGCGCTTTTTCTTCCAGTTCCGCCTTTAGCCTGTCCACGAGCAGGTGCTCCATCAGCTTGCTGACGGTGTTCAGGAGGCAGATGGGCCTGTACTTTGGCGCCTCTCCTTCAGTGGCTGCTTTCTTCGCCAGCAGTACGAGATTTGCCATCTTCCATTGAGCGGGGTAATTTCCGGACTTGAGGACACCGTTCAGAACGTCCTTCACGTAACCCCCCGCCACCGCCACCATCTCCCTTATCGCTTCCGGTGGAATTCCGTCGGGTCCCGGCGCCTTCTTTGGTGCGACTCTGCCCGCTGCTCTTCTTACTTCCTCTATCGAGAAAGTTGGGGCTTCTTCGTGCGGTTCGAGAGCATCCTCCTCCACAGGCTCATACTCCGGGAACAGGGTCTCCGCCGCTTCTTTCATCTCGGTCAGCGTCAGATTTGGAGGTGGTAACCTGGCTCTCAGCCTTTTCGTTACGATTTTGTAACCCTCCCCCCAAACGTTGGCCTCCACCTCTTGAAGTACCGCCGCCCATTTCCCCTACTTCGACTTGGAGATCGCTTTCTTAAGTGCTCTTCTGGCCTCACCATATACGAGGGAGAGGATCGCCCTTCTGGCCCCGTCTCCTCTCGTCCTCTGGACTGCTCTTCTGGCGCTGTTGCTCTCCTTCCGCAATTCCGCAATCTCCTCCGTCCACCAGTAGACTGCCCTTCGCCCACTTCCTCCGGTTTTGGGCATTGCTTCTTCGCAGGCTTTGGAGAGAGCCGCTTCGCATGCTTCCACATTAGGCAACCCTTCTCGCGTCTCAATTGCATCCTCGAAGGCGTCTCTAAACTTTGCGCGGTCCATTTTTTGAACGTTATACCGCCGTGGAATTTCGTTGCGCCCCTCTGTTTTCGCGGCGACCAGGTCCCTCAGTCTATACTCAATGTACATGTGGTCGCTGAGGGTTTCCTCTTCGACCACACTCCATCCGTCGATCTTCCTGGCTACCCTGTCAGTGGCGAACGAAACGTCGATCACCGATCCTCCTCCTCCCCTCCTTCTGAAGGTGTTTGAGTCTCCCTCATTCAGAGGTACAAGTCCACCTCTCGCCGCCCATTCGCCCAGCGCCTCTCCTTTTCGGCAGGTTGTTGTCGATCCCCACTCCTGAGACTTAGCGTTGAAGTCGCCTGCGACAAGACACTTTCCTTCCGATCGTTGGAGGATTCCTTCCAACCTATCGAGGAAGTCTTGGAACTCTCTCAGCTCCATCGCCGGGGAGGCGTAACAACTAATCATTGTTACCCCACCGACAACCATCCAGGCAAAACCCTCTCCCGATCCTTGTCTGGTAACGTTTACCTTGCGGCCTCTCACTCCAATGGCAGCTTTCCTGTCACGGTCCATCAGCCATCCCAGGTTCGCGGTCATGGCCTTGTTAGGCTCCGAGACCAGCATGACGTCGATCTTCTTCCTTGCTGCCGTGGCTATCAGTAGCTCTTGAGCAGCCCGCCCTCTTCCTAGGTTTATTTGTAGGATGGAGGTGGCCATGGAGTCATGTAGCGCCTCTCGCAATCCCTAATGGACTGTAACCTCATTATCCGGGCCGTTCTTAGGTACGACCCCACGCGCTCTAGGTCCTTGATCGCCTCGTTCTCAGACACCCCCATTCCTCTTAGGAAATCGAGATACACTGATCTCAGTTCTTTCCCGCACGGCATGCCCTCCGACTGTATTTTGATCTCGGAAGAGAGTTTGCTCTCGCCTCCTACTATTTCTCCGTCGTCGGTACGTTCGAAGTAGCCCAGGTGGTTTCGGACTAAGTCGAACAGCGTTCTCTCTCTCAACCTCTGTGTGGCATAACTGGTGCTCTGTCTCGTTAATCGCACCATCGGAGGGACCGCGGAGTACCATCCTGGCTTCTTTTCGCTTCTGTCTTCCTTGGGCCTTTCCGGTTCCGCTACGTTCGCTCGCAGGCTGTCCTGTTCAGTTATCTCTTCCTCTCTTATCATCTCGGTATCTTTGGGTGGCTTCGGTTTCAAAACCTCTATCCTCCCACACGCGTACTGAATGCACGCGCGTGTCTCCGATCGGATGATTCCACCACTGATGAATGCTTTGCCGGTCCGCATCTTCTCGATGTGGATCTGCATCCTCTTCCGGTCTCTTGTGACTTTCGACGGCGGTTTCTTCCTCTTTGTTGGGTTCTCCGATCGACCCGATGCTGCCTGGTAGGAGTTAGGCATTATGGACTGAGCTTTTCTCCTTCTGGATCCCTTCTAGTGCTTTGGCATACGTTGGGCATCTTAGGCTGTTCGCCCTGTGCCCATCTTTTTTGCACACTGGGCAATGAGTTCCTTGCTTCTTGCAGTCTTTAGCAAAGTGCCCTTCTTCCCCACACTTCCTGCACAGATTTGTCCTGTTCGGGCCTTCACATTTGGCTACCAGGTGACCGGTCTCCCAGCACCTAAAACAAGCCGCCATCTGTTGCCGCTCCCGTACTTGCCCTTCGGCCCATCCTACTTTGAGAGCTCTTCTTCGTTGGAGCGCTCTCGCTGCATCTTCTGAAGCCTCCAGCACTGCAGTTTTTGTTCCGTGGTGCGCATCGTTCAGAGATTTTACTGTGACCTCTGAGCTAAGATCTCCCAGCGCTTCCCTGATGGCGACTGCAATTTCCTCCTTGGTGTTGGTTGCCTCCAGTTCTTTAAGCAGCAGGGTTTTCGTCTTACCAGCCACTCTAGCCTCAAAACCAGACGCTTTGCTGATCTGGTCCTGTAGGACTGATGCACTCTCCTTGTCTTTGACCGTTATCATCAAGTCTCCAGTCTTTGTTTTTCTGACGCCCTTGATGTTCAGGTTTGTCTTATTGACTCCCACCTGTTGTTTGACCCGTGCTAGGGTCTCCGCGTAGGATGCGCTATCCGTCTTTATTATGACAGCTCCATCCCTTCTTTTCGGCAATAATGGGAACTGCCTTTCCCTTGAGGGAGGGTTGGGTTTTATTACCCTTTGCGTTGTCCCGCTAGCGTTCTTTGCGGCGGCTTCCGCATACTTTTTCTTCTCTTGTTGGCTTCCTTTTCTTACGTAGAGGACAACCCTTTTTCCAAAAATGTCCCATAGGCGCTTTCTCTGTTCTCCCGCGGTTTCTCCTTCCGGGTCATTTATCGCCACATTCTTTTCATCCCCGATACTGGCCTTTAGCTCTTTTAGCATGTCTGCCATTGGTAGGGCTCCCTCTCCCCTCTGCGCGACAAAAATTCGCCTCTTCTTTTCGACGACCTTGCCTCCGGACTTTATCGTGATTGCTCGCACGATCTCTGTTACGCCGACCATGTTGCACTCCGCCTCTTCATACTCAGGGTAGGTTCGCAGGAGTCTGTTCTTTATTCCTGCCTCTTGATCCCCCCCTCCCAAAACTATCACTACGTCGTGGTCTTGCGGCGCGTTAAGGGGGTTTCCCTCTACCTTCTGTAGACGTTCTTCCTTTCGTGGCATTTCACCCTCCTCCTTGTATCCGCCGCATCTACAGATACATTCTCTGCGCGTCACTTTCGTGTCCGGGCTTCTGGTGTCGTGCTGAATCTTTACGATTTCCTCACCAACCGCTGCCATCATTTTCTCCATTTCCTGAGATATCTTTTCCATCTCCTCTTTTGTACTGGTTTCGCTCTTACCGGTGTCTCTTAGGCCCTTCACCTTCTGGTTGAGTTTTTTCCAGACTTCCTCCAGCTTCTCTTCCTTCTCCTCCTCCTTCTTCTTTTCGCCCTCTTTTCTTTTCCTCTTAAGGTCAATTCTACCTCCCACGTCTTGCCATACCGACATAGCTCCATCGGGCAGGTCATGTGTTGGTTCGGGCGTTGTATGTCCTGACTTGGCTCTTTGGGAGACTGACGCCAACTTCCCTTCTGCCGACCCGGCTATTTTTATCGCTGGTAGCGATCCCAGTCTCTGTCTTCCTTCTGGGGGTGGAGACCTTAGCAGAGCTGACCTTCTGACAGATATGTCTTGCTCCTGGTTCATGCTCTCCTCCTGAGTGTTCGCGTTTTTTGCCACCTCCTTGACGGACGATGTATCTAGTCCAGGTAATGGCAACTTCTGCTTTTGCTCGTTGGCTCTTTTTCTCCACCCCTCGATGCTGAACCCCCTCTGTGGCACATCCTTCTTCTGCATTTCGCTCATCCTGAGGAAGTTCAGGCGAACACGCACCGGATAAGGCAAAATTCAACTTTTTTTTTGTCTTTTTTTTCTTCTATGTCCCAAAAAGTTCGAAATCCGGGAAAATGTAATAAAAATGTAATAAAATGTACATCCCACCTCAAATTACTTTGTATATTAACACCCAGAAACTTGCTAGAGGAGCTTAATGGTAGCGAGACTCCTGATTCTCTGGCCAACATACTGCTTTTAGGCGCATCTAGCGAAAACTGAATTAGTGCAGTTTTTGACTGATTTAACACCATGCCATTTTCCTTACACCAACGGGCCATCGCATTGATTGCCTCAGTTGCCAATGCGGATAGCCCCGCCAACTTGCCATGCGAAATCACTACGGTTGTATCGTCCGCAAACTGGAAAAGATTACCACAGTTCATATGCCTCTGCAAATCGTTCATGTATATTATAAACAACAGAGGCCCTAAAATTGAACCCTGTGGGACTCCCACCCGTAACATAGACGATCTCGAGCACAAAGACCCACCCACGCTAACAGTCTGACGCCTGTCTTTCAAGTACGACTCCAAGAGTTTGATCGCAACGCCCCTGATTCCAAGTAATCCCATCTTGCTTAACAATCTCTCATGCACCACAGTGTCAAACGCGCCTGAGAGGTCAAAAAACATGGCCGCTATACATCGCCTCTGGTCGATACCGTTCAGAATCCTACCAATCGACTCAAACAGAGCCAATTCACAGGACAATCCCGGCAAGAACCCAAATTGACTGGGCGATGACTTTGTTACGGGCAAAAAACTCATAAAAGCGATTATAAATAATTTTTTCAAAAATTTTTGAGAATGCAGACAGTATTGAAATCGGCCTATAATTATCAACTCTGTCTTTTAGGCCTTTCTTATGAATAGGCAGTATTATAGCCGGCTTCAGCCCACCAGGAAAAAGACCCTGCGATAGCATACAATTGACCAAGTGCGTCATCACCTGAGCTGTACAGTCGGCGGACATCTTCACCACAAATGGCGGGATACCATCAGCTCCACACGAGAATTTAGCCTGAATCGACGACACCACACCGCGAACCTCGGCGACCGTAGCCGGGTACAAAAATATAGACGACAGCACACCCACATCATCGGGAACAATCGACCCACCAGAATGCACAACCGGTTCATTCCCCCCAAAAAATTTGTTGTGAAACCTATCAGCGACCGTCCGACGATCGTCCACACTCGACCCATCAACGTCGGTGAGCCGAATGGAACCACCGTCGGAGACCGCCGACGTCTCACCCTTTATGATGCCCCATACCGTCTTTGATCTATTACCGGACGACATTACTTTGGAATTATTATATTCAATTTTTGCATGTCTGATCACCTGTCGCAACTGACGCCTTTTCATATTATACTCAGCCCACCACTGAGGCTCATTCATTAACTTACATACACTTACAAACACCAAACATATCCTTTAACTCTTTAGACATCCCACGAATAATACCACTATACCAGGCATGGTCTTTTGACACACGGTTTTGCAACTTTACCAGCGGAAAGCTCTTTTGAAAATAAAAATTAAATATACTGTAAAATGTTTCATATTTTTTGTCTATATCACCTTCAGCATTGAACACCTCGGCCCACGTCTCACGAGACAAGTCATCCCGAAAAGAGTTTGTGCCCTGCCTCCCAAACACACGCTTATACTTTGACTCAACAAATCTACGATGCGGTATATTGAAATCACATCTCAGGGAAACATGATCCGAAAGACCCGGGTCCTCAATACCAGACTCAACATCACAAGGCTGAAGGCTACAAAAAACATTGTCGATGCAGTTGCCCATTCTTGAACTTTACATAAAGCACCTCCTTAGACCGTACGAATCGAACAGTGACAACAATTCCCTGCTCTCCCGATACACATGATTAAAATTAACATTAAAATCGCCGCACACTATGAGATATTTGAATCTTTCACATATAACATCCAACAATTCAATCATACAATCCATAAAAATGTTAAAATCACCAGTCGGTGATCTATAGATACATACACACAACATCCGCCCAAATTCATCCTTAATACTAGCACTACAATATTCGAAATGTTGTTCTACAGATTGCAAATTAAATGACTCAGCCCTCATATCAAAAGCTCAACGACAATAAATGGCACATCCGCCTCCCTTCATTTTACTACGACAATAGTAGTTCAACAAGTCATAATTAAAAACTTTTTCCAAGTGAATCGTAACCGATGTCAGCCAATGCTCCGTCAAACACAAAAAATCAAAATTCCTATCTACAAGAAAAACATCCAAACGCTCTGCCTTGTTACGAAGGCTTCTATTATTGTAAGTCATACAGGAAATATTTGACCCCTTGGCGATGTTAGGAGCACTGCTTATCTGAGAGAGTATGACATATATCCACATAATGCAAGTTATCAAAGTTAACAGAACACTCATTTGCCCTGTAAGCCATAGAAGTAACAATTTCCGAAACAAACCCAAAAAGTTTGCGCTTTCCCTTAATCGTTAAATGAATCCCTCCCGGCTGTACATCAAAACGTGAAACAACATCATTTACATTCACAAACAGAACATTATCCTTTGCATTCTGGCCTATAATATTGTACATATAACAATTAAAATCAAAAACAGCTTCACAGCTTATCTGTCATTCCTAAAGAACTGGGCATCCCAAATTGGCATGCGTCAAGGAATTTTGAAAGACATATTGTTGATGCTTAGTCTTGCTGGAGAGTCATTTTCAGAATTTGAAAAAACTGTTGTCCTTCAATTTGATCAAGTAAAAGTAAAAGCTGTGGAATAGTGAGACGTAGCAAAAGATGAAGTGTCGGGACCTCATAACTAAATGCAAGTTGTAATGATCAGAAGGTTATTTGCGCCATGGAAGCAACCTGTATATATTGCTTTCGATCAAAAAATGGCCTAGGACATATCATTCAGCATTATCACTGAGCAGCATAAAATAGAGACAGCAAAAGTAGCCATAAGTCTGTTGTGTCAAACACAAATAATTCGAAAATCTTCTCCAAAAGAGATTTGGAAAACTTTTAAATTTATTCGTGTTGGGACCTACGGTAAGCATCATATGCATAATAATATCGAGAGTCCGTTTGTTCTGCGGTGCCAACCAATGATGGATAATGATATCAGAACAATCATTTTAACCTTGGTGGCATCGATGGTTGGCACCAGTTAGGGTTATTTTATTCACCCTACCCTAACCGTTACCTATAATCGAAGCAACCAAGATTAAAATGTCTCTTTTGATGTCATCGTTTGTTAGGATTGGTGAACAAACGGACTCTCGAATAATATTACCTCATAACATCAGCATAATTCTCCATTCACATTGTAACCTTCAACACTTTTTACCTTGTACTTTCTACTTATAACTAATTTACTTTCTTTACGGTTATTATTGATAAACAAATCATTAATGTATATTTCTTTTCACAATCAACTAGAAACATATGACATTGCTGGGCTAGCACAGCAGGATTTTGTAAGAACCACCACTGAGGACGAGGTAAAAACAAGAACTCACGGCAAAAGAAAAAATGTGAAGAAGAAACAAAAGGACTTTGTTGATTCCTAATTTGTTTTGCCAACTTTAGACCCATTGTCGGAGGAGGAAATCAGTGAGTTTTAAAATTATACATAATCAAATATTACATTTATACTTTAAAGATACAGCAAAACCAACCTAACTGTACCTAAATGTATTTGCGAATTATTTTGTTGAAATGTTCCATTCCACAATTGAAAATTGATGAAATTTTTTCATTAGCATGCACGCAGGACCCAAATAGTAAAATAAATTAAATTATTAAATATAGATACTTGATACTAGGTTTTTCAGTTTTGCATTTTGCAATTAGGTCCTGGGATGAATGTTCAGTCCATGGCATTCTCATCAAATTTACAAACAAGCAACCGTGTTGAGATAGGCGGTTTCTAATCACCACGAACTAGAAGTGGATGGTGTGGGAATCGATGGTATGGAAAAATCATCTCCATAGCAATAACGTTGGTGAGAATATAATCCTTCAAAACTTAAAAACCTGTTTAAATTTGCTGAAACTAATGATTTCTTATCACTGAGTATGTAAATTAAAATTACAACCAATATCCTTAAATGTTATACCGTCGTTACCTCCCTCGAAACTTTAATATACTAGTCTGTTAAACAAGACTTTTTAGTAAAAAGTTATTCTCATTCCATTTACACTTTATAACCTTAGATATGCAATTTTTGAACCACATAATTATTAAATGCGTTACAGTAAGTATAAATAAATTGATTATGAAAAGTGAAAGAATAATACATAATTTGTTGCATATTCAAACACACTTTGTTTTACGTTATCTATTAGAGCACATGACAAATGTTTAGATCAGGGGTGGCCAACCCGTCGATCGCGATCGACCGGTCGATCGCGAAGCCAATTTTGGTCGATTGCTAGCGATGTATTGACTTGGCTGTGTAGTGTGTACAACCAGATCTAGCAGAAACTGCTAGCGCTAGCGGCGCCAAGACTCAGCGCCCGGGTCGGTTGAACGCCAAATTTACCACAAATGTATTTCCGCTAGCAGCTAGGACTCGGTGCTAGCACTAAGCAATCGTGTTCATGTTACCGCTTAGCTCAGCGCTGCCAAGCGCTAGCTAGCGCTTGAAAGCGCCCGATGTGGTTGTACACACGCATGTGTAAATTGTGTAATGGTTGAACAGTGAAGAAGCTTAGATTTTCTCCCTAAGTACATATATAACCCTAATATTGTTAGCGAATGTGGAAGATGAAAGATAGTTTCGAATCAAGAGTCACGTTTCGATCTCACAGAACTGTCCGTTTACCGATAGCAGCTTTTTGCTTATCGCATTGTAACAAAAACCATTAACAGTAAAAAGTGAGTCTGGTTACTCATGTATTTGCAAATAAGCGTGTTTATAATCTTCTATCACTGGCCCAATATCTGAATTAATCCAACAAATAAAATAATTCCTAACACGGCCAATCCTGACTATAGCTTTGCTCTCAAAGCCAGTCTCCAGAACTATTGTCCTGAATGATAAACTTGGTCTCAGTACTTCATTCATTGGACAATTCATAATTTGCTAAAATTCATTCAGGTGTTACTCATTCAACAATAATCACGTTACCAATATGTAGTTCTTTTCCTTAACACGCTAAAATTTTTAACTCAAAACAGTCAAATAATTGCAAACCACCTTTCTGCTCAGCTACATATAGTAGCATGTTAAGCTATAGCCTTTTAGTCCAACAAAATAAACAAATATTCGCGAGGGGCCATCCTTTCAGCTCATGAACATAAACAAATAAGCAAAGGACTAATCATTTTAGTTTAACAAGATAAAGAAATATTAGCAAAGGACCGACCTTTCATCTCCAACAATATAAACAAATATTATCAAATTGGTAACTTTTCATCTCAACACGATAAACAAAGATTAGCAAAGGGCTAACCTTTCAGCTCAAAACCATTCAGATATTAGCAAAGGGCTAACCTTTCAGTTCAACAAAATAAATTACCTACCACGCCAGTAAACGGCTGCCACAAATATATATTCGTAAAAAGCTAACCTTTCAGCTCAACAAAATAAATAAACTTTAGAAAATGGCTAACCTTTCAGCCAAACAAAATAAATTAACATTTGAGTAAAGAGCTGACCTTCAGCTTGACAAGATAAACAAATATTCGCACAGTACTAACCTTTCAGATCAACTAGATAAAAATATTTGCAAAGGGCTATCCTTTCAGCTCAAACCCAATCAAATGTGTTAATATTCCTCGTAGATAAACAACGTAGGTAGATAAACAAGATGTTTCAGTACGAGATGAACTCCCACGATCTATTGATACATTAGCAAAAGTCTGAAATTTTTTCTAAAACTTAATGGGTGATATAAAAAAATTTGTAGGTTTTAGTTTTGCGTCCGCGCCCACCACATCTTAATGCTGAAATACTCTCTTGTGGTCTCTTTTGGTGCTTCAAGAGCACATGTGAAATCCTAGCAGCTACAAATGTTTGTCAACTGTGAAAATTGAAATATAAATAATAGATTGAAAATGTTAACATATCAATAGTTTTATTGTGCTCAAGATTTCTTTTAATATTACTCGTTTCCTTTTTTATAAATCCAAACCAAGAAATAACATTACTTTTCAACAACCATACATGTAATACCTACTTAGATTCCATTCAATTTACAATGGATTCAACGAAAATGCACAATGGGTTTTATTAATTAATTAATAATTCATATAACTAGTAGAAGAGTGGCAAGGAGAAGTGAAAGGCAAACAAAGGCAAACAAAAGTTTGCGCAGTCACACAACTTAAAACTTAAGTCAATATTTGATGGCATAACGTGTGTTCGTTTGTGTGTTTGTCTGTTCGTTTTTTCCGTAAACTTGGCAATTTTCCTAGCAAAAAAAGTGTCGCAAAATCTTAACATCAAATTTTCAGCCATACTGTGCATTTTTATAATGAACTCTGCAAATATGAAAAGTTGAGTAAGGAAATTTATTTTCTTTGCGCCTTTGATATCGAAAACTCAATAGTTGATATAAAAAATAAAAAAAAAATAGTTTTTAACATATATTATATTTTGCATATCTACTACCCATAGCTCGCGAGATGCTACGCCTATGACAACATGTCGATCGCGGCACATTTTAAATATAAAAGGTAGATCTTAAGTAGACAAAAGTTGGCCACCCCTGGTTTAGATAACTCTTATAAGTAAATAATAATTATTTATTATTATTACATATATTTCATTATTTATATACTGTTTCAGGACCACTGAATACAAGCACCACCGAAACCATCAAATTCGCTGAAGAAAAGTTGAATGTTTTATTAAATAACTCTGCACGACAGCAAACAATGTTTAACACCTACAAATCTGTCACGCAAACAATTTAAGTTATAAAGATGAACTGTTAAAATTTATTACCATGTACAACGTAACACCCCATGGAACAATGGGGAAATCACCCACCGAATTATTATTTAACCAGAATATTCGTGATAAGATTCCCTCATTAATAGATTTAATGGGTGATAACAATTTTGACGAAGAAGCTAGAGACAATGACAAAATTAATAAACAAAAAGGAAAATTAACAGAAGTTAAGAGAAGAGGGACGAGAATAGATCACATTAATGTCGGAGACAAGGTAGTGATACAAAATAATGTAATCTCAAATAAATTAACACCCAGGTTGAATAATGTTGAACATGAAGTTATTCAATGCACTGGAAACGAATTATTCGTCTTAAAAGATGGCACTAAATTCACTAATGATAAACGTACCACACCGTCTGGACCAACTGGAAACTATAGTCGTTTTGTCAACGCCGTTGGGCAGCATTAATTCTACGCTAGCATTTGATGAAAAGCTAGGTGCCGAAGATGGCCCTTGGTATGTGGTTGCTCTAAGTCGCAAATAACTAACTCGAAGAGAAAACCATGCTGTTTGAACTAGTGAATAAGTACCAGCAAAAAAATGAAAATAAAAAAAATCGACGTAATCAGTGTTGCCAGTAAGAAAAGGGCATGGGAAGCTCTAACAGTAGAATTTAATTCTATGCTGGAAAATAGTTCTGTATGTATTATCACATATAAGAATTATCCATTATTCCTTGATGTATATCCATTTTAGAGAGCTAGTAGTCAGCTAAAAAAAGTGCTGGGAGAACAGCAAAGCCAGAAGACGGAAGGAGTTGTGTGATGGAAAAAGAGAGCGTATGAAAACAGGTGGAGGTTATTTTAATCCACCGGCAGCCGAGACGATCGATGAAGCAGTAGATACTGTACTCGATAACGTTGATATCGAGCTTCGCGATGTCATCGACAGTGACACACCAGTGCCACTAAAAGACATGCCTGTTATCTGGGTGGAAGAGGATCAGCGACAGGAAGGACGAGAGGAACGAGGCACTACTTTCGGCACACCTGCTCTGTGGGAAACCCAGCGTATAGCAGCAAGAAAGTGTCAAGTAATTGAAGAAGAGGCAGAAGAGCGAATCAAAAAGACAAAGCGTAGTAGAGAAAATGAAGAAGAGCTGTTTCAACTACGCAAACGAATATTAATTCTCGAGGAAGAAGTGATGAGGCCCCGTTTAGAGGAGCAAAATTATAAAACTAAGTTAGCCGAGTTGCTATATAATGGCGCAACTCGGCTAATTTAGATTTTAGGAGATTACGTTAGATCTTTAAGTGTTGAAGCGTATTTATTTATTTTTAGTTTTTCAGAGTTAAATATTCAGTTTATAGCATATTTATTTATTTTTTGTTTGTGCAATTAAGTTTGTATTTTATCTGTTGTTTATTTTTGATTAAAACAAAGATTGAAGCCTAGTTCAACACTGCACCCGTTTACACCACACAGGACGATCAAGTCAAAGCAGTGTCGCAACATATCAAAATTATCACATCAGTAATAACCATTGCCTTGTGAGTGTTAATTAGAAAAGCTGTCATTAACGTTAAAAAATGGTGGAAAGAAAATACAGTATTGTGGATAAAATAACAACTTATTTTGGTGCTGATAAAATTAAATATGATTAAAACAACCTATCGAGTAAAGTGTCTTGCTATAACACACCTTCAAAGTCGTTAAAATCTTCATCTGTCTGCATGTTTGTGTGCAAAGAAATCCAAAAAGTAGCAAGAAGTCACGAGGAAAGGCTTCACCATCACGTAAACGTTGAGGCCATCCAGCTCCTCGACAACACCGAATTAATCCGAAGACTCAAGAGAAAGAAGCCTTTTGAGTTAGTGGAACAGCAGAGTAAGTGCTAGTTGTAAGTGTTAGTTCTAATAGCAGAGACAGTGCTACGTAGTGCGCAAGAAAAACGTGCCAAGTATATCAGGACCAACTGAGAGACATCGATGGGTGCCTGTTAGGCTAAGTTAAACTAGTAAAATAAGTTAGAATTAAGTTACTCATTAGTCAATTATGACTAGATTGTAATGCATTTATGAACAATAAAAAAAAAAGATCTGTCTGAACGGCAATGTTGTGCAGAACCGCTGTAGCGGTAATTATGCGGGTGGTGTTTCGCAGCTTGTGGCCTAAGGTTAAGCAGCGAAACCTTGCCTTCCAAATACCAAATGTTCTCCCGACAACATTCCTCGTCCTGATGCGCGCTATTATAGCGACGTTCCGGTGCAGTGTTCGGGACAGGTACTGGTGTATATACGTGCCTTGTTTGAGAATAAGCACTGTCCCCTAAAGGCTGTTTTACATTACACTAGAATCGTATAAGTTTCTGTCAAAGTTTTCAAACTAACCTAGCAAATGTGCTTATAACCCAATAACCGCGTACATATAAAGAGTAAAAATGAGCCAGAAATCAAAATCCAAATGGACGAACGACATCACCAGTCGTCTTGGAATGGAGTATGAATCGCAGCCGGTTCTATATAAGGCAAAATATGTGTTTTAAGACAATATACTAGCAAATCTCAAATTGCAAATTTATGATACATAATAGCATTGTAATTCTAGACTACCTCAGCAAACTACCATAACAAGATTTGCAGCAGAAAGCATTAGATGTCATCCGAACCAATATCGAAACAGCGTTTAAAATCCTTTTCCACAGAAGAAATTAAAAAAAAATAATATAAGGAGTCAGTTTCTGGAAGTGCACAGAAATGCAAAACAAAAATTATTCCAAATGCAGAGGCGATGATAAGCAATCAACCCAGTTGGTGGGTTTATGACAACTTAAGGTTTCTTTTACCGTACTGCAAGAAGGATAAAGGAGAGTCCAACATCACTCTAAAAGAAAATGAAAAACCTAACAATAATGAAGTTTATGCAGACGAATTCTCAAATACTGAGATTGAGTATAATGTAAGTACCTATTGTCGCAAACTTATATTTGTATTCGATTATATGAACCTGCTTATTTCAGTTCAACATGAGTGATGTATCATTTTATGTTGATGAGGGTATTCTATTGCCAACAGAAGAAGTACCATCAACTTCCAAAAATGTAGAGGCATCAGATACACCTAAAAGTAGTGTTAAACGAAGATAAAGAATGAAAAAGAACAATCAATTACGAATATTTTATCAGAAGCAATCCAAAATGTCACCGAGGAGAAATCAGACTTTCCACCCGATATTGCGAGCTTTTGTTGCTTCATCGACTACGAGCTATCAAATGTACAGAAAAAAACATCGGTAAAAAGGTGGGAAATTCAAAAACTTATGCATGACATAATAGAGGAAGAAGAAAATGAAGATCAATAAAGATGTCTAGAAATATGGATTATAAAATTATTTTTATTTATACATAATATACATTAAACGACTTCGTCTTGCCATGAAACCCGTCCTTGGTTATTAAAATAAATTTTAAAATTATCTCGTATTTGCAAGCTTTCATTGTTAGGACGACCACGTTTTACTTGAATACTTTGAAGATTTTCTGTGCCGTCCCTCTATGTGCCATCCTGTATATTGCCATGAGCATCTACAATATCTACTCCATTATAAATCTCCGAGGGCTTCTCGGCCTTTATAAAATTGTGTAGAGCACAACAAACCTGTCCTATTAATACAACTTTATTTCTACACAAATTTACAGGGTTTAATAAAATGCAAAACCTGTTGGCAAGAATACCAAAGGCATTTTCTACAACCCGTCTGCCACGACTTAAACGATAGTTAAAAATTCTCTCTTCTTTTGTCATATTTTTAAAAAGATATGATTTCATTATGTCTTTGCAGCGGAAAAGCTGCATCAGCCAAAATAACGTATGGCGTACGATCGTGCATACCTGGAAGGGGTTTGTCATTGGGCAAATGTAATGTTTTGCTATTCAACGCAGCTGCAAAAACGCATTTATCATATACTCCTAGAAGTAGAAATAAAATAACTGATCACCATATTGGAATATGTACCTAATTATTATTAGTAATACACCAAAAGCACAAACAAATGTCAAAAAATTTTGCAGAAGCGGAGAGATAGCTCGTCTGTTGCTTCACTAATTTATTAATTATACCTCCGTCGCTGATCCTTCCATTTGCACCAACATCAATATATTTTTATATAAATTTGTAATTAGCATCTACTATTGCCAACAATACTATACTATGTGTGCCTTTATAATTGTAATAATGCGATACAGCACTTTTACGAGCCCTGGAAACTATATATTTCCCATCCATGGCCCCTATGGTATTGGGAATGATCCATTTTTTTATCAAATGCAGTTGCAATTTGTTTCCACGCATCTGTGGTTGATGGAGCCTACAATTACAAATTAGAAATAAAAATAAATTAAATATTTATTAAATTACTTTTAAATAAATTTCCTTCAATGCTTCATATATTGCACTTAAAACTTCTGGCACAATTTTGGAAATTGTGCAAGTAGCAATTCTTGTACTGTACGACAAGCTTTGGAACGATTCACCAGTAGCAATATATCGGAGTGTTACGATCAAGCGAAATCTTGATGGAATGCACTGTCGAAACTGTGTCTTGCTTCGATACTTTCTTTTCAATAAAACTAAGCTTTTTTCTAACCACAGTGTTGTACAATTCATATATCTGCATAATTTTTAAATTCTTTTTTACGAAACCTCCATGACAATGCGGCAACAACACGATTGACTTATCTCGTATAAATCTCCACAAATTCTCTGAAAATATAGATACATAAAACAGGTATTGATTATTTTTTTAAGTTACAATGTAAAATTAGCTGATAGGTTCCGGTAGCATAAAATCGCAATGCCGCACATAGTTTGACTATGGTAGGTATTGGCAGGCCTCGATTACCATTGAATGTGCAGGATATACTAATGGCATTAGTATATTGTGGATGGTGTCCCTTCCAAATCTATACCTCTGTAGTAGCTGCGAATGATTATATAATTCTAATAACTCAAATTGTTTGCAGTTTAAGTGGTCTCTTAGAAAACTACTCTTTACTAATAGTGTCACACCGACAGTAAATGCAAATTGTGTTGATTTTGACCAGCATGTTTTTTTTGACAATTTTTGATTTTCGTTCTTGCACTGGGTCAACAGAGACTGACCATAACCATGATGAAAGTTTGTTAGACTTGATGATGTGTATTGATAAAGTATCTTTTTCTAATATTCAAGAAAATATACTATATTATATTAGTGGGTTCGTCGTCAAAAAGTTTTTAACTAAATGTCGATGTGAGTATTGTGTGGACTTATTATTAGACATTTGTACTGGTTTCGCTCTTACCGGTGTCTCTTAGGCCCTTCACCTTCTGGTTGAGTTTTTTCCAGACTTCCTCCAGCTTCTCTTCCTTCTCCTCCTCCTTCTTCTTTTCGCCCTCTTTTCTTTTCCTCTTAAGGTCAATTCTACCTCCCACGTCTTGCCATACCGACATAGCTCCATCGGGCAGGTCATGTGTTGGTTCGGGCGTTGTATGTCCTGACTTGGCTCTTTGGGAGACTGACGCCAACTTCCCTTCTGCCGACCCGGCTATTTTTATCGCTGGTAGCGATCCCAGTCTCTGTCTTCCTTCTGGGGGTGGAGACCTTAGCAGAGCTGACCTTCTGACAGATATGTCTTGCTCCTGGTTCATGCTCTCCTCCTGAGTGTTCGCGTTTTTTGCCACCTCCTTGACGGACGATGTATCTAGTCCAGGTAATGGCAACTTCTGCTTTTGCTCGTTGGCTCTTTTTCTCCACCCCTCGATGCTGAACCCCCTCTGTGGCACATCCTTCTTCTGCATTTCGCTCATCCTGAGGAAGTTCAGGCGAACACGCCCCGGATAAGGCAAAATTCAACTTTTTTTTTGTCTTTTTTTTCTTCTATGTCCCAAAAAGTTCGAAATCCGGGAAAATGTAATAAAAATGTAATAAAATGTACATCCCACCTCAAATTACTTTGTATATTAACACCCAGAAACTTGCTAGAGGAGCTTAATGGTAGCGAGACTCCTGATTCTCTGGCCAACATACTGCTTTAGGCGCATCTAGCGAAAACTGAATTAGTGCAGTTTTTGACTGATTTAACACCATGCCATTTTCCTTACACCAACGGGCCATCGCATTGATTGCCTCAGTTGCCAATGCGGATAGCCCCGCCAACTTGCCATGCGAAATCACTACGGTTGTATCGTCCGCAAACTGGAAAAGATTACCACAGTTCATATGCCTCTGCAAATCGTTCATGTATATTATAAACAACAGAGGCCCTAAAATTGAACCCTGTGGGACTCCCACCCGTAACATAGACGATCTCGAGCACAAAGACCCACCCACGCTAACAGTCTGACGCCTGTCTTTCAAGTACGACTCCAAGAGTTTGATCGCAACGCCCCTGATTCCAAGTAATCCCATCTTGCTTAACAATCTCTCATGCACCACAGTGTCAAACGCGCCTGAGAGGTCAAAAAACATGGCCGCTACACATCGCCTCTGGTCGATACCGTTCAGAATCCTACCAATCGACTCAAACAGAGCCAATTCACAGGACAATCCCGGCAAGAACCCAAATTGACTGGGCGATGACTTTGTTACGGGCAAAAAACTCATAAAAGCGATTATAAATAATTTTTTCAAAAATTTTTGAGAATGCAGACAGTATTGAAATCGGCCTATAATTATCAACTCTGTCTTTTAGGCCTTTCTTATGAATAGGCAGTATTATAGCCGGCTTCAGCCCACCAGGAAAAAGACCCTGCGATAGCATACAATTGACCAAGTGCGTCATCACCTGAGCTGTACAGTCGGCGGACATCTTCACCACAAATGGCGGGATACCATCAGCTCCACACGAGAATTTAGCCTGAATCGACGACACCACACCGCGAACCTCGGCGACCGTAGCCGGGTACAAAAATATAGACGACAGCACACCCACATCATCGGGAACAATCGACCCACCAGAATGCACAACCGGTTCATTCCCCCCAAAAAATTTGTTGTGAAACCTATCAGCGACCGTCCGACGATCGTCCACACTCGACCCATCAACGTCGGTGAGCCGAATGGAACCACCGTCGGAGACCGCCGACGTCTCACCCTTTATGATGCCCCATACCGTCTTTGATCTATTACCGGACGACATTACTTTGGAATTATTATATTCAATTTTTGCATGTCTGATCACCTGTCGCAACTGACGCCTTTTCATATTATACTCAGCCCACCACTGAGGCTCATTCATTAACTTACATACACTTACAAACACCAAACATATCCTTTAACTCTTTAGACATCCCACGAATAATACCACTATACCAGGCATGGTCTTTTGACACACGGTTTTGCAACTTTACCAGCGGAAAGCTCTTTTGAAAATAAAAATTAAATATACTGTAAAATGTTTCATATTTTTTGTCTATATCACCTTCAGCATTGAACACCTCGGCCCACGTCTCACGAGACAAGTCATCCCGAAAAGAGTTTGTGCCCTGCCTCCCAAACACACGCTTATACTTTGACTCAACAAATCTACGATGCGGTATATTGAAATCACATCTCAGGGAAACATGATCCGAAAGACCCGGGTCCTCAATACCAGACTCAACATCACAAGGCTGAAGGCTACAAAAAACATTGTCGATGCAGTTGCCCATTCTTGAACTTTACATAAAGCACCTCCTTAGACCGTACGAATCGAACAGTGACAACAATTCCCTGCTCTCCCGATACACATGATTAAAATTAACATTAAAATCGCCGCACACTATGAGATATTTGAATCTTTCACATATAACATCCAACAATTCAATCATACAATCCATAAAAATGTTAAAATCACCAGTCGGTGATCTATAGATACATACACACAACATCCGCCCAAATTCATCCTTAATACTAGCACTACAATATTCGAAATGTTGTTCTACAGATTGCAAATTAAATGACTCAGCCCTCATATCAAAAGCTCTACGACAATAAATGGCACATCCGCCTCCCTTCATTTTACTACGACAATAGTAGTTCAACAAGTCATAATTAAAAACTTTTTCCAAGTGAATCGTAACCGATGTCAGCCAATGCTCCGTCAAACACAAAAAATCAAAATTCCTATCTACAAGAAAAACATCCAAACGCTCTGCCTTGTTACGAAGGCTTCTATTATTGTAAGTCATACAGGAAATATTTGACCCCTTGGCGATGTTAGGAGCACTGCTTATCTGAGAGAGTATGACATATATCCACATAATGCAAGTTATCAAAGTTAACAGAACACTCATTTGCCCTGTAAGCCATAGAAGTAACAATTTCCGAAACAAACCCAAAAAGTTTGCGCTTTCCCTTAATCGTTAAATGAATCCCTCCCGGCTGTACATCAAAACGTGAAACAACATCATTTACATTCACAAACAGAACATTATCCTTTGCATTCTGGCCTATAATATTGTACATATAACAATTAAAATCAAAAACAGCTTCACAGCTTATCTGTCATTCCTAAAGAACTGGGCATCCCAAATTGGCATGCGTCAAGGAATTTTGAAAGACATATTGTTGATGCTTAGTCTTGCTGGAGAGTCATTTTCAGAATTTGAAAAAACTGTTGTCCTTCAATTTGATCAAGTAAAAGTAAAAGCTGTGGAATAGTGAGACGTAGCAAAAGATGAAGTGTCGGGACCTCATAACTAAATGCAAGTTGTAATGATCAGAAGGTTATTTGCGCCATGGAAGCAACCTGTATATATTGCTTTCGATCAAAAAATGGCCTAGGACATATCATTCAGCATTATCACTGAGCAGCATAAAATAGAGACAGCAAAAGTAGCCATAAGTCTGTTGTGTCAAACACAAATAATTCGAAAATCTTCTCCAAAAGAGATTTGGAAAACTTTTAAATTTATTCGTGTTGGGACCTACGGTAAGCATCATATGCATAATAATATCGAGAGTCCGTTTGTTCTGCGGTGCCAACCAATGATGGATAATGATATCAGAACAATCATTTTAACCTTGGTGGCATCGATGGTTGGCACCAGTTAGGGTTATTTTATTCACCCTACCCTAACCGTTACCTATAATCGAAGCAACCAAGATTAAAATGTCTCTTTTGATGTCATCGTTTGTTAGGATTGGTGAACAAACGGACTCTCGAATAATATTACCTCATAACATCAGCATAATTCTCCATTCACATTGTAACCTTCAACACTTTTTACCTTGTACTTTCTACTTATAACTAATTTACTTTCTTTACGGTTATTATTGATAAACAAATCATTAATGTATATTTCTTTTCACAATCAACTAGAAACATATGACATTGCTGGGCTAGCACAGCAGGATTTTGTAAGAACCACCACTGAGGACGAGGTAAAAACAAGAACTCACGGCAAAAGAAAAAATGTGAAGAAGAAACAAAAGGACTTTGTTGATTCCTAATTTGTTTTGCCAACTTTAGACCCATTGTCGGAGGAGGAAATCAGTGAGTTTTAAAATTATACATAATCAAATATTACATTTATACTTTAAAGATACAGCAAAACCAACCTAACTGTACCTAAATGTATTTGCGAATTATTTTGTTGAAATGTTCCATTCCACAATTGAAAATTGATGAAATTTTTTCATTAGCATGCACGCAGGACCCAAATAGTAAAATAAATTAAATTATTAAATATAGATACTTGATACTAGGTTTTTCAGTTTTGCATTTTGCAATTAGGTCCTGGGATGAATGTTCAGTCCATGGCATTCTCATCAAATTTACAAACAAGCAACCGTGTTGAGATAGGCGGTTTCTAATCACCACGAACTAGAAGTGGATGGTGTGGGAATCGATGGTATGGAAAAATCATCTCCATAGCAATAACGTTGGTGAGAATATAATCCTTCAAAACTTAAAAACCTGTTTAAATTTGCTGAAACTAATGATTTCTTATCACTGAGTATGTAAATTAAAATTACAACCAATATCCTTAAATGTTATACCGTCGTTACCTCCCTCGAAACTTTAATATACTAGTCTGTTAAACAAGACTTTTTAGTAAAAAGTTATTCTCATTCCATTTACACTTTATAACCTTAGATATGCAATTTTTGAACCACATAATTATTAAATGCGTTACAGTAAGTATAAATAAATTGATTATGAAAAGTGAAAGAATAATACATAATTTGTTGCATATTCAAACACACTTTGTTTTACGTTATCTATTAGAGCACATGACAAATGTTTAGATCAGGGGTGGCCAACCCGTCGATCGCGATCGACCGGTCGATCGCGAAGCCAATTTTGGTCGATTGCTAGCGATGTATTGACTTGGCTGTGTAGTGTGTACAACCAGATCTAGCAGAAACTGCTAGCGCTAGCGGCGCCAAGACTCAGCGCCCGGGTCGGTTGAACGCCAAATTTACCACAAATGTATTTCCGCTAGCAGCTAGGACTCGGTGCTAGCACTAAGCAATCGTGTTCATGTTACCGCTTAGCTCAGCGCTGCCAAGCGCTAGCTAGCGCTTGAAAGCGCCCGATGTGGTTGTACACACGCATGTGTAAATTGTGTAATGGTTGAACAGTGAAGAAGCTTAGATTTTCTCCCTAAGTACATATATAACCCTAATATTGTTAGCGAATGTGGAAGATGAAAGATAGTTTCGAATCAAGAGTCACGTTTCGATCTCACAGAACTGTCCGTTTACCGATAGCAGCTTTTTGCTTATCGCATTGTAACAAAAACCATTAACAGTAAAAAGTGAGTCTGGTTACTCATGTATTTGCAAATAAGCGTGTTTATAATCTTCTATCACTGGCCCAATATCTGAATTAATCCAACAAATAAAATAATTCCTAACACGGCCAATCCTGACTATAGCTTTGCTCTCAAAGCCAGTCTCCAGAACTATTGTCCTGAATGATAAACTTGGTCTCAGTACTTCATTCATTGGACAATTCATAATTTGCTAAAATTCATTCAGGTGTTACTCATTCAACAATAATCACGTTACCAATATGTAGTTCTTTTCCTTAACACGCTAAAATTTTTAACTCAAAACAGTCAAATAATTGCAAACCACCTTTCTGCTCAGCTACATATAGTAGCATGTTAAGCTATAGCCTTTTAGTCCAACAAAATAAACAAATATTCGCGAGGGGCCATCCTTTCAGCTCATGAACATAAACAAATAAGCAAAGGACTAATCATTTTAGTTTAACAAGATAAAGAAATATTAGCAAAGGACCGACCTTTCATCTCCAACAATATAAACAAATATTATCAAATTGGTAACTTTTCATCTCAACACGATAAACAAAGATTAGCAAAGGGCTAACCTTTCAGCTCAAAACCATTCAGATATTAGCAAAGGGCTAACCTTTCAGTTCAACAAAATAAATTACCTACCACGCCAGTAAACGGCTGCCACAAATATATATTCGTAAAAAGCTAACCTTTCAGCTCAACAAAATAAATAAACTTTAGAAAATGGCTAACCTTTCAGCCAAACAAAATAAATTAACATTTGAGTAAAGAGCTGACCTTCAGCTTGACAAGATAAACAAATATTCGCACAGTACTAACCTTTCAGATCAACTAGATAAAAATATTTGCAAAGGGCTATCCTTTCAGCTCAAACCCAATCAAATGTGTTAATATTCCTCGTAGATAAACAACGTAGGTAGATAAACAAGATGTTTCAGTACGAGATGAACTCCCACGATCTATTGATACATTAGCAAAAGTCTGAAATTTTTTCTAAAACTTAATGGGTGATATAAAAAAATTTGTAGGTTTTAGTTTTGCGTCCGCGCCCACCACATCTTAATGCTGAAATACTCTCTTGTGGTCTCTTTTGGTGCTTCAAGAGCACATGTGAAATCCTAGCAGCTACAAATGTTTGTCAACTGTGAAAATTGAAATATAAATAATAGATTGAAAATGTTAACATATCAATAGTTTTATTTTGCTCAAGATTTCTTTTAATATTACTTGTTTCCTTTTTTATAAATCCAAACCAAGAAATAACATTACTTTTCAACAACCATACATGTAATACCTACTTAGATTCCATTCAATTTACAATGGATTCAACGAAAATGCACAATGGGTTTTATTAATTAATTAATAATTCATATAACTAGTAGAAGAGTGGCAAGGAGAAGTGAAAGGCAAACAAAGGCAAACAAAAGTTTGCGCAGTCACACAACTTAAAACTTAAGTCAATATTTGATGGCATAACGTGTGTTCGTTTGTGTGTTTGTCTGTTCGTTTTTTCCGTAAACTTGGCAATTTTCCTAGCAAAAAAAGTGTCGCAAAATCTTAACATCAAATTTTCAGCCATACTGTGCATTTTTATAATGAACTCTGCAAATATGAAAAGTTGAGTAAGGAAATTTATTTTCTTTGCGCCTTTGATATCGAAAACTCAATAGTTGATATAAAAAATAAAAAAAAAAATAGTTTTTAACATATATTATATTTTGCATATCTACTACCCATAGCTCGCGAGATGCTACGCCTATGACAACATGTCGATCGCGGCACATTTTAAATATAAAAGGTAGATCTTAAGTAGACAAAAGTTGGCCACCCCTGGTTTAGATAACTCTTATAAGTAAATAATAATTATTTATTATTATTACATATATTTCATTATTTATATACTGTTTCAGGACCACTGAATACAAGCACCACCGAAACCATCAAATTCGCTGAAGAAAAGTTGAATGTTTTATTAAATAACTCTGCACGACAGCAAACAATGTTTAACACCTACAAATCTGTCACGCAAACAATTTAAGTTATAAAGATGAACTGTTAAAATTTATTACCATGTACAACGTAACACCCCATGGAACAATGGGGAAATCACCCACCGAATTATTATTTAACCAGAATATTCGTGATAAGATTCCCTCATTAATAGATTTAATGGGTGATAACAATTTTGACGAAGAAGCTAGAGACAATGACAAAATTAATAAACAAAAAGGAAAATTAACAGAAGTTAAGAGAAGAGGGACGAGAATAGATCACATTAATGTCGGAGACAAGGTAGTGATACAAAATAATGTAATCTCAAATAAATTAACACCCAGGTTGAATAATGTTGAACATGAAGTTATTCAATGCACTGGAAACGAATTATTCGTCTTAAAAGATGGCACTAAATTCACTAATGATAAACGTACCACACCGTCTGGACCAACTGGAAACTATAGTCGTTTTGTCAACGCCGTTGGGCAGCATTAATTCTACGCTAGCATTTGATGAAAAGCTAGGTGCCGAAGATGGCCCTTGGTATGTGGTTGCTCTAAGTCGCAAATAACTAACTCGAAGAGAAAACCATGCTGTTTGAACAAGTGAATAAGTACCAGCAAAAAAATGAAAATAAAAAAAATCGACGTAATCAGTGTTGCCAGTAAGAAAAGGGCATGGGAAGCTCTAACAGTAGAATTTAATTCTATGCTGGAAAATAGTTCTGTATGTATTATCACATATAAGAATTATCCATTATTCCTTGATGTATATCCATTTTAGAGAGCTAGTAGTCAGCTAAAAAAAGTGCTGGGAGAACAGCAAAGCCAGAAGACGGAAGGAGTTGTGTGATGGAAAAAGAGAGCGTATGAAAACAGGTGGAGGTTATTTTAATCCACCGGCAGCCGAGACGATCGATGAAGCAGTAGATACTGTACTCGATAACGTTGATATCGAGCTTCGCGATGTCATCGACAGTGACACACCAGTGCCACTAAAAGACATGCCTGTTATCTGGGTGGAAGAGGATCAGCGACAGGAAGGACGAGAGGAACGAGGCACTACTTTCGGCACACCTGCTCTGTGGGAAACCCAGCGTATAGCAGCAAGAAAGTGTCAAGTAATTGAAGAAGAGGCAGAAGAGCGAATCAAAAAGACAAAGCGTAGTAGAGAAAATGAAGAAGAGCTGTTTCAACTACGCAAACGAATATTAATTCTCGAGGAAGAAGTGATGAGGCCCCGTTTAGAGGAGCAAAATTATAAAACTAAGTTAGCCGAGTTGCTATATAATGGCGCAACTCGGCTAATTTAGATTTTAGGAGATTACGTTAGATCTTTAAGTGTTGAAGCGTATTTATTTATTTTTAGTTTTTCAGAGTTAAATATTCAGTTTATAGCATATTTATTTATTTTTTGTTTGTGCAATTAAGTTTGTATTTTATCTGTTGTTTATTTTTGATTAAAACAAAGATTGAAGCCTAGTTCAACACTGCACCCGTTTACACCACACAGGACGATCAAGTCAAAGCAGTGTCGCAACATATCAAAATTATCACATCAGTAATAACCATTGCCTTGTGAGTGTTAATTAGAAAAGCTGTCATTAACGTTAAAAAATGGTGGAAAGAAAATACAGTATTGTGGATAAAATAACAACTTATTTTGGTGCTGATAAAATTAAATATGATTAAAACAACCTATCGAGTAAAGTGTCTTGCTATAACACACCTTCAAAGTCGTTAAAATCTTCATCTGTCTGCATGTTTGTGTGCAAAGAAATCCAAAAAGTAGCAAGAAGTCACGAGAAAAGGCTTCACCATCACGTAAACGTTGAGGCCATCCAGCTCCTCGACAACACCGAATTAATCCGAAGACTCAAGAGAAAGAAGCCTTTTGAGTTAGTGGAACAGCAGAGTAAGTGCTAGTTGTAAGTGTTAGTTCTAATAGCAGAGACAGTGCTACGTAGTGCGCAAGAAAAACGTGCCAAGTATATCAGGACCAACTGAGAGACATCGATGGGTGCCTGTTAGGCTAAGTTAAACTAGTAAAATAAGTTAGAATTAAGTTACTCATTAGTCAATTATGACTAGATTGTAATGCATTTATGAACAATAAAAAAAAAAGATCTGTCTGAACGGCAATGTTGTGCAGAACCGCTGTAGCGGTAATTATGCGGGTGGTGTTTCGCAGCTTGTGGCCTAAGGTTAAGCAGCGAAACCTTGCCTTCCAAATACCAAATGTTCTCCCGACAACATTCCTCGTCCTGATGTGCGCTATTATAGCGACGTTCCGGTGCAGTGTTCGGGACAGGTACTGGTGTATATACGTGCCTTGTTTGAGAATAAGCACTGTCCCCTAAAGGCTGTTTTACATTACACTAGAATCGTATAAGTTTCTGTCAAAGTTTTCAAACTAACCTAGCAAATGTGCTTATAACCCAATAACCGCGTACATATAAAGAGTAAAAATGAGCCAGAAATCAAAATCCAAATGGACGAACGACATCACCAGTCGTCTTGGAATGGAGTATGAATCGCAGCCGGTTCTATATAAGGCAAAATATGTGTTTTAAGACAATATACTAGCAAATCTCAAATTGCAAATTTATGATACATAATAGCATTGTAATTCTAGACTACCTCAGCAAACTACCATAACAAGATTTGCAGCAGAAAGCATTAGATGTCATCCGAACCAATATCGAAACAGCGTTTAAAATCCCCTTTTCCACAGAAGAAATTAAAAAAAAATAATATAAGGAGTCAGTTTCTGGAAGTGCACAGAAATGCAAAACAAAAATTATTCCAAATGCAGAGGCGATGATAAGCAATCAACCCAGTTGGTGGGTTTATGACAACTTAAGGTTTCTTTTACCGTACTGCAAGAAGGATAAAGGAGAGTCCAACATCACTCTAAAAGAAAATGAAAAACCTAACAATAATGAAGTTTATGCAGACGAATTCTCAAATACTGAGATTGAGTATAATGTAAGTACCTATTGTCGCAAACTTATATTTGTATTCGATTATATGAACCTGCTTATTTCAGTTCAACATGAGTGATGTATCATTTTATGTTGATGAGGGTATTCTATTGCCAACAGAAGAAGTACCATCAACTTCCAAAAATGTAGAGGCATCAGATACACCTAAAAGTAGTGTTAAACGAAGATAAAGAATGAAAAAGAACAATCAATTACGAATATTTTATCAGAAGCAATCCAAAATGTCACCGAGGAGAAATCAGACTTTCCACCCGATATTGCGAGCTTTTGTTGCTTCATCGACTACGAGCTATCAAATGTACAGAAAAAAACATCGGTAAAAAGGTGGGAAATTCAAAAACTTATGCATGACATAATAGAGGAAGAAGAAAATGAAGATCAATAAAGATGTCTAGAAATATGGATTATAAAATTATTTTTATTTATACATAATATACATTAAACGACTTCGTCTTGCCATGAAACCCGTCCTTGGTTATTAAAATAAATTTTAAAATTATCTCGTATTTGCAAGCTTTCATTGTTAGGACGACCACGTTTTACTTGAATACTTTGAAGATTTTCTGTGCCGTCCCTCTATGTGCCATCCTGTATATTGCCATGAGCATCTACAATATCTACTCCATTATAAATCTCCGAGGGCTTCTCGGCCTTTATAAAATTGTGTAGAGCACAACAAACCTGTCCTATTAATACAACTTTATTTCTACACAAATTTACAGGGTTTAATAAAATGCAAAACCTGTTGGCAAGAATACCAAAGGCATTTTCTACAACCCGTCTGCCACGACTTAAACGATAGTTAAAAATTCTCTCTTCTTTTGTCATATTTTTAAAAAGATATGATTTCATTATGTCTTTGCAGCGGAAAAGCTGCATCAGCCAAAATAACGTATGGCGTACGATCGTGCATACCTGGAAGGGGTTTGTCATTGGGCAAATGTAATGTTTTGCTATTCAACGCAGCTGCAAAAACGCATTTATCATATACTCCTAGAAGTAGAAATAAAATAACTGATCACCATATTGGAATATGTACCTAATTATTATTAGTAATACACCAAAAGCACAAACAAATGTCAAAAAATTTTGCAGAAGCGGAGAGATAGCTCGTCTGTTGCTTCACTAATTTATTAATTATACCTCCGTCGCTGATCCTTCCATTTGCACCAACATCAATATATTTTTATATAAATTTGTAATTAGCATCTACTATTGCCAACAATACTATACTATGTGTGCCTTTATAATTGTAATAATGCGATACAGCACTTTTAGGAGCCCTGGAAACTATATATTTCCCATCCATGGCCCCTATGGTATTGGGAATGATCCATTTTTTATCAAATGCAGTTGCAATTTGTTTCCACGCATCTGTGGTTGATGGAGCCTACAATTACAAATTAGAAATAAAAATAAATTAAATATTTATTAAATTACTTTTAAATAAATTTCCTTCAATGCTTCATATATTGCACTTAAAACTTCTGGCACAATTTTGGAAATTGTGCAAGTAGCAATTCTTGTACTGTACGACAAGCTTTGGAACGATTCACCAGTAGCAATATATCGGAGTGTTACGATCAAGCGAAATCTTGATGGAATGCACTGTCGAAACTGTGTCTTGCTTCGATACTTTCTTTTCAATAAAACTAAGCTTTTTTCTAACCACAGTGTTGTACAATTCATATATCTGCATAATTTTTAAATTCTTTTTTACGAAACCTCCATGACAATGCGGCAACAACACGATTGACTTATCTCGTATAAATCTCCACAAATTCTCTGAAAATATAGATACATAAAACAGGTATTGATTATTTTTTTAAGTTACAATGTAAAATTAGCTGATAGGTTCCGGTAGCATAAAATCGCAATGCCGCACATAGTTTGACTATGGTAGGTATTGGCAGGCCTCGATTACCATTGAATGTGCAGGATATACTAATGGCATTAGTATATTGTGGATGGTGTCCCTTCCAAATCTATACCTCTGTAGTAGCTGCGAATGATTATATAATTCTAATAACTCAAATTGTTTGCAGTTTAAGTGGTCTCTTAGAAAACTACTCTTTACTAATAGTGTCACACCGACAGTAAATGCAAATTGTGTTGATTTTGACCAGCATGTTTTTTTTGACAATTTTTGATTTTCGTTCTTGCACTGGGTCAACAGAGACTGACCATAACCATGATGAAAGTTTGTTAGACTTGATGATGTGTATTGATAAAGTATCTTTTTCTAATATTCAAGAAAATATACTATATTATATTAGTGGGTTCGTCGTCAAAAAGTTTTTAACTAAATGTCGATGTGAGTATTGTGTGGACTTATTATTAGACAACAAAGCTAATGATCACACGTATGCTGTTGATATAAATCTATATTCTTCTTTCACAAAATTTGTATCACGGGGGAAATTATGTACTCCATCAGAGGGAGTTTTCAGGGTGATTTTATTTTGCGAGAAAATGTATAAATTATTAGTGAATGCAGGCTACATGGGCCAAAAAGGGTTTAAAAGCAAGATTATGTTATCAGTCAGTGAACATTTCATACCATTAATTAGCAGAAATTTGTTTAAACCACATCCTGTAACAGATGTAATGAATGATCTGCACGAAGTCCAAATAATCAAATTTCTAGCCAATTCGTATGCTGAATTGAGAATTCACACTGATTAAAAAAAAATGACATTAAACATTCTTGGCCGCAAAGCAGGCATAAGACAAAAACTGACCAAGTCTATTTTATTTTATCATTGTTAATGTAATGACAGTCATATTAGTTTTACCTTATCATAATATTTTACGATTTAGTTTCTAGAATTCTGTTATTTAAATACATTTGTTTATCAATACTGTTAAGTATAAGAAGTTGTTAATAATTTTTTTTTTATTTTTATCATTTGTTCTTTTCATTCACATATCTACCAAAATCAAGAAAACCTCTGTTATAAATTGTACCCAAACCCGTATTTATAACTACTTTGTACTTTCCATTTTTCACAAACATAGCCCAATAAACATTAAACTGACCCTTGCAGGTGTTTTTTTACCTGGCATCTTGAAAGCATTGAGTTATTGTGGCTTTTCCGATTGAGAATACCTGGCGGCCCATTTAAATTAGTGTGTGAAACAAGGATGACAATACAACGTACGCATCGGACTCGCTCTAACACGGAGGACCGTTTTCTAGCGCATAGCGTAAGCGTTCCAGTTCTCTCTATAATTCAGTGGTCTGGGCATATATGAGGAATATGTACGTATTTACAATTTGTTTTTTTAAGTTAAAATGTCTATAGGTGTCCATCACCAATGGGCGGACGGAAACGTATGTTTTGAAAGCTATAGATGTTGCACAGCTGTAGCCTGCACTCCCCGCCACTCAGGAAGTCGAGAGTGGATGACTATTCATGCGGTCCAGTTTACCCGTTTACCGTTGTTGGTTGTGCATAAATGTGCATTGTGCATAGGTTCGCCGTGCCGACGCCGGCTTTTGCGGGTAGCAGGCAGGGTTGTTATGCTTAAAACAATTTGTTTTAAACCAGTGTTTTAAACATGCTTTAAAACAAATGTTTTGTTTTCAACAGTTTGTTTTAAATATTGTATTTTAAACGTGTTTTAAAACTACCAATATTTGAACAGTCTTTGTTGTTTTTCATAAAATATTACTACACAATATACAATATCAGTGGTAGCAAGTAAAATAAAAATGAACGTTTTTTATAAAAACCCTGGTAGCAAGTAATGCTCGTTAAATATAATTTGTATCTAATATAAATGTTAATATAAATGTTGAAACAAAAATATTGAAAAGTTTGTTTTAAAAAACTCACTTTATACAAGGAAGCATATTAATACATCATTTTTTTAACACTTTCATAATAAAAACGTTTGTTTAATATGTTATTCTGTATAGTTAAATACGAATTAATAATTTTATTACATTTTCTTGAATACTGTTTCTATGGACGTAACATCGAAGCAAAACTGATATACATACATACATATTATTTAGGGCAAATCAACATGTTAGCAAATCACACACAATAGCTGTGACTCCAACAAGTAATCTTTGTGATACCAATAAATACTGTATTTATTGTTATTTTGCTTTTTCAATGTTCATGTCATTTTTGTTTTTTTTTTAGAGACAAACACCACAAGGACCAAATGAAGAGGGTTGAAGATAGTATAAAGTATATACTTTAGCAATGTCCATGAGATGTTTTTGTGCTCACTGGGTATTTTTAATCCATTAATTTGGACTTAACAAATTTAATAGGCATTGGTACAGATGTCGCTTCAAACTGGTGTGGAAAATACAATTCGTTGTACACGCGTCTAAAGTCAAATTTAAAACTGGACAATTTAGTATTAGTTAAATACATATGCCACACCTTACATTTATGTACCTGTAAGGCATCAGAAGTATTTTCAGTCGATAGACTTTTTATGGAAGGAAACTTTTATGAAAAGAAAATAGTATAATTAGAATTAACAAATATAAAGATATATATAATTTAATCAATACTGACAACAAATTTACAAAACTTAGTCAATTGTCAGCCACTCGCTGGCTATCAAGATATCGGGCAGTCGAAAAAATTTTGGGTTAGTATTTGGAGTTGCAAACTTTTTTGAACTGAGTGCTAACAAAGAAAGATGCCACACAGCAAAACTACTATGCGACGCCTTTAAAAATAAAAAAAAAAACAAGATAATTTTGACTTTTTTGCAACCTATATTAAAAAACATTTATTATTTAAATTTATATTTTCAAAAATCAGACGTTGATTATTATGAAGCATTTAAAGACATTAGCGCCACAATATGGACATTAGCAAGACAAATAATGAAACCACCAATTATAACTCATCTTGCTGGTGATTGTACCCTACTACTGAACTGTATGCAATTTTCCGAAAGTTATTTACAGATTAACGAGTACGATCTAGGACATCTAGGTTACCTATTTCAAAAAGATCCTGACACATCAAATTTACCAGAAGATGAAGTTAAAAGTGTTAAAATACAATGTGTGGAGTTTATTAAAGTATTATTAAAAGAATTGGTAAATCGTATAACGTCACATTTGGATGTATTTGGTAAAATAAGAAATTTTAGTCCCGCAGTAATTCTCAACCATGTACAACCAAAATTTGCTGACTTGCCGTTTCATTTTGTTGAACAACATAAGCATTCGGATATGGAAACGCAATATCGGAATATGTTAAGTTTTAATTGGGGTGAACTGTTTGCGGGCAATATACCCGATAATGCGTTGGTATTTTGGCAGAAAACAATTACATTAAAAATGCAGCAGGGGATTTATTATTCTATGATATATCAACTTTGACATTTACAATGCTTTCGTTCCCATCATCAAATGCTGTTGTTGAGCGAGTATTTTCTGTAATGAACATTGTGCAAACAAAAATGAGAGACAAAATGTTGCTGACAATGCTTAACTCTATTTTATTACTAAGATGCCACTTTAGTGTGAATGGAACTTGTTGTAAACATTTTGAACCCTCTGCAGACATGGTGACAAGCTTCAATTCAAATATGTATTCCTTCGTTACCGATAGTGAAGAAAGCGCCGAAATAGATGAAGAAGTAACAACTATCTGCGATATTTGTTTATAATGTTTAATCATTATTGTGTTGTTAAGAAGTAATAAACCATGTTATACATATTCTTTTCTCGTGTGGTTATTGTATTAAGGTGTAGCGGAGAAGACAGTATATGTAATAGTCGAACTTGGATAAAACCAGATTCGATTTAAAGAAACTCGACAGATGTTTCAAACTAAGATGTTTTTTAACTTATACCGTTTTTTGTGCGTGTGGTGTAACGACGTGTTTTTTCGTACCCTTAAGATATAATTTTTTTATATACTTATAAATTTCGAGTAAAGTGCGTTAATACTGATACAAAGAAGATGGGGAAGAGAAGAGAATCTACGAAGATTAGGATCAAGAAGATGGAAGAAATACTGAAAGAACTGACAAACCAACGTAGGCCAAAACCAGGGCATGTACGACGTATATCCTCTTCAAATTCTTCGGACAGCTCGGACTCTAGCATTATAGAACAAGGTAATTGTTATTCTTGTACGTACTGAATAGTTAGTTATAGAACTTAGTTATAGTTATAGAACTAGGAGGGAACTAGGAGAAATTGTTATTGTTAACGGTCTTTCTGAGCTTACACGAGAGGTAAGACGAATTACCAACCAATCATAACCTCGACCCTGAGTCGGATTTGTTTACTGTGGCGGAGCTGGCACTAGAGGCCAGACAACACAGCTTGCTTCTCTTATCAGAGAATTTATGTGTTTTTAGAGCTCGCACTAGAGGCGAGACAAAACTACACTTTAATTTAATTACCGATGTTATCCTAGGGTCTAGAGTGACTAGACGATCGACATAGGTATTATCTGGTCCCCATATCTAAACCAAATTGGTAATTAATATCTTTAATCTCTATTACCAGTGGTGATATATTTTTAAATAAAAATAAGACAACCACATTTATTCGTGAATTTGACGTAAATTACATCATACCATTATCGGGATTAAATTAACAATTTTTTCGTGACTAAATTACAGAAAATCCTATAAATGAAGGATTTATTCCTGAGGAAGAACCTCCACTGGAGGAGCCGGAACTTCCTACAGAAAGTACAATCTGGGACCCGGAACTGGTGGCCATTATTGGGGACGACCCTGTGGATGTGGAACTCAAGAACACAATTCACCCTAATGTGGCTACACTGTGGTCAAAGTTGTTGTCGGAGGGCATTGAACCGAACCAACGCAGCCAACTACTGTAGAAATACCATCTGAAGGGCGACTATAACTTGCAGGCTCCCAGGGTCAACCCACCCCTGGTAGCGGGCTTGACCACTATGGCCATTAAAAAAGATGAACACTTTGCGGATTCACAAAATCTCCTTGGTACAGCAATGGCAGCGCTGGGTGAATCAATCAACCAAGTCATAGGCAACAAGGGCGAGGCGGTAAATAAGCTTGACCTTACAGCAAGACTAGGTTACGAGGGAAAACTGCTGGCCCACTTACACCACGACATCTCGAGGACAAGAAGAAGTTTTATTTCAGCGGGCCTCAACAAACAGGCAAAGGAGGTCTCTGAGAGAGCTAAGATTTGTGAGCTTCTGTACGATGACAATATATCTGACAAGATCCGAGAAGCAAAGTCCCTGGAGAAGATTAGCCAGGAACTTAAACAGACCACCATCGTCAAGAATGCCATTCTCACAAAACCTTCTTTAAACTGGAAGAGTCCACCAGTAAGAAGATTCCCATCTTCTCGAGCACAGCCGTACCCACTGGTGGTCACCAGACAAACACCCTGTCAACAACAACAACCTGGAGAAGATTAGCCAGGAACTTAAACAGACCACCATCGTCAAGAATGCCATTCTCACAAAGCCTTCTTTAAACTGGAAGAGTCCACCAGTAAGAAGATTCCCATCTTCTCGAGCACAGCCGTACCCACTGGTGGTCACAAGACAAACACCCTGTCAACAACATTAGGAGTACCAGAGAAGGGGAAGATTTCAGACACACAAGAGCAGACCACCACATCCACCAACAACCCGAAACCCAACACATCAGCGTCTTTAGAGGAAAAAATAGCCGCTTAACCAATTTTTATAACAAATGCACCACAGTAACTAATGATCCATTTATATTAAGCATAAGAAGAGGCTATAAAATTCCTAATCTCTATCGTTACTAATCTTTGTCCGGCCCTGGTTCTCAAGGAACCACACAGATCTTCATCTGAATTGAGGAGTAACAAAGGGGCTATGTGCCAAATTCTCGAAAAATGAGATATTTCTATAGAAAGGTGACGATGTCATCGACGATGTCCTATGAAACGGGCCAAGTGCCCTGACGGAAAATGAAAGGGGAAAGTAGAAAGTACAGGTGACTGGCGTCAAAAGAAGAAGGCATGGCTCATATGAAGATGCTCGTAATAGTCATCGTCAAAGTACCATCCATTATGCCATTCCAGAAGCAGATGGTAATATAGTAGATGTTTGTAAATCGACTTTCATGAATACTTTTGACTTGACGAAAAAGCAGTTGGAAACTATCATAAAAAAGAAAAAAACCGGTGCAATGGTCTACAAAGATATGAGAACTCGTACGGCACCTGCAAAATTTACAAGGATAGGGAACTTGTTAAAGAACATATAAATAGCATACCAAGCGAAGAGTCTCATTATTCGCGTGCAAAAAGTGCAAAGGAATACATGAGTCCGGATTTAAATACTAACCGTCTTCACAAAGTATTCTTGAAAAAATATCCCGAAAGCTTGGTCACGTATAAGTTTTATAAAAGAGTTTTGAAGGAAGACTTTCCAAATATTTCTTTTAGAGCACCTAGAAGTGACACCTGTCGAAAATGTGACTCTTTAAATTGCGAAATAAAAGCGCATGGTGAAAGAAGTCGGGCAGCAACGGTTGAGTTAGAGCTCCATCATCGAAAGGCAGAAGCAGCCATTAGGCTTATGAAAATGGACATTGCATCCTCGCAAATGCCAGATAGCGCCACGAGTGTTTTCTCAATGGATTTAGAACAAGTCATGTTTGTACCGAGTTTGACGCATTCCGACATGTTTTACTTGAGCCAGCTTTCGTGTTACAACTTGGGCATCTACTTTGGAGATAACAAGCACTCCTACATGTGCTGCTGGCATGAAGGATTGGCAGGGAGAGGCGGTAACGAGATCGCGTCTTGCTTATTACGCGTCCTGAACATGGGCATTTCATACAAAAGAAATATTATTATTTGGAGCGACAACTGCACCGCCCAAAATAAAAACAGAATGATTGTGTTTATTTACATGTTTTTGGTGAGTTCTGGGCTCTTTGACACCATCGAACACAGGTACCTCGTCAGTGGTCATAGTTTCCTTCAATGCGACAGGGATTTCGCGTTGATTGAGAAGAGGAAGCGCAGGTGCACTCCGATGATACCCGGGGACTTACACGATGTAATACTCACAAGTACCCACACAGGCCGATTTGCAATAGTAGATATGTGCCAGAAAAAGTTTTTTGATATACAAGCTGCCGCCGACAAGATGTTAAATCTCAAACAAGTGAATATCAGCAAAGTTGTACGATTGAAAGTCGACTCCCAGCAACCCGGTTTTTTGAGTACTTCTGAAAGTTTTTCTGAAATATCACCGTGGAAAGCAACTCCGATACTCAGAAAAGGAAAGTCCATTGCCGATATAAAAATTATGGAGATTCATCAGCTACCAGACGTAAATAAGATCGGTGATAACAAAAATAAGCACCTAATATCAATGATTCCTTATTTATAAGACGAGAAACACAAAGAATTTTACGCGAATATCACTAGATAAAATACTGGCACTTGACCCGTTTCCCAGAATTTAGTTTTATTTATTTTTTTATTGTTATATTTTGAACTATCGCGTTGTTTGTGTACTATCGTATTCGGCCGTTGTAAGAAAAATGTCTTACTCTTTAGCTTATGAATAAAATGTTCCTTATTTTTGAATTATGAAGTTTTTTGACAATTTCCCGAATTGATACTTTTGGGACTTAGCCCCTTTGTTACTTCTACTCCTCAATTGTTAAAACTACCTCGTCTTACCTCTCGTGTAAGCTCAGAAAGACCGTTAGCAATAACAATTTCTCCTAGTTCCCTCCTAGTTATAGTTAGTAAGTACAAGAATAACAATTACCAATAAATGTCACACAGATCAAATTTCGCTATTATTTTTAAACAATATTTGTCTTTACACGATTGTTACGAATTACGATTTTAAAATAAATGTAGTTACTCCAATTTCTATGCCTATACATATATAGATAAAACATGCCGCTACCTACCGCTCAAAATTGGAGATGGCAAGTAAAGCTAACAAATTTGGTACAATTAAAATATCCCTTCCCATTACTACCGTAGATACTACGAAAGTTTAAAGTTTAATTGTTCGGGACGAGAAAAGCTGCAATAACAAATTTGTATACGACATTGTGCAGGATGGTGTAAAGCATGCTTGACCCCTACCATCAGCAGTGGACTTGTGCGCAATTCGTCAATTTCAAACATTATTCAAGTGCAACAGACTTTCAAACTATAACGATTCTTTTCGCTGGTGTTCACTCTTTTACAGACTGCGATAGATCATAGATCGTCTTGCTAACTACTACCTACTTGTGAAGAGATTTTGTTGATATCCTTTGGCGTTGCCCTTCAACTTTTTAATATTTTTTTATAATTTAACATTTTAAAGTTTTGTTTTAGGTTTTTTTAATAATCCAATAAGATGGAAGGTGAAGGAAGAGGACTGAATGCTCTGTACCACGATGGGTACAAGTATGTTGTTTCCAAGACAACCACGACTGGGAGGTACTTATTGTTTTATTAATGATTGCGTACTACCTACTAGTCTATTATCTTGAGTAACGGAGCCGTTATAACTAGATAATCGGCTGTGCAATCTTCTTTTGAGAGGAGAAAATTAATATTGATGAGATCTATCAGTTCTGTTGGAATGTACAGATGAATCTTTTCAACAATTAAATTAATGAGGTCTAAAATATTTTAAAACTTTTACAAAATGATTTTTATCTATAGGTACACACAAGAGCCACCGCAAAGCTACCCGTGGGTAGCACAGTCGGCGGGCAGCCCCACAACCACCCGAGAAGCGACCGTGCCAGGAACATTTCCTTATTTAGACAAGCTTTGAAGCATGAACCACAAAATTGCCTTTTTATAACTTTTCAGTCATGGGGATGCAGCTGTCGAATACTCATTTGCAAAGGTCCGTTCCCAAATGTTTTGATGGACACCCGAAGCCCGTCCAAATCTGCCAGAAGACATTGAGATATTCCCAATGTTCTGCCGGAAAGTTTGTTTTAGGTATCGTCCAGCATGCAGAACATAGGGCGCTTATTTTTGGATTCGCAGAGTTTATCAGGAATTTTGTTGAGTTTGACACAATGTTTGTTGATGCCACGTTTAAAGTTGTACCAAGGAGGCCTCACTTTACACAGCTTTTAACCATCTTTGGGACGTCTTTTGGACATGTAAGTATATTATTATATTTAAATATCTAGTTATTCCAGTAAGTAAAAATAAACAGGGTGCCTCACAGAACATAATATTTATGAGAGTTTAGGTAACCATACAAGATTTCTGAAGCTATTTGTGGTATCAGAAAATGTCCACCTGTTTTAAATTTACAGTTATAGACATTCCCTTGTACATATTGTTTTTTTTTTGTGTGATATGGAATTTAAAATCATAATGTTTAGTGCAAATCATAAAAGTTTAAATTATTACATATTGTGACTAGGCTTTTCCTGTTTCTCACGTTTTCATGGAAAGTAAGCACTCTGGACTGTACAAAGCCGTATTCCAGTATATTAGAGATCAGTTTCCCACATTTTTACCAACGCACGTGGTATCTGATTATGAAGCAGGTCGTATGCAGGCTCTTCAGGAGTGCTTTGAAAATGCCCAGTTTCATGGTTGTTATTTCCATTACTGCCAGGTATTTTTTTTGCCAAATTCTACGTACATACACCAACAGATTATATTTTTGGTAGGCGATATTTAGAAAAACGAGGGCACTTGGTCTAGCGCAAGTGTTAGCAGGTAAGGAGCAAGGCCAGCAGGTCTTGCGAGGATATTACGCTCTGGCATTGTTACCAACTAACGAAATAGTGAACGGGATGAACATTTTGCAAGTAAATTTTTTCCTCATTTATTAACATTTATTGATTTATATTATTAGTACCTAGGTACCTACAAATTGAATAATTAATTTCTATCTGATTTCAGCAACAACACAACCACCCATTGTTTGCTGACCTTCATGACTACATGAACAGGCAATGGATTAGCAGAATGACACCTGCACGATTTAGTGTGATCAACCACCATCACCGAACAAACAACGTGTTGGGAGCATATCACAAAAGGCTTAACAACCCAGTGGTGGAACATCCATGCGTTTGGGATCTTCTTAGCTAGTGCTTTTCTAATAATCAACAGTATAGTAGTTATTTTTATGAAGGAATAATCGTAACTAACACGATCTAATTAACATATCAAGCGTGTCAATACACAAACTCATAAATTATTTGTTTTTTAATTGACATTTTGATGCCATTCAACTTCGAAATACAGACAATCAGTGGCGGCTAGTGTAATAGGTTGGCGCTGCGCAAAACTCAAATATAATGAGATATGACGCGTCCTGCATACATACAACCTAATAGACCAGCCGCTGTAATCAATACAGAGATGAAATCTCATTTAAAAAGTTATTTACAAGGTCCTACATATACACCACATATTTTTAATATGTATGTCTACTTTTTAGGCATGTTTGTAGGCAAAATGGTCATGTAATTCAGGATTTATTTTATTTTTTAAGGATGTCTAATTTCGATTATTTTTGTTTCAGAAACGCTAGTAGAATAGAATATATTTACTTTTTTAAGCATGTTTGTAGACAAACAGGTCATGTAATTCAGGGTTTATTATATTTTTAAGGATGTTTAATTTGGATCATTTTTGTTTCAGAAACGCTAGTAGAATAGAATTTATCTACTTTTTTAAGCATGTTTGTAGACAAAACGGTCATGCAATTCAGGATTTATTTTATTTTTTAAGAATGTTTAGTTTGGATTTTTTTTGTTTCTGAACCGCTAGTAGAAATATAGAATGCATTAATATATGTACTTGTTTTTAGGCATGTTTGTAGACAAAATGGGTATGCAATTTTATTATTTTTTAGGAATGTTTAATTTAGATTTTTTTTGCAGAAACGCTAATAGAAATACAGAATACGGCTGTGCTTGAACACACTCAGCTAGAACGGGGTAATCAGGCTTTTAGATTAGCACGGAGGAGTCAGAGGATTTTCAATGAACGCCTAAATACTGCTTGGAGGAATTTGGGCAATTAGACTGTGAGACACTTTCTCAATCAAGCAGTCCATTTTGTGAGGGGAATGGATCAGCAACTACATCATGGGGATCATGATGACAATGTGAAAGAGGTGCCTACGCCTGCTGAATTGATGCCTGCTGAAAATGATTTTCCACCTGGGCCTCCAGCTCTGGCTCCTATACAAGTGCTTCGTCTAGCACAACTTTTGCCACCTCAGGTTCCACCTCTGGTGCCTATAGAAATGCTTCCTCCGGCACAATTTTTGCCACCTCCTTTGGTTCACTTGCAGCTTCCCAGTGGGTTAGCAGTTAACATACGGTCTTGGATAATTGGGTTTAACTTTCGGTCCGAAGTTGATCTCCAAAAGCTAGTTTAAGTATGTGTAGAGTTCAGTATCTGCCGCTGTCATTATGAACCCGTTGTTAGTGTACTACCAGAATGTGCGTGGCTTGCGCACTAAACTCAATAAGGTCTTTTTGAATAGTGCTGATTGCGGTTACGACATCATATGTTTTACGGAGACGTGGCTCAATTCGGGTATCACGGACGGTGAGGTGCTGTGTTCTGACTACACGATCTTCAGAAGAGATAGGGACTTGTCTACTAGAAAAGCGGACGGTGGTGGCGCTCTGATTGGTGTAAGGGGTTCTCTTAAGTGTATCGGTCGTACGGAGTGGCATAGTGATGCGGAGGATGTGTGGGTGACGGTGGTTCGGGACGAGGCTGGATCGGCAAGGATACATATATGTTGCGTATATATCCCTCCAGGTGACAAACTAGCTATTACTTGTTTTTGTAGTAAATTAATGCATATTGTTTCGCTGCTCCCCGCGACCGATACCATTGTTATTATTGGCGACTTCAACCTACCGCATCTTGGCTGGACGGTTTTCGGGGCGGGTCCGTCACTCGTGGCCGGCCCTACAAACGAGCCGGTCTCGTCTGAGTTTGTGGATATATTGTCGTTTTCAAATCTGAATCAGTTTAATAGCATTGTAAATGTTAATAACAGAGTACTAGATCTGGTTCTTTCGAGCTTGGATGATCTGACTGTTTCGACCTGTGATTCGCCCCTCAGCGTTGTTGACCACCATCACCCCCCTTTAGAAATTTGCATCAATTTAAATTGCTTGAGAGATATGGATAATGATCGTAAGGATGTTTTTTTGTTCAAGTTTGCAGACTATATTTCTATAAATGCAGCTATATCTCATACTGACTGGGCCAGTCTGTTTGCGGGTTGTGATGTTGATCGATGCGTTGAGTTGTTTTACGTTAGACTGAGAGAAATCATATCTGCTTTTGTGCCGATTAAAGCTGTCCTTAAGCGTCAATATCCCCCTTGGTACACTTCAGGGTTGGTCAGGTTGATTAAGCAAAAACATAAAGCGCACTTAAATTATACGAAGTACCGCACCGATGCGTACTATGATGTTTTTAGCTCATTAAGATCTAGGAGTAAGAGAGAGTAAGAGTTAGTTAGTTAGTTAAGCAGTGTTACAGCGATTATGTAGAGCGTGCGGGGTTGCAACTGAAAAGTGATAGTAAACATTTCTGGTCTTACCTTCGTAGTAAGAAAATTACAAATAGTATCCCGAATTGCATGAAATATAACAATTCAGTTGCCACTTCTGGACAGGACATATGCAACCTGTTTAATGAGCACTTTGTGTCTGCTTTTGTTGATGACCCTGGCGGAGCCCGATCGGCCGATGTCGTGGCGTCCTTGGATGCCATTGCTGACGCCCATCGGTTAAAGCCGGCCGAGGATAGGGTTCTTGCTGCTCTGGCCAAATTAAAAGCAAATAAGGGTTCTGGCCCGGATGGCATCCCAAGCTTGTTTGTCGTTAGGTGCTCAAATTCGCTGCGCAGGCCTCTTGTCTTATATTTTTGACAGGTCACTTCGTTTCGGAGTGTTTCCTCAAGCTTGGAAAGAGGCATACGTGAGCCCAATATTCAAGACTGGTGATAAAAGCTTGGTTCAAAATTACCGCCCAATATCAAAGCTAAGTATATTCAGCAAAGTTTTAGAATTGATTGTATATGATCTTGGCCGGTCTCTCACCGACCGCCATCGCTTGCGCTACGTTTTTCTTATACTGCGCTTAGATTTTATTTAAATTGGCTCGAGGTTTGCCTTTGGATTTGCCTGTGCTCCATAGCCTTGTTACTTCGACCAGAGTACAGAGAAAGACCTGCTAAACAAATGTTTGCAAATTTGAGAGTATGCCGTAAACATTTTACGGAAGATTGTTTTGGGAGAAATAACAGTCTATTAAAAACTTATCGTACGTAAAAGTAAACTTCATTATAGCCAATCAAACATACGTAAAATAAATCCATCCAATCAAAAGATTCTGTTATCCAGGCACACAGTCCAGTACTGTCAGTGCTAAATTACATAAATGGTCATATAACCTCAAGCACTACTTTTACGAATCCATTGGACAAGTATTGTACCCTGATATTTGATGAGATGAGTATCTCACCACAACTCCAGTTTAATGGAAAAGACGATATAGTAGGGTTTGAGGAATTTGGATATCGCAGTACTAAAAAAATTGCAAACCATGTGCAGGTATGAGAAAATGTAAATACTGGTAATATTAAAACATATATTTTATTATATTTATAGGTATTTATGCGGCGAGGTATACGGAATCACAAGTATGTAGATTGCAGGAGTAAAATTTAGTATTTTTAACATCAAGCTATTTGTACGGCTGATTAGGTCAATTCAAGTATAGCGTGTTTTGCCCTATACTTATACTATAGCTTATCACCGGCCTAAACGGAATTATTTGATAAATTGGGGAGTATGTATTTTACTATAATTAGTTAGTAATAATTTTATTTATTTTAGATGATGATGATTATACGCAAAACTATGTTCCAACTTTGATGGCCAGTGGGCAAATAGATGCAAACGAGTTGATTTCCCTAGGTCGAGTAATAAATGATGAGTATGTGTTTATAATAATAATTCTATTCAATAATATAATTATACTACTAATTTAAGGGAGGCAGAAATATTTATTGAAGATGCCGCAGCTATGGATGACATTGCACAACCTGCAAAATACGAAGGTAAAAAATATAAATCCATTTTATGTATATATATTTTAATATAAATTTTTAATATTAGCTGAATGGAATGATGGCAGTACCAAACTGCTACTTGATTTGTACGAACTAAGTTCTACCGCAAGTAGGGTCCATGAAGAGGTTTAAAAAGAAAAAAAAATATGTGGGAAAGCATTGCCGAAAATAAAAATTACATTAAAGGGTAATTTTTCGGCACAGCAATGCGAGAATCGCTTCAAAACTATCTTGAAGAGAAAAACAGCAGCAGTTACCAATAACTTTCAGTCGGGCGCTTCTCGGAAAGAAATACCATACAACGAAGAGTTAGGGAAGATAGCGGCTATTGACGACAGTATTGAGCCTGAAGTGATGCAATCATCTACATCGGTTAAGTACAAGTAGAAAGTTAGAAGGAGTACAGAAATGTGAGAAAGACAAAAAAAACATTAAAACAATACAAGAAACAGTAATTCAAACTAATGAAAGAAAACAAGAGAACAAAGAAAGAAGGCGCCGAGAAAATATGGAACTGATAAAATACCTCTGTGAAAAGAAAATAAAAATATTTTTTTTTTGTACTCATCTTTGGTAGATCTGATAGAAGAACTTTTTCAGTAGGTAGTAGGTTTTTGTTTTATATATTTATTTTATATACTATATTACAAAACTGTGATGATAATACTAATATAATAATAAAAGAGACTTTTTGAATATGAAAAATGGGATATTTTATTTTGTAAAGTGTGGATATAGATAGCTACTACTTTGTTATTAGAAGAAACTTCTTGTTAATTTATATATGTATATTTAGTTTATATTTACAGGATAACTATAAGTAAAATGCAAAACCTATAATTATACATGCAATACAAAAAACAGAGAGAAAAAAACAGTGTTACCGCTATGCATGTTTAGGTGATGTTTGAAAATCTATCTTTTAAAGCATTCATCTTTATTTCACCTAATCGTTTTAATTTGTTGTCTGGTACTTGGTGCACATTCATGTAAAGGTGCTCATTCTCCTGCCATCAGGAAGTCATTATTTAAAATACACATATGTAAAATACAACACGACACAATAAATTTAGAAATTTTGCCCACGTCGTGCATGTGGACCTTTAAAAGCTGACGAAATCTCCCTTTTAATATGCCAAATGAATTTTTTATAAGCACCCGAGTGCCACAAAATTTATTATACAGTGCTTCGCCTGCACCTAGCCGTCCATATTCCCTGTATGGTGTTAAACACCATTCCCTAAGTGGGTACGCGTTGTCTCCCAGAATGTGGTAGTTGTTACCACATACTGATGGTAATTTCTCAAAAATGTCCGACATTTTAAAAACACGTGCGTTGTGTATTTTTCCGGGTACACCAAGTATAAACGTCTAGGAACAGTCGATTGAAACTGCACACCCCTTGCAGTGTTATCGCTGGCAAATCATGCCGATTTGTATACGTAGATTTTATTTTCCTAGCCGGGGTTATAACATCGATAGATGTTCCATCAATACACCCCAATACTTGGGGGAATCCTGCAACCTGAAATAATAACAAACATTTAGGTTATTTCATTTATAAGACTGATCATAAATTTGTACCTGTTCAAAGCCAGAAGACATTTCTTCTTTTTCTTCGGCCGACACAGAGAGTTTGATATACATATAGGGAAAACATCAACCAAATAGTTGATCACACGATCCACTATTTGATGTGCTGTGCTAATGGCCACATCAAATAGAACTGCAACTGCCCGTACCGAAATTTTATTACAAGCAAACCTAAAAGTTACATATTTAATATTCATATTTACACATATAAATATTCATATACATACCACAAAAACAAATACATTTGTTTTTCTGCGGTGGTTTTAATTGTACCTCGCTCCCAGTTTCCTGTTGAATAAAATCTGGATAACCTGTATGTTGTAATCAATCTCAACACTGTGGCCTTTCTGAGTCGAAAATGCTTCCGAAACTAAAAAATACAAGTAGTTTTACCGATGTGATCACAGCATTGGTATGTATTATAATTAGCTCAGATTCATCGAATTCTTCAATTAATACGTCAAAATCTCTTACACGCGGCAGTTTTTTCTTTGTTTTTTTTTGCATAGCAATTAATGTATATTCATCGTCCTCGGACGATGAAGAAGATAATAATTCCATAAGCAGGAACGCTTTCATTTCGTCGCAACCTGACATGATTTGTTGACAGTCCGCCATATTGCACTCAACTGCACCGACTCCCGAAATCAGTGCAAGAAAATTGCCTTGAGTGCGCACTGAGGGCAACTTTAGTCGTAAGTCGAACACGCCGCAAAACTGCCCCGCGGCAGCCAGTGCAGAAAAAGTGCAATAAGTCGAAAACGCTATAAGTCACCTGTTTATTTAACATCAAATAATTAGCTAACCGGTCGGCTAACCACACCTAACCCATATGCTGGGTGGTAACACTATAGTCTCAAACGGGTTATTGGAGGTTCTAACTAGGATCCGGTGTCTTCATGGTGAAGTTGTGCATCTACAATGGAAAATATATGTCAAATCACTTATTCCTACCATCTATCAAGTTTGAGGGTCTAAATAGAATAGTGACGAGAAGAAAACTGCTCGATATCTGGAGGTCCATCGCCATGGAATCGACTACTCGGCAGGTTTCATAGGTTTGGAGACACTATCGGATGTTAGAATTATATTTGGCTAAGTGGATCGCATCTATATGAAGGGTACAGATAAAATAATATATGTGCACCCTTCACGTAGATAAATATGTCATATCCTCTTTACCAAACAGGAAAACCACTATTCCCGAAACGAAACTGGAAAACTTTGTCTTGGTCCCAACTTGTCTGTGAAAAAAAATGTGGGAACTATTTTGTATCAAGCGTCCTCCTCAGCACAAATTATTCCTATCCTACCATAGAGATATTTTTAACACACATTTTAGTGTCAGATTTGGTACTCCTAGGACGTATACTTGTGTTGACACGTAGTGGGTGGCTCAGTATGGCGAATAGGAGAAAACTGCATCGTTGTGCGATGATTGTCAAAGTTGTCTTAAAGTCCCCGCGCTACCTGCAGGAGAAGATCCGTTTCAGGTCCGATGTGCATCATCTGAACCTAAGGCATCGGTTGGTGATGGAGTCATACCAGTCCGTCACGGGCCACGGCTCAGGCCTGGAACGTGTTGCGGGATCGTGAATTGGGGGACAGGATAGGGAGTTTCCGTATGCGCCTAGGGAGAGCCTTGTTGACAGAGCAGCGGCTGGTACCGGGATGAGTTGTTTTATTTTTGGTTTTATTTTTATCTTTGGTTTACAACGCGTAGGTTGAGGTGAGGCTAGAGTCCTTGTTTTTCTATTGTTGCCTTTTTTTATTTCAGGTTTTGTAATTGCATTCCGTTTTTTTTCAATTGTATTATGTTTTGGTGAATGATCTGGGTGAAAGAAAAGGAGTTGTTCTCCTTAACCCGCACCTATTTACCTCCTAGAATCTAAGTTTGCTTTATATTTTTTTTTGTTATAACTGTTTTTGGAGGTTAATAAAGGCATTTATTATTATTATTATTATATTATGATCGTATGTACATTGAAGAGTGTGGAGAGAAAGACGATGCAAAACGCAAACAAATTGAAGTGGAGAGCAACTTACACCACATACGATCTGACGCTGCATATAAAACTCTCAAAGCAGATTCAGGTGCTTGCAAATTGAACCCACATACTATTGTGCTTTGTGTGGACCTTCAACAGGTCATATTCTGTCCACGGTTGACACACACAACGTTTTTTTCTCTCATGTTATAACCTCGCGGTTCACAACATGAAAGATAATTCGGTAATGCTTTTCTTTCGGGACGAAAGCATTCAAAACATGTTGTTGCTGAAGTCTCCTCATCAATCCTCAGAAACATTGAGCTGAATTTCCCCCCAATTCTTCACATTGAACTTCGTCGCCTGATTCTTTAGCCTGACATGTATACGCCAAAATAATAACTGGTAGATATCTTTGATACAGCATTTGGTCATGGGCCGCTATTTTTCTCATGTAATTTTTGATCACAGGTAACAGTTTCCTCCCCTGCGATAGAAACTTTGCGTTAATACGCGCAAAAACAACCGGCCAAAGGAGTATTTATGCCTAAAGATTGGATTATAAAGTGATTGTTAACTCCAAATCTGATGGGAAGTTCCTGGTTTACCACTAGACGGCGTCCGACTTCGTGGACATGGCCATTATGATTGGTCTATCAGCAAAGGATCTTTTTAAATCACTGAAAGTTTTGGTTGCAAATTACTTCCGATGACATTCGTGGACGAGCAGGCCATAATATTTTGCAAACTTGGAAAACACATTCACTCACTAAGGTAGCTCGAGGAAGAACAAATCGAAATGTAGCACCAGTTGTTGTACCCGTGTTACCTGCTTTGTACACGGCTCATCTACCTCTTAAACAGGCAAAGAAACTTGGAGTATACGAGTCGTTTCATCCCAGAAAAGCACAGAGCGTTTTTAACCTTATGTCTTGCTAATGGATTTTTTTAACATTGTAGTTACACATTCTGAAACTTGATCAAAATTCTTTTACTTGCTTGTCTAATATTTCCTGTATTCATACTTTTGTTGCGTTCAATAAATTTGTTTCATGAAGAAAACGTGTTTTTGTCCAATTTCCTCGACTGATTCATTCATGGTTTTAGGCATGAAATCTGGAAAAGCGTATGTAACCAACGTTGGATAGCAGGTTCTGCTAGATTTTCTGCTCGTTTTAATTTTTTAACATAGAAACCAAACAAACAAAGAGTAATAACAAGCAAATTGAAGAACCACGAGCACACCGGTGTTAGCCAGCATAATATCCGCAAATCAGGGTCACACTACAGCGTTCAATGAGGTGGAAATCATCGACGGTGAGCCTTACTATCACAAACGTCTCTTCCGGCAAGCTATCCACATCCTGCTTACACGGAATAACATAAATCTGCACACGGATGTCCAGGACCACCTTGTCAACACCGTGTACTCCCAATTACTATGGAAAATTCACCAGGGATACAATTATCACCGTCTTTGGTGCCCCATAACCTCTCCGTATATTTGAGGTTATTGTTTACATAAACAGTGCGATCAACTCAAGTCGCCGGTTCCAAATCTTTAACATTGTTCTAGTTTACCGACCGTTGTTGGTCTGCCATATTTCCTCCGCAAATGCCACCACCGACAGTATTTTATTATTTTGACAAATCTTGGTCACACACAAGTTAGTATTGAATACCCACCATTTTCTTATATTTTATGTGGCATTCAGATTTTTACTTAATTAAGTGTCTCACTAATGTTATTGTTCTTACTGTAGGCCCTGAAGAAGCCGAAGATTAATGGTGAAACGTAGGCAATATGTGAAAATTCCAAGAATAAAACCATCAAAGACTGATAAGCGTTTCATTCTCTCCCTTTACGAACACATCACGACAGTCGAAAGCCCCTCATCTACGGAACCAAACTACTTCGGATGCTAGTTCTTTCG
>CAWYPV010000052.1:2500-85462 GCA_963966075.1 Aphodius sticticus
CCGATGAACAGTTTAACTCCCTTGAAGAGCGAGCCCTTGGGTTGTGGGGCAACGTGAAGGTAGCGGGTGACCCAGACATCCCCGAAATATTCGACGGGTTGCCGGTGCCAGCTGAAGACGCTGCAATTGTAGAAGATGCTGAAGGAGAGGCAGATGCTGCAGAAGTAATATACATTCAGCACGTGGCCCCAGAAGAGCCTCCAAAAAAAAGGCCGCGTAGCCGACCGCAGCCTCTGCCTCTACTGGCAGAGCATCTTCTACAAGCAACATCTACTTCCGGTCAACATGGGAAGGAGTTTAACGACATTTTAGAACGGCAATTAACAAGATACAATAATAATCTCGATAGAGCCCTGGAGTTTGAAATTCAAAAATTTGAATATCTAAACCCTGACTTTAAGTTTAAAAATTAAGTTTTTATTTTTTATATTTTATTATTTATATTTATATATTATAGTTTATTACTTATATTTAATTAATAAATACATTTTTTAATATATTTATTTTTTTTTTAATTTATTAATTAGTCAGACCACGGAGTCACAGGTTGAAAAGTTACGAAAAAGTAATAATCGAAGAATAAAACTAAGAATTTATTCAATCAAGGTGTTATAATACAGAAAAAACTCACACCAGGATTAATAACAAATCAATGAATAAAAAAAAGTAAGTTTGTTAACATATATTAAAATACATACGTTAATAGTTATTTATGTACCAAGGGCATTATGCGGATGTTTATGCCCGAGGGTGACCGATTAAAAACCCCGAGGGCTTTTTAAGTCGCCTGAGGGTATAGACATCAAATAATGCCCGTGGTTCATACAAAATTTTATGTCCTACAATGGTTTTGATAAAAACAATACGGAGTTGAGTGACAGTATGGTGACAGTTACTCAAAGTCAGTTTACAGGTTCTGTACGCTTTACGGGCACCTTCTCGCCACCCATATAGATCCGACCGCTTTTGTAACTTTTATGGGAAATCTGTTGCCTAGGGATCCACACAGAATAGCACTTTTACCGTAGCGGTCATAACGCTTACAGGTTTGCCCTTACAGACACTACAGGAGTGCACAGAATCGACCCATTAGAGCTGAAAAGCTTTTGGCTCAAAAGGGTCCAAAGGAACTGGATGTTTCCTCCAAGCATTTTTCAAGCATTTTGCAAATGAGCCGCCATTTCTGTAATTTCGGCAAAACAGCTAAATAATAAATTAAAGAAGAGGAAATTTTGTATCATTTATGTCTATGGCACTTTTTGGTAAAATTAATAGTTTGGCTGCAGGAGCAGATTCAAATTGAGATCGGTCGTGTCGGCCTTAAAACTAAGTAGCCAGGATTTTAATTCTAATGACAGAACTGTGACAGAACTAATGACAGACAGTGTCATACGGTGATGTTTTGACAATAGCTCTGCGCCGGTACCACCTGGACCTGACCAGCCTGGGGACAAGCACGAAGGCAAAGCGGATGCAGGACCTCTGCAAATAGATGCTGAGCGGGACGTCAGCGATGAAGATGACGTTGAGCCCGATCAACGAAGGAGACGGCGAAGGCAGTGGCGGTAGCTGCGTGCTTGCTGTGTTTTATTCAATACTATTTAGATCAAAACGTTTTACGTTATTTTAAATATTTTAGTAAAGCATGTCTATTGTTTTATCGTTGTTTGTAATATACCCGCCAAGCTATTCACTCACTGGCGGGTAAATCGTAAAGATTTGAAATTTGTAAATACAATTTCGGATAAGCCCCCACTGCGCAAGGCACCGTTTGTTTTATATCATTTGAAATTATGTTAATTCATAATGTGTACTTTCTTTAATTAATATATTTGTGTTAATGGTTAATGGAATCGCATGCAGCTAAACCATTAATTTTATATATAGAATGATAAAGTCATGTGCCTGGCCACATCAGATTTTTTTATTTTAACTAGGCCAACAGTATAACATTCTTTCAAAAGTTTTTATAAAAGAATTTCAAACTAACAGCCTAAACGGTGAAGATTAATGTCCCTTCGGAATTTGCTCATTTTCTGAGCAGGAGAGTAAATCTTGCGGAAGCCTAATCTTTAACTTGGTATTGATTTGTTTGTTTTCGATGTGCTGTTCTTCCGCGCTTGAGCAACGATGGAGATTTTGGTAAAATTTTTTGATGTACGATGGATAAATTGTGTCTCCAATTCGTCTCCATGTTTAGTTCGTTATGAATTTGTGCGTTGCGAACAAACCATAACTACCTATTCTGTGCTTCTAGTGCCGACTGTGGTCGAAGAGCAGATTTTTGATTTATCAGCGAATAAAGCCCCCATGGGCGCCGTTAGAAAATGTTCCAGGGGGGGGCAAAATTTTTTTTAGTATTAAATGGTGACGTAATATTAAGTACTATGCCATTAACTGTTTTGCAGCATTTTCGTCTTGTGTTATTTTGCATACACTCTGAGAAATCTCTATCGCTTTAAGGTAGTGAAATGCTTTTGTTCACATTTTTGTGTGTTAATAGCCATCCATGGTCGTGATCCCTGTATGCTCGACAACACTTACTTATTATATATTGATATTCATTGAATTTCAAGTCATTTTGCCGTCTTTCTATATCGTTTATTAATGTGGGATTAATATTTTTAATTAAAAATTGTTTGTAAATATATTTTGTTTCTGAATCATTGAACGCTTATTCTAGAATTTAAGATTTTGTATAATTTTCAACCAATATTGTAGCCTTTTTATTACTTTTTAATACGTTAGGAGACATTGTTGTTAATTTCCTATAATAATTTCTAGCTCGTGGTCATTGAGCATCTGATACAATATCTTAATAACAAATTGATAAACAATAAAAAGGCAACAAAATTATTTTAAAATTTACCCCATTAACGAGAAATAATGACTAAATGTAGAGAAAAGTGGATTAATTTGAAAATTCTGTGTTTAGGATAATCGACGACGAAATAATATTTTTTTATTTTACTATTATACTTGAACACTTGTAAGGCGACAATGTTAGGTCAACTACTAACTTTTGAACGAACTTATGTTCGGAAATGTATTGTGTCAACGATGGAGGGAGTCAGAAAATGGTACCAATATTACAAACAGCATAGAGAATCAATTATCATGTATCATAGGATGGCCCTTTTAATACCAAATAACTTTTGTCTGAAATCTTTTATTATTTAACGTTTTTGAAACTCCCTTTTCATTAACCGAAGTTTTGTAATTTTAGTACCATTTTTAGCCAATAATGGGTTATCTATAAATCTCTTTAAATTATTTGATTTTAAAATAGTTATGCTATGATACTTTATACAACCTATTTTACTAAAGCAATTTCTAAAGTTGGTACAATATTCCGGCTCTCTGCAGTTCCTAAACGTCGTCTATCTGGACATGAGTTCGTTATCAAAAGTTGGTCTACTACCAAAAGTTGACTATTATACCTTATCTATATATTCTATGCTTATTAGTTTAACACCCAGTGTAATTAAGATAAACTGCCCAGCAGTGCCAAAAATTGCGAAGTAATGGAAACTAATAAGTACGATCAAATAAAAGTGCATACAATACTTATTTTGGACTGCAGCGCAAAATTTGGATACCGTATCTTGTCATCTTGTGGCTCTTTCGCGACTGCTACGAGAGGGCAATATCGAAATATCTAATAAAACTGACATTGGTGACAATAGCCGATAATAATCGGAATAGTCATCACTTATCTAGTAATTTTTTTTTCATCCTTCACTATACGTAGATGTCATTTTTGTATCTTTGTGGGGACACGAAAAATGCTAATTGCCCGCTAGGCGTTTAGTTAATAACTTTCAAGCCTAGCCGCAAAAATATTTTACACAGGCCGGGCGGCGACCTGTCTGTTAAATAAATACATAGCTTTCAATTCGGTTTGATATGCGAGATTTATCTGATGAAAAAGATCAACCTGATCTATGATCAAAAGATCCATCTAATATGATAATAACCGATTTATCGATCAGATCTATTTATCGGTCTTCAATTGTGATCAAAGATCGATCACAAATTTCTCGACCACTCCTATCTTTTTCGTTTTTCGCGTCGCGGTAGTTGGGTTCGAAATCCAGGGGGGGGCAAGCGCCCCCCCCTGCCCATATGTAACGTCGCCCATGAAAGCCCCCCTAATTGTTGGGGGCTAAGAAGGAGCTAAAAAGGAGCTAAGAATGATATCAATAGGCTTCTTTGTTTGCAGACTCCATTGGCTTTAAAATTTAAAAGTGTGGTGTTATGGGAAATTAAGAACAATCGATTAGACATTTAGGAATTTGGATTTTACCCAAATTCCTTCGTTCATTAGGAAGGATTTGATTTACTGTATGAGAGGGGTAATGAAATTTATTATTGATTGGTGTATTCCGCAAAACTACAAGGTGGTTGATAGGATTGTTGTGAACAACAAAACAAAAAATCCACGTTCTTCCTTGTAATAAAATTTAATCGATTTACGATTTAATCGTGTTTGCGACCGGTTTCGGCTGTATAACGAGCCATCTTCGGGCAAAACATCTAAAGTACAGAAAAATGACAATGCATAAGCAAAAAAAATCACATACAGAATCGCATAAAAAGACAGGAACAAGATACAGACAAATTAAAAATATTGCTAAATCAAAAACGTACGTCATAGGTTAAAAAACAAATATATCCTTCAGCATGTCGATCTTCTTCGGGCAGGAAAACTCGCTCATCAAGCCAGAAAACACATAAAAAATCTCAAAGGCGGCGAAACAAGTACACTCACTTAAAACAATAGTCCAAAAAAACAGTACACAACACTCTCACTTTCGAAGAAATTTGCAGGTTACATTCGCGTCAATGGCGCGAAAATATAAAAGACTAGAGGCGCTGTAATCGCCGCAGCCAGCCAGGAAGTGAGTGAATGTGGTATACAGGGGTATGCTGAAAACTTTCCGGCGCACGTTATCGTAGGAAAGAGTATAGGGGCGGTTTTTGGAGATCTAGCTGGTCGTTTAGTAGGTAGCCACCACTCTTTCTTCGCTTATCGATCTCAAAGGCCTCGTAAAGTGTTAGTTTGTATCCCTTTTGTATCTTGTGGAGAACCTTGATATTGTCATCGTTGGAGCTTCTATGTCCGGTATAGGTTAAATGTCGGCCAAAATTGGATCGGTGTTTTATCCTGCGGTGTTCGGAGATTCGTGTCGAGATGGCGCGTCCTGTTTCGCCTATGTATGTGGCTTCGCAATCATCGCACTTAATGCTGTAAACGCCACTGCCTGAAAGCTTCGGTGGCTTTTCTTTTATGTTGGATAGCATAGATAGGAGGTTGGAGGGCGATTTGAATGCGCACGTCAGTTGGTGTTCTCTAAATAGCCTTGGAAGGGCAAACGAGGTGCCATTAAGGAAGGTAAAGGATGTGTAAGAGGCGTCAGAATTCCTAGTGTCTCCGGAGTACAAAGGTTGCGTCTTTATTGTTTCCCGTCCGATGATTCTGTCTATAGTCGTGGGTCTGTAGCCGTTCATGAATGCGAGCTGCCTTATGATGTTGAACTCCCTATTCCTGTCGCTCTCGCTAATAGGTAGATGTATGGCTCTATGTATTAGACTCCTAAAAGCGGACATCTTGTGGCTATGGTGATTGTGTGAATCGGCAGGGATAAGGGCGGAACAAGTCGTCGGTTTACGGTAGATGTTTATGTCGAAGCGATCGTGCTGTCTAGTAATAGTCAGGTCAAGGAAGTTAATTCTGCCGCCGTTCTCGAGTTCAGAAGTGAATTTCAGGTTGTTGTGGATGTCGTTCATGTAGTGCAGAAATTCTGACAGTTCTTGGTCATTGCCTGACCAAAGGCTGAAGGTATCGTCCACGTACCTGCTCCACCATTTTATTTTGTCACGAAAAGGGTTTTTATTGTTTAGAATGTGCTCCTTTCCACATTATCAAGATACATGTCGGCGAGGAAACCAGATATTGGGGAACCCATAGGGAGCCCTTCATCAATCTTGTATATTTTCTTGTTGAATGAGCAATAGTTCTGAGAGACTAGATGTTCGGTCAACCTGTACAAATCGCTGGCCTCCTCGTCGCTGACCTCTGAAGAATGGAGTGCGTCCTTTAGGATTTCGAGGGTGTTTGTCAGAGGGACGTTAGTATACAGACTTGTGACGTCAAAAGAAACCATTTTCACGTTGTTGGGGTCCTGTTGTTTGATCATGTCAGCAAAGATGTAGGAATTTTTCAAGGTGTACTCAGGTGTGGGTAGGTACTTTTCCAGGATGCCAAGTGTCAGCTTGGAAAGGTTGTAGGTGGGGGAGTTGCAAGGAAGAACGTGGATTTTTTGTTTTGTTGTTCACAACAATCCTAAATTTATTATTGTTTATGTAATTGATGCTTGATCGATGTTGTTTCGGGGATAGGTTTGGTTAGGTAAGTTTTTGGGAGCGTAAGTTCTTTGATCTTGGTAGCTGTTTTGCTTGGTTTCTTGGGAATAGGAAGTTAATGGGATATGAGATCGTTGTGGAGTAGGTTGTGATGGCCTTTCACTGGGATTTGATTGGATATGTTAGTTTATTTGGACTTGTTGTTGTTGAAATTCTGTATGGGAACGACATCGGGGTAGTTAGCTGGATTGAATTCTCTACAGTTTGCGCATATAGGTCAGTCGCCTTTTTACTTTATCATACGTGGTATGAGATTTTAGCGGAAATATGTCTTTTTGGGTCCCCTGAACATTCTTGACCAAGGTACAAAAAATGTCTGTGTGTGTGTGTGTATGTGTGTGTGTGTGTGTATGTGTGTACCAGTTTTTTGTGGCGACGATTCCGGAGAAACTACTAAAGGTATCGAACGAAACTTCATATTTAGAAGTTTTATGACCAAACTTAGAGCTGAAAAGCTTTCTGCTGAAAAGGGTCAAAAGGAACTAGTGATGGGAAGTGCGACTCTTTTAGGTGATTCGTATCATACGAATCAATTTAGAAAAATATTCGTATCAAAAGATTCGTTCATTTCGTTCAGTTCGTTCATAACAAAAGATTCGTTCCTGACGAACAAATCAGGTGATTCGTTCAGTATGAACGAATCAAATGAATCGTTCAATGAATCGTATCGGTATACGCACAGTGTGTTGACTGTACATACACAGTGTATACATGTGAACGGGATCTGACAAGTCGGGCAGTCGCTGTGACTGCCCGACGTAGTCGCTGTTCCCGACGTTAAATCTAGTTAAATCTTGTACGTTAAATCTAGTTACATAACACAGCATAAAAAACCATTTACCAATAGAAATTATTGTAAGAATATAGTAGTTTCGTTTGCTACCACTACCATTACCACCAATCAGAACGCACCTGTACTGTTCGTACACTGCACTGCTACATACATAGTACAATAGTAGGTACTGTGCGAGTTAAAGAGCACGTCAAGAGTCGGAACGGTTCGTTCAGCAATTCAACTATAGTAGTTCGATTTCGCCCATATACGGATCCCGGTGTGAACGACTCAGTACGTACGAGTCATACGAACGAAGTCAGTACGAACCTAGTGATTCGCATCATACGGTTCTTTTTAAAGATTCGTTCAATTTGAACGAATCATACGAACACCTGCCACCTCTAAGAGGAACTGGAGGTTTAGTCTTAGCATTTTTGAAAGATTTTGGACCTAAGCCGCCATTTCTGGAATTTTGTCGAAATAGTTAAATAATAAATTGAAGTGGAGGAAATTCTGAATAATTTATGACTATGACATTTTTTTGGTTTGTGGTTTAATCTCATGCCTCTAAACTATTATATAGACCGAGCAAACGTGAAGTTTTATTTGTGCTATTTTAGATTTAAATCCTTCCGTCTGAGCTATGATTAAGATTTTAAATAAATCGAAACGTCAGCAAGGATGAAATAGTTTTTATTGAATTCGACTGCTCCCAATGCCATTTAAGTAATTAATCCAAAACTAATTATCTGTGGAGCGAAGAAAAGAAGAATACTGTTCCTGATATAAACGATATTACCACAACATGAACCCAACCAAAGTAGCTATCAGGTATTATATTCGGAAAAATTATTTCACGTGCATAAATATAAATGCAATCTGTATCGGCTAAATCTTTTTATTTAATGTTTATTTAGCAACTTTTGACTACTTGTTTTAACTATTTCATAAACTAGAATAAACAAATACATAAGTGTGTTTCTTCGAATCCTTTGGTGATGAAAATTTACTATAGATATGTTTTTATACCTATCCGAATGTTATTCCTGTGGTCAATCCATCTGAAGTGGTCCAGTGCTAGTAGCTCAACTATTTTAGATATATTTCAAATTTTGTTAATGAATTTTCCTATGTTCTGGGAGTGGAAAACCAATTTTATTCGTTTTTTTTTATTTTACTAGATTCAGATATGGCAAACATTTTTGCGTCCGCCAATCAGACATTTTTGACATTGGTATGTGTTTGCGTTAAACTAAATAACTTTCTTTGGGTTTATCATAGAGAGCTGAAATAAAAACCATTCTATTTAGCATATTCGATACTATATGCTAAGTGTATATACGTTTACACTAATATTCTACTAAATAAGAATCTTAAAGTTTACTGACGAAAGTCTCCAAAGTCCCCTTTTTAAACATTTTTTTGTTTTGAAGGGGTACTTCATATGTTCAATATTTTTTTATTTATAACCTTTTGTAGAAAGGGCTTGTAGTAAAAAAAAATAAGCTCTCTTACTCCTTCCCGTTTTTGATAAATTTCGAACAACTGTATGGAATAAACCGGTCGAATTACACATTACACGTTAATTGTACAAAAAAATATTTGTACAATTAACATAAATTGAAATATGTTGTGTGTTTAGTGTATTTTTGACTCACATATGTGTATATCAAGGACACTGAAATATTGAAACACATACTTAAATAATAAGAAGGAATACGTATAAAAAAAGATTTAAATGTAAATCATAGACCTTCTAATAATTTGTATTATGAATCATAGTATGCCCATTTTTTGTGTTTACTGAGAATTTCGAGAATAAATGTATTTTATACTTATGTGATTCTTCTCTGATTTTTAAGCGACTATTATACCAAACACGGTCCAATACACAAGAATGTCTTTGTACATTTTAAAACCTTATATTAAAATTAATTAATTGTGACAGTATCAGATTTTTAAGCCTGCTCCCACCAGAGATATTTGAAATCAAATATCGTGAAAGAATAATATTCATATTTCAGTAGCTTGTTATCAAAAGAAGGAAGGAGTTCTATTTTTTATTACAAGCCCTTTGCATACAAGGTTATAAATAAAAAATATTGAATGAACAAACTAAGTACCCCTTCATATCAAAAAAAAATCTGTAAAACGGGACTTTGGAGACTTTCGTAAGTTTAAGATTTTTTTTAAATAGAAAATAAGGGTAAACTGTATGTACTATATACTTAGCAGATAGCTAGAAATGTGGTAAATAGAATTGTTTTTATTTCAACTCTCTATGACAAACCCATTTGCGTTGTTTAGACGGAAACACATACCACTGTCAAAAATGACGGGTTCGCTGACACAAAAATGGAATCCCGTCATTTCTGAACCGAGTAAAATAAAATAATAACATTGTTTCGTGTCTTTCAATGTCATTAAAAAAAATCGAAATTTTTCTAAAATAGTCAAGCTACAACATATTTTTTTCTGGACCGTTTCATATGGATTGCCCTCCTGATGAAAATACTTCAAAAATATTCGATAGATATTGGGTCATTAAAGTCCCGACCGCGACCATGACATATACACCACAATTTGACAAGAAAGCGAGTATAGTAAACATTTTTAATTAAGGAAATATTTTAATAATAGTAATAATAATAATAATAATAATCCACACCTTAACATCCCCCAACAGCTTTCGCCACTACGGGGGCATCATAACTTCGCCAATTTATACCGATTGCTCCGATGCTTTCCTTTTAGAGTATAGTTGGCCGTAGTTTTTGGCCTACCCCCGTTTTCCTCTTATAATTGTGTACGTGTATGTGAATTAATTTTCTGATGGTAAGAATTTGTAGGTTATGTAAGATTTTTAAAATGTAGTAATTGTGTGTTTTACTGTAAACTCTATAGTTCTCTACTGAAGACGGGGAGACCCAAAACCGGTTTGCGAGAAACTTAATAAATAGTCATCAACCAAACCTCAGCCTATTAATGATATAGTCTATTAAAAATGCTCCGAATTTCATTGAAGTATATTCATAAATAGAACGCAACAGCTTGATAATTTTAAGATAGCGATTTCCAAGTTGAACATAATTATTACATTTCTAAAAAACATTTCCAATGAACACTTTCCGGGAATACTGAAAGTAAAGGTACTTTACTGTACCTATGAATATCTACAATGAATCATATTTTTGCAAATTTTGGTCTGGTGCATGCGTTTACAAGATATGTATGTAAGGCTGTTTTTGTATATTGCCTAAAAATACCTACTACCACTTAATAATTTGAGGTATTTACTACCTATGTTAATCGACTTACCTTGTAAGCTTGCCTTACCTAACTAACTAAACAGTTAAACGACTAAACAAACATCTAGCAAAATATCTTTAATTTAAAAAAATATCAATTATAAAAACATTTACAAAACATCGTCTCAGTCATCATCACTCGTTTACTTATAGAAGATATATAAAAGTTTCAGTTCAGTAAATTATATAAAATTTTAAGCTCACAGCCCATTTTTATTTCCGACTCAATAATCATCTTGGTGTTCCAAACCTCTAGACGTTATTAATCCAACTTCTGCAATGTCTCGAGCATTTCCTCCTTGCATTGTTTTAAACATCTTGAACTGGACGTACCCCATAGCGCATACCAATGCCATCAGTACAAAAATTAATGTATAAACTACGTAAAAGTTTCCAGAGGACTCTTTTGGTGTTTGGGATAATGCTTCTAATTTCGACATTTTTGCTTCTAGTGTATCGTCTTTTATGATAGTTTTATTGCAAGTTTCCTTCAGGTTCGCATAGGTATCATCCAGGGTCAACATCACCAGTTCGTGTTGGAAGTAGTCGATCATATCTTCTACTAAATAACATGGAAGATTATTGTGTTCAAGGTCGATATGCACTAACACAGGTGCGTGGATATGAATATCGTCGTAGTCGATGTATGTTATAAAGTTGTATGAAATATCGAGAGTGTGTAAGTTGTGAAGTTTTAAGACGTTCCCGGGGATTATCAATTTGATATTGTTGTGCGAGACGTTTATATACCTTAGTTCCGGCATTGCTGAGTATTTACTGAACTCCAAAGCGTTCAATTTGTTGTAAGGTATATGCAGATCTCTTAGATTGTGCAACCTAACGAATGTAGCAAACTCGAAGTTCGTAATATCATTGTTTTCTAAATCTAAATATTCCAAACTGTTCAGTTTTCTAAACGCGCCCACTTCAATGCTTTGGATTCCGTTCGATGCCAGTTTCAAACTAATCAAGTTTACAAGGCCTGAGAATACGTTTGGTGGAATCGACTTTATTTTATTTTGAGATAGGTTCAAGACGCCTAATGAGGTAATATTGATCTGCTCAGGCTTTAGCTCTTCTATCGAGTTATTCTGCAAATTTAGCGTGTGCAGAGAATTTAAACCTAGGAACGCATCTGACAAATCTTTTATGTTATTATTATGGAGGTCCAATTTCAGCAAGGCTCCCAATCCATCAAACGCAGAGGAATCTATATTCTTAATCACATTGTTGCTTAGCTGCAGCTCGGTCAAATTATGTAATTCAGAAAATGCGTTTCTGGCTAGCAACGTAATAGCATTATGCGATAAGTCAATGTAGCTGATACGCTGCACCCCTCTAAAAATGCCGGGAACTATGTTTGGTATGAAGTTGTGTGGTAGATATAAATTCCTAAGTTGAACTAAACCCATGAACGCCGAATCTGATAAGCTTGTGATGTTGCTTTTTGTCAAATTTAATGTGCGAACGTGATTTCCCGAAAGATCAAAAGTATTGGGAGGGACACTTCCCAAATTACAGTTGATACAGTTTAGCGTTTCGTCTAAGCTGTCAAAGCGATACGATGTGGTTTTGAAGTACTGAGCGGTTACGTTCTCGCATGTTGCAGTGAGCGAACCTCTTTCACCATAAGAGCACTTCATCCCAGAACTCATGGAGACGTAACGCATTTCACATCCTTCCAACAATATGAGACTGAATGCTAATATCTGGAACAAAAAGAAAACAAACAAATAAATATTTTGCTTCAACAAATAAATTAAGTTCTTCATTCCATTATATGGAGCCTTATACGTGTGATATCAAACCACTCAATGATGTACATAAGTCAAAAACGAATTATTGCATAGAGATATGTTTGGTTTGAACACAAGGCAAACAAGTTCTTTAAATTTCATGTAAATTGTTTACATTAATCTACTAATTAGATACAATTTTATGTGTTTAATAAAAGTGTTGGCATCTGGTTTTTTGTGTCTATATAACCCAAAAACTATTAAACGAAATTTGACCCATTTTTTCTTGATTATTCCTTGCGATACAAAGAATTTGTGTGGGGAGTCCCACCATAATTTATTAGGTGGTTATGTCAAAAATGTCCACAAAGAAATTTGGCGTCCAACATCTTTCCGTCACAATAGGTAAACGATGCTGCGAGTACTCAAAATTAAACAGCACCGAGTACTCAAACGGTACTACTTGTACAAAGTAACTGGTTAAAGTAACTGGTAAGTACTGTACTAAAAGTAACGGGTAGTACAGTCATGGAAATAAGTAAGTTCGTATCGCTATCGCAGGATTTGAAAATAGTATGTCGGTTATTTATTCGTGTACTGTTCTACCTCGACCCGGCCGTTTCGTAAAAAGTTGTCCGTCACGAGGTGGTTTTTCGATGGATGTAATGTAACGGGATTTAGTTTATTTTTAGCGTGTCCGACCTTTTCCTTAATGTGATATCTTCCTTGCAATGTAATAAATGAAATATGATCACTACAGTTAAGTTTACGAGTAGGTAATGCATTTAATTAAATATAGAATTACTTTTATAATAATATTAGTAAACATACAATTTGATAATATGGTACGAAAAGCTCATTTTAAGATATTGCGTAATATCATGACACATTATATAAATTGATGTTAACTAATACACATATTAATTACGCAAGTAAATGCTTTTGCCCAGCAGTAGGATGACGGGCAAGTAAGTAAGTAAGTAAATGCGCAAATCAACTTGATGCCAAGGATTATCACTAAATATAGACTATTTCAGAATTGTAATATTAAAATATATTCACTAAATGTAACTAAATTCTCTAAATTGAATTTAAATTTACATTTAGGACGAGCATGTATTTTGTATGAAGGACAATGGAAATTTTATATCTGTAGTTACTTTACAGCAGTTAATGTTCAATTATCTTTCATGACATCTAATACATGCTTGACAACCAAAATAATTTAAATTATACCAATATATACAGGCTGTCCCACGTATCTTCCGCAAAACAATTTTTTTCAGAAAGTAAATTACTTTTTCAATTCATTAAAAAGTTACAGTCGTTTGAATTATTAACAATATCTTATTTTAAACGGCTCCACCTTCAGAAGGAACAGAGAAACCCAATAAGACCATATGAAACATATTACTTTCTACTTTCTAGAGAAAAGAAACATAACATTTTGGTATTTTCTTTTGTTCATTTGTTAAGACAAATTATTAAAATTTTACTTATAATTAACAATTTTTTATTGTTGTAATATGTATTTATTGTGTCATTTTTGGTTTTGCATTGTTTGATAACTAATTAATTTTTTACTTTTCTTTTTTTGATAATATTTTAAAGAGCTCTACAGAAGTTTTATTGTAATATAGTTCCAGTTCAATAAGCACACATTTTTCATTTACTATATATTAGCTGGAACATTATTGGAAATTTTATTTCTAAATTTGTTTTCTAAATAAATTAAGAGGCGTGCATTAACAACTATAATAAGTTAAAAATAACATTTTGACTTATGAATTGTGTACTGTAAGGTTAGCTAAAATGCATATACATTAAAAATGAAGATCTTTTTAATTTTCAAACAATGTGAACAACTATACCTGAAAATGTTTAACGACATACTTTGTCAAAGTAATATTATAAGTTAATAATATGGTAACATACAGGCGGGATGTAAATTTTAAATATATCAAGAATTACAGCCACAACCTGGATTTGAACCAAGGCCCTTTGCGTCGCTGGCACAATGTCAATAGCTCAGATGGGAGAGCATTGTGCTAGCGACGCAAAGGTCCCTGGTTCAAATCGTCAAGTTGTTGGTTTCTCTTACATATAGATTTTATTGCATATGATTGTGAGTAATTAATATGCAATAAAAGCTATACGTAAGAGAAACCAACCAAGTTGTTGTTTTCTCTTACGTATAGCTTTTATTGCATATGATTGTGAGTAATTAGTATGCAATAAAAGCTATACGTAAGAGAAACCAACAACTTTTCTTTCTGAAGCGTCTCCTTTTGGGAAATTATATACCCGTTACCAACACAATTTATACTCATCCCAGGTCAAATTTGATGAAATAATTTTTATGTTGTATAAATGTTCTTTTAGATGGTCGTATATTTTGGTTTATTTTTTTAAATAATAATTATAACACATTTACATTCCATCAAAATTCGTCGAAAATTCAGAGCTTGCTTCCAAAAATTTTTGTAAATTAGTGATATACATAATTGTCATTATTTTCAGTTGTCAGATATTTGAAACATATTGCTGTTAAGTAAATACAAAATAATAATATAAAAAAAATAGTAATGATACATTCATGCTATACAAAATACATACCCCTTTCTGTTTATTAAGTTGTTTAACTGCAAAATATCGTTGAAGCTAAATATCTCGAAAACACCAGTAAATCACAATTAACAAATTACCATAAAAACAAACTTAAAGCAATTTAATTTTAATTTAGTTCTATTTTGTGGATAAATGTTAATTCTCAGTTCTGAAATAACCTGAAAAGTAAAAATATGTATAAAAAGAAAAAACAAATTGATTTTTGTATTTATTAACACAAAAAAGCTATTAGATGCAATAAGGTTGTAAGTATAATTTGTTGTGTTTTATGCACTATCTTGAAACGAGATTTTCATTTCATGTAATCGAAAACTTTTATGTTTATTAATATAAAATTAACGTCATATTTAATAAAAACACAATTACATTGCAATGTATGAATTACATTAATTAATTACACATTAAGCTAATAAATAGAAACATAAATCATTATAAACCAATTCAAAGCATTCGAACAAGGTTTCGCAAATAATATATTTCCGATATACGAGTTGAAGCGTCAACGGACAATTTTTTGCACTTAGCGGCCGAGCGGTCGACCAGAATAACAAAAAACTTGTACTTGGATGTATCATCGACACACTGCTAAAATATTTATAGAACTTACTTAATTCCAAGAGTGTACAATGACTCTAAAGTAACGAAACTTCACATCACTAGTATGCTCTACGTTTGATATCATCCGTTGTAAACGTACATGCGGTCCTCACGATCTACAATGGTTACATCTACTGACGAATGAATGTATGGTGTGCAGGTTAGGGATAATTCAGCAAGATGTATGAGAATATTTTAAATTTAAAAGACATGTTTACGAAATAAATTCTTCGAAAGCAAGATTCATGTGAACCAATTTTTAGCGACAAAAACATTGACCACCACAAATCAGAATTTGCAAATTTGCAATTTGGTTAGTAACCCAGCTGCTAAAAATATATATCAAGTTACCAGAATCCTGCATAATCTCCGATAAGTTATTCAGAAAGAATTTCAAAATATTTTTAACACAGAAGTGGTTTTATATCACTAATGATTTTTTATGTGTGGAGATTTATCCGTTATTGTGTAGTTGTAATAATATCCAATGAGATGTTATGTGTTTCTTGACATGTTCAATACTTTAGAGTTGCTTAGTTAAGTTTAATTTCTATTGTGTTTAAAAACAAGTGTTCTGTTTTAAACAGTTTTCTTCATTGCTAACAAACGGTACGTAAGTCCGCACTCTAGCTAATCGGAAACGTTTCATTCGCGTACCATGTGAACAAACTATTTGTATATCCATATCCACGTGACAAGTTCACCTACCTCCCACCCTCATATCCGCATACATGTTGCTATCCTATTGCACCGTAATGCCATAAAATCGAAAAAAATGTACATTTTACAGTAAAAGCAAACAAAGTATTGCGAAAATGTATACATTTATTAGTCCGTTATGCATTACAGATTTGTATAGTAAAAGTATTCACAACAAATAAAACGCACATTTTTACTAGTAGATGCATACATTCTCTGGCCGACTTTAGTAGACGTATGCATAAAGGAATACGCGAGTTGCGAGAATCTAAATGAATACTTTTACTAGTAAAAGTGTGCACAACGAAATTATCTTGAATTATATTGGATCCTGCTGTGCTCAACATAACCTAATATAATTCTTAACAAAACAAAACATTCATAGTCGATACGAAGACAATAATAGGATTCAAAGTATGGAATAAAAGCCACGGCAGAAATTCTTTATTTATGTGCTACACATCTGCTAAACAATTTCTGCAAAGTTCCAAGAGGCTTTTATTTCATACTTTGATTGATTTTACGTTGCATTATGGACCAACTTGACTAATAGGATTGTTGAACATTATTCCTAAAAGTATATTCGAATTCTCATGCAGTGTAGGTTTGTCCTAAGTAATTAATTTCAACACAAACATTTCAGCAAGAGTTGTCCAGAACAACCAGTTCACACAATGTTTTGCAAACTTTCAAAGCAAAATAATAATTCATAATCAAATGTTTATGTAATTCAAAGTAACCAATTTAGTTATATTGTTTATCTTGTAAGGTAATGAAGTTCATTAAACACGTGGTAAGAGGTAATTTGTTATTATTTTAACCCTGAAGCATTTTTTTTTGTAAATCAATGGTGTTCTTGACATTTTAGCTATTAGTTTTATTACAATAATTTATTATCATTCAACATTTTATTTAACGTTTTTATTCCCTAATTAATACTTAATACTCAGTTAATTACAATAGTATGGACAAATATTCTTTTCTCCTGAATAAATTGATTAACTTTGCATGAATGGAAACAAAAAACACATACTAATTAGCTTAAAATGATCAAAGTTCATGCATTTTGCATAAAAATTTAAGTCATGTTGATGATATCGTAATATAATTCTTCAACAATATTCTCCATTGGTGTTAGTACATGTTTATTTAAATCTAATTATAAATTTAGTTTTTTTTAGATATTTTACTACTCTGTGGTAGCAAAAGTGTATGCAGTATCTAGGGAGTCACTGCTAGGAATAGTATACATTTTTGTATTACGTTGATAATTTTACTAAAATAGCCAGTAAATATATATGTTACGGCCATAGTGATAAATAGGTTATTATTAATAATTACCGGTTATTATTAATAATAGCCAAGTGGCGAGGTTAAAGTGAAGAATTTATCACATGAACCGGCTATTATTAATAATTTCCAGCATGCTGTGGTCAATGCGATATATTTCAATTCGATATTGCATTAAGGTGATGCTACAATATAATAGAGCCTCAGATTTGGAATTCTGTAGTATAGTAGTAGTAGTTCAGGGATCCATAATGGGTCCACAACTTTTCTCCATTTACATATCCCTTTTGCCCGCCGTGATTGAGAGTTGCAGTGTGCACTGCTATGCCGACGACACCCAGATATATTATTCTTTCCCTCCGTCGGACACCCTTGAAGCTTGTCGGAAAATTAATCGCGACTTGGAGAGGTTGGATGACTTTTCAGCGCGCCATTGTCTTCAGGTAAATCCACGAAAGTCTGCAATTGTACTGTTTGGAAGAAAATTCGACAGGCTGCGAGCGGTGAATGATATAAGGGTGAATATCGGTGGTGTGGGAATTCCAATGCAGGATCAAATCAGAAATCTGGGGCTGATTATGGATAACACTTTCCGATATAGGACGCATGTGTCTAAGTGTATTCAGCGAGCTTACTGCAACCTTAGGCAAATATACAATATCAGACATATTCTGGATGTACAATCCAGGACGCAATTGTGTGATTCTCTTGTCCTCTCGTCCTTGAACCACTGTGATTCTGTGTATGGTCCTTCCATCGATGCTAGAGATGTGCGTCGGATTCAGAAGCTGCAGAACTCGTGTATGAGGCTAATATTTGGAATACGAAGGGGTGAGCGAATTTCGCATAAGCTAATCGATCTCGGTTGTCTTAATATGGCGAATAGGCGTCATTTACATGCTGCTTGTTTGTACCACACCGTTATATCGAAAAAATGCCCACCGTACCTCTACAATAAGATTCAGTTCAGGACTGACGTGCACAGCCTGAATTTGCGATACAGAGGTGGCTTAACACCACCCATTTATTCAACTGAGTTATTTAAGCGGAGCTTCACCTACTGTATCGCAAAGGTTTATAATACCCTTCTCCCCTCCACACGATATCTATCAACCTCAGTATTTAGGAGGCTCTTGAAGGCAGGTCTCTTATTTCGGCAATAGGATCGGATATTGTTTTAAGTTTTCTCCTTAATTTATTGGGTCAGGGAAATAGGTTTTGTGTTTTCTCTCGTTTTTCATTTTATTTTGTAAATTACATATAGTTTATTAATTAATTAAAAGACAGCCATGTTAATAATTAATAGGGTATTTGACTGTATTAAAAATATGGCATGTATTATAGTTATCCTAATAGATTACAGTTTAAGAAAACTATTTGTTATTACTTTTCAAAAAAAAAATGCTTTATTTCTATGAAAAACCAAAATTAAAATTGAATTTTATTCACGTCCTATCACGTGATTGAAAACGCTCTGTAATTGGGTCAGTCTCCAGTGATGTCATTCGTTAGTCCGCCTTAGAGCGCGTTCGGTTTGTCAGGGTATGGTATGGGGAGAGCAATGCTCAGATAACTTGGGTCGGCTGTCTCTCTCTTATATGCAGATAAACGCCGTATGACGTTAGTCCGCCTATTATGCAGCGCGTCACTCTCACCGTAAAATACCGGGTTATCCGAACGCGCTTTTATGCTTCTCCCGTTTGAATTTAATAGCACGAAAGCGTCATGTAAGCATAATTTTGTAGGTTAGGATAGCCCTAACCTTCAGCTGTCAGATCAGATAATACCTTTCGAAAATACGATAGATAACTTATTCTAGTCAGTTTTACTTATGTCGAAGTAATCTTCACAACAGAAAACACTTGTATTGGCGGCTATTTATTTCATTTGGATTTCTACGAGCCAACCACTTTCTTCGCAGTTTCAAATCTTGCGGAACAGCTACAAATAGTTTATCCGGAGTTTTTCTTGACGTATCTCTGCATTGTGGATTTATACACCATTTATAACCCATTTTTATGTAGAAATTGTGAAAACAACACATCATACAACACAATTACCAAACGGCGACGATGCCGATGCTGACAGACTATATGGGCCGATTTGACGTCTAGACATCACATCATCTTGACATCACTAACCGGTGACGTCACACAACAGAAAGTATCGTTTTGGCGGGACTTTTTGTGATTCAATTTTTAACGCTGATTTTTATGAAATATTGAGGAAATAATTACAAAAAATAATGCATTTACAATGTAGAGTGAAGGAATAAACACATTAAGATGGTTTTCCAAAAATAGTCAAATACCCTATTGTGTTAGTTTATAGTTTTCATAGGGTTAAGTTGAGCAGGCTACGAGCTCTCGTAGACCTGGACTTCGCCCGATATAAAATTTAGTTTTGTCAAATTATATATTTTTGTAGAAATTTTCTTTTAATAAAGACATTTATTATTATTATTATTATTATCTACATAATCGCCACACAACGAATCTATTCACTGGGTTTTCAGTGTTGGGCCTTTAGTGACGTTAGTCCTGACTAACTTATTTAGTTACTACTCATGACTAAAATAAGGAAGATTATCAAAACGAGACTAAAAGATACCAATACATACTAATTGCATGCAAGAGGGTGTAACTCTTTGGGTCATGCTTATTTGCGCAATTCTTAAAAGCTAAGTAAGTAATAAATTAGAAACTCGGTTTGTATTATTCTGCCAGTGCATACGTACATAGTGCTTCTGTATTTTGCAATTCGAGGCAAGAAAAATTATTTTTATTTATAACTTATTATTTATTATCATTTTAATTCAAAACTTTAAGAAATGTTTTATATTTAATTTTGAATACAAAAGTCCTTCTAGACCTTTATTTCTTTTTTGTGGTTGTACAACAATTACACCATTTATATTGTAAAAATAAAGCAAGGTAAAGTTTCTAACAATAGGACGTCATCCTCTTTTGTTTTGTTCACAAATGTGAACAAATGTGAACTTTACCCGTATTTTATTTTTATTTTATTATTTACTATGAATATTGTTTATTTTTGATTTGTAAGTGCAGAAATGTGATACAGATTTTATTTGAGTTACCTACTGTTAATTTTATTTATTAGGAATATATTTTATTCTTAAACTGATTCCTGGACTTGAGAATTATTTTGTGTTTTTGTTATTGTTATATTTTTTCCTATATCTAAATAAAAAAATTATTTAAAAGTTTTTTTTTGTTCGTGATAAACACTTATAAAACCGCCTTATAAAACAGATTATATCCGTCAGATATTAGATATGCTTACGGTAGGCATGTAGCAGGTAATGTAGCAGGTAATGGACAAAGTAATGTAGGGAAGATTGGGGCAAGTTGTTACAATGTTTAATCATTTATTTATAAAATAGTACTTTATTGTCAAACACCAAAAGTAAAAATACCGTGTTAGGAACAGAACCATACAAAAATGTTTGCATCATTTGTGCGGTGCAATTTATGTAAAAACATCTATGTAAACTAGTCTCGCCTATTCTTGCATGTATTTGCATGAAAATACATTATTGAAAAAAATATTATTAAATGCGCAAAATTTTAAGATAATTGGGATTTGAGAATTTACTTAATAAATTGTAACTGTACATTTACATAAAACTACCCACATGCATTAAAAATGGGTGCTATCGATAATAAAATGGTTAACTTTTTTGAACACTCTGTACAAAATGTTCTTTTTATGTTTTCGTCATTGAGCCGTCCTTGGGTGTATACCAAATATCATTACCAATTATATCCAGTAGTTTCTAAAGTACAAGGGAGACAAAAGAAAACATTCTGTATTATCAATGTTTTGTATTATTCGTAATTTTGGTCATTGGGCTAGCCGTACTGATGATTTGCGTCGAGTAAATAAATATAATAGCTTACATAGTAATCAAAATAACTTAGCTAACTTGTTTGAAGACTGTATACAAAAGATCTTTTGTAAAAGGTAACGTTTTTATCACTTTTGCCGTGCATGTTAGGAAATTATTAATAATAGCCGGTCCATGTGATTATTTAAGGGTTTCTAATCACATTGACCAAATGATGCGGTTATTATTAATAATAGCCGGTAATTATTAATACAAACCACATTTATCACTTTAACCGTAACATATACACTGATTATTATGTGTATACATTTACTACAGTTTACGCTTTCACTGTAATATATTCGATAAGGACAAGTATAAGTATAAGGAATTTCTTTTTAACACAATGTGGCCTGTACAACGGAGTATTATGATAATGATAATAACTTCTAAATTGCCTGGTCACAGATGTTGAAAATATCAAACACCATGTAAATGTTCAAATGGTAATGGTGTACGCAATGGTCTAAGTTGATTCTGTCGGTAAATGGTTTTGCTATTTTAACATCAGTCATACATCAGTCATATTCTTTATGTCGCTACTTTATAAAATTAATGAACTAATCAAAATTGAGCAATGTTTATTTTAAACAAATCAATAAGAAAATTTCCTATGGAGCTAAATTGTCTGTTTACGAATTTCAAAATACATTTATTCGTTTAGTTGGAATTATATATATGATTACTTAAGATAAAAGGTTATCCTCACAAATAACATAATTATCTTTTAAATGATTAACTAATCAATTATTGATATACTACAAACACAAGCTGCATTTGCTAAATATACAGTTTTTCTATATTATAATTTATACCGGCTAACTCACAACTCGAAACAAAACATGAATTCGTTGCTTCAACTTCAAAGTTGAAGTAAATAAATGGAAATAACTTATAATATAGTATTCTATAATACAAGTTTTATGAGACAAAAATTGGCACACGAGTTGTTTTGGGCACGACGAGCGTAGCGAGGAGTGCTCAAATGAAACGAGTGCGCCAATACGTCTTATAAAACGAGTGTTATATACTATTCTTTCTACTTTGCGACATTAATTTTACATAAATTTCGAAAATTGCGGTTGTCATCTTACAATCTAGTGTAGTTTCATTTTCAACAGTTGCGTGTTGTGGTAAAATTCATAAATACGATTGAGGCGAGCCAATAGCGATTGAGGTGTCAGCCTTATTTGACACTTGGCGTCAATATCATAAATCTTGGAAAAGTAAAAGTTAAGTACTAAAAGTTTGTGATCTAGTGTTTTCATAACGACACCGAAAGCGGTTTCGTTATGAGGTTATAACGAACGCAAAGTAGAAAAAAAGAATAACAACGCAACATAAGTGAACTTGATAGAGTGGCTAAAATGTGATATTTGTTGAATTAAGCATTTTAATTATTATTTTACCCCGTCACCCTAGAACACCGCATTTAGCAACCAACTGGCATCACTAAGACTGGCTCTCACCAAGAGTAGTTGCATACGCAAGTTGGTAACCTAATAAAATTAAAAGCATCAAAACCCCCATCAAATGACCTGTGTTTAAAGTAGAAGAAATGTAAACAAAAGCTAATTCATAATACTGGGTGACGCTTATAAGTTAACCTAACATCGCTAATATTAACTACTAGCAGGGGCCCGGCATGGGTTGCTATGCCAAATAAATATAGAATTTGGACGTCGTGACTCGTAATCCGTTGGACCTGTTGGACATATCGGCACCAAACTTCACAGCAACACTGTCCATACTACATCCATATACACACACACACACACACACACACACGCACACGCACACGCACACGCACACGCACACGCACACGCACACGCACACGCACACGCACACGCACACGCACACGCACACGCACACGCACACGCACACGCACACGCACACGCACACGCACACGCACACGCACACGCACACGCACACGCACACGCACACGCACACGCACACGCACACGCACACGCACACGCACACGCACACGCACACGCACACACACACACACACACACACACATACACAAACAGACACACACGCCCACATCTATACATCCAATTTTATATATCGATGACCTAGCTGCAATACCACGTATCACCATGGTTAAAGCATAGGTTAGTGTTGCAGCTAGGCCATCGATTATACAGATAGATTTATAAGTGTACCTTTTAAGCGGATTGTGTGACGGATCAAACAAATCAAGCAATTTACTTCTTTTACCAGGAAGGTAGTAGGAGCGGTATTACGAAGTAATAAAACGGTAGTGAAGATTATGAAGAAGAGACTCACAACTCACAGGTTCCACAGTCATGTGACAAGTGATTTTATTTCCAATCTATTTGATAGACTGACATCACAGTCTAACCAAAGAAGCGCTCCCAAGAGAAACGCCTATCAAGAGATCTAGTAACTTCATACTTCAGAGTTTGTTTGAATATAAGAATTTAGAAGTTTTCTAAAATTTCAGGATAGGTGACTGTGACTTTCTATTTGTATATCTTCGACTTTCCTGGACACAGTGTATATGAAATTGAATTTATGAGTTGTAAATAAAACGTCGTATTTCGCTCGCACACAACGGATATAAATCACTCGCATATTTACACGCTCGCCTATGGCTCGCGTAAATTTCATGCTCGCGATTTATATCCTTAATTATGTGGTCGTCAAATAATACACTATAGATAAGTAACCTGGAAAGGTCGAAAATCTTAGTACTTTTACCACTTTTTCATCTTTCTATTACGCAAGTTGAACCGAAGCAAAACAATAGACAATTTTCTTGGAAAGGTCTTATATTCCGTACGTTTATGTGTAATACATACGTCAAAATTTGTAGGTAATATGGACGAGAACGTATAACTGTCAAAGAAGTATCCGGAAAGCTACCATTATTACAAGGTGGCAGTGACAAGCGATTGCACATCCTATGTGTTAACGGGGTTTTATTATACCATTAAGCCGACTTGGTATGCGTAAAAAGCATCAGTTATAAGAAAATAATTAATTCGGTCGAGCCGTTCCGGAAATTTTGTCACTTTTATTTCATAACCTTCAATTGTCTCTTTCTCGAAAATTTTCTTATGTAAGGCCATAAAAATATTATGCTACCATAAAGACAATTAAAAGATCTGTCAAATTCATTAAAAAAAAATAGGGTTGTAATTTAAAAAAATGTCGATGACGTCATCTGTTAAAACAATTAAAAATATAATTTGATATCATAAAGCGTATTTTGATAATTATAAATCGACGTGTTCGAAGATTTTTTAAAATAGCAAACCGTTCTTGAGATTTTGTCATGTTTCCATACTTTACGCGCTCACTGTATAACTCGATAGATGTAATCCTCATGTATGTACAATGTACATACACCAATATTTCTTCTGCATATTCTTTAAAAATAGGTAATGAAGTGGTGGTTTTGACGCTTTTAATTTTATTAGGTTACCAACTTGCGTGTCTAACTTTTCTTGGTTAGAGCTCCAGTAATCCGGTTTCAGGGTCAGAACTCCGCCATTGCACGTAAGGACATCCCTAACTTGCGAGTAGGTAATTATTTTGAGTGTCACCTCAGAACTTCAGTTAAAAAAATAAAATAACGGTAAAATAACTCGAACTTTGAACTTGTGTAAGAATTGATTACCCAATTAGTGACACTAGAAAATGGCAACTCCTAAACCTGGGGTAAATGTGGCGCGGATTGCCTCTGCACGTTTGCAAGGAATTAAAAAATGTTTAAAGTATGATTTACGGTCTGCTTCTCGAAAATTGTGGAGTTAATAAAAATTTCGATGACATCAAGTCAAAAACAGTTTGCCATGTTTCAATACGTTGCATTAGACTCACATTATTTCATGCGGCTGACACTCCGGCACTTTTGACATATCCCAATTTTTCTTCCGCCACTCGCAAACCGAGATGGCGTTGTTGTCACTCTGTCGATAATATCGGCAATGTACTATCGAACCGCAAGAATTTATTTGTCATTGTGACACATGCGTAGTGGTTTGTCGTGTTTGTATTTGAATTAATGTCAATATGATATGTCACTGCGGCGTACGGACTTGTCCGTCAACCGGAAAAGCAATGCATAAGCATACTTTTGCAAAGGATCCAAATGTAAGTAAAGATAAAGTAGTTTATTGTTTGTATTATATTCTTAGAGCTGTCCGCAATTGATATATCATTTTACTATTAAACTAAGTAACATTGAATTTGACTTGCAGCTCTTTGGTTTTTGGTTGAATCAACTTAACCCAGCGGATTTGTGAAACCTGGGACTTGTGCGCCTCAGGAAGAATTACAGAGTGTGACCTGCACTTTTTAACAAAGTGGAAAGTTCCAAATTCTGGTAGAACCAATTTAATGCATCATGCGATTCCTTACCAGTGTTAGAAAGGTATTTAGCCCAAAATGGACTGTGTAAATGTTTATATATGTATTTTTTTGTTAATAAATATGTATTATTGTCAATGATTGCTTCTTATTTCGCCCATCAACTAAATAAATTGAATGCATAGGACTTGCAAAGCATAGTTATGTGGGTGAAATAAAAAGATGCGTTTTTCGAAATAATGACATATTAATTATATTTTGCACTGCAAGACCTTTAATTAATAACTAATTATTGACTACGGCTTGTCCAATCTGCATACGAAAACCAGCTTGTATTTAAACGAGTCATTCATCGTAGATACCATAGTTTTTGCGTGTCTACTCATGACAGTATCATTTAAATATTGTTTTAAGTATGTATATCGGACAAGACGTTCATTCGAAAAACGCACTTTTTATTTCCCGGACCTATAAATTGTACGTAGCTAAAGTAGGATTCTTTGAGGCGGTTGAGCATCAGCGCCATCTCTGTTTGAGAGTGGCGTGACAACCTCTCTTTCTCTTCTATCTCTCTCGCGCAGAAAAATCGGGTCACGGCCAAAGCCGACTGTTGCCGGTCTATAAGTATACGTTGTCTATGCATTATTTGGAAGAAATATTCAAATCGAGATAACAGCGGCGAAGCTATAAAAATATCCATAACTTTTCTTTATCGATTTTTTTTACTGAAACAACGATAGCGCCATCAATTAAGTAGTATACGCCATAGTTTTGAGCCGAAAATATATCAAACGGTTTTGCCTAAAGTTCGATTTAATAAAGACCGCCGAACGCAAATTACTCCATCCACCGACATCACAGAACATCGATGTCAGCAAATTCGCAAAGCACATGAAATTCTGCATCTGACGTCGGTATTAATAAGACCCTACCCTTAAGACAACCTACCCTAATGCGTCTATGAAATGAGCAATTAGTGCGCAATTCGCGAAGGGAATGCCATAAATATTTATAGCTTCCACAAATAATATTGCATAACTTTCTTTCTTTCTTTCTTTCTTTCTTTATTTCTTTCTTTCTTTCTTTCTTCATCGAAAAACACGTATTTTGCTTCCATTCATTCTTTGAACTATCATCTTCTCCAAAGCTGTGATCTTTCACTCGTTCCAAAGGTCTAACCTTTGGTCCTGAGGTCTTCTGAGGTGCATTCAACATGCATTACAGCTATGGTTGATAGATCTAAACTTAGCACACTTGCCTTGGTCACTTTGAACACCAGCGGTGCAATGAAGTTTTGCATTAAGAAAATAAATATGTTGCATTCAAAATATAGTTTTTTTTTTTAATATTCTTTTGCATTTTTTTTTATTTTAGTATAACTTTCCAGGTTTTTTTTTGGGTGTGACCATTGAGTCTACATTCGTATTCACCACAATAAAAGCTATCCAAACGCCGCCAATCACAAAATCCTTGATTATTTTTACGTAAGGTAATAAAATTCCAATCCAAATTTTGTCAATCTAATTCTAGATTCAAGTATACCTACGTATTACGGTTGCCACCTTGCATATGACATTTGTTTTTGTTGGTCAAATAACAAAAACTTTTGAAAATATTTTTATGACAAAAGTCTAGTACCTGTTGTGGTTTCCTTTAATGTTTTACCGAAAACAACAATACAACAAACCATATTTAATAGTGATATCCTCGAATGTAGGTAGTTTTGTTTTTTTTTATTCGAATGATACATCACATTTGCATTGGTCAGATTTGGAAATTAATTGACAAGCACGGCCAAACATCGATGCAACACAAGCTGAAATTGATGGCGGGGTTAAGTAAAATTGTAACACGAAAACGTCGCGCCAACGAGACTTGTGTGACAGAGCAGTGATACGCCACTGCTTTGTCTTAAAGTAAAAATTATTTTTGATATCCTCATTCGTTTCTTACCAAATTTGGTCTGTTGATTTTTTTTTGTTTAACGTGCGGTTTTCGCATAAAAAAATAAAATTCATTCATTTGCTATCTCTAAACCTCTTACGAGAAAAAACAATTTAAATAAAATACAACTTTAAACAAAAAATTATTGAAGAGAGTAATTTTTAAACGGTACAATAATTATAAAATTAAAAAATTAAATTATTATTATTAAATTATCATAAAATTTTTTTTCAATTCTGACCTTTAGGATATATGTTCATATGAATTTTATTCCTCAAAATGGACCCAAGAATAACCTCGTTCAATATTAGCAGGTTATTAAGAAACGCCCTGTATAATGTGTATAATGTATAAAGCTATACTTAACGTTTTTTTCTCTATGACTCACATATAATAAGTTACTATAAACGTATCTTAGGCTATTTAATCCCTAGCATGAGACGCCGGTGATTATGATGACAGTAGCTTTGTGTAATAATGACATTGTTTTGAATAATGACTTATCTCAAAGAAACTAACATTATCATACAAAGCTTCTGACGTTTTAAGGCATCGGCCAACTGGACCCGGTTCCAGGGCCCAGGGCCTCGGCCTCAAAGGGGCCTTGTCTCGTTCTTGACTCGGCTTCAATCACTTCATGATGCGAATAATTTTAATCGGCAAATGTTATTCTCAGATATTTTATCCAAAAACCTAGGAATTTCCAACTATATGCTAGTTGGCAACAGTGGCATTATTATGTCGTCTCTGCAGTCCGTAATCGACTCGAATTTACAACATAAAAACGCAGTAAAAAATACGACGAAGTATTTGAACTGTTTGGATTTTTTGTAAGTATTTGTAATTTGTATGAGAGCGAAATTAAAATAGCCTGTGGCAAAATATCGAAATTTTATAATAAAGTTGTTCGTGGGTAGAAACTGAATGTGCAATGTCAACATTTCAAGTTGATGGCGAAAAACTGAAGAAAAAACAAAGAAGAGAGAAAAAGGGAAGATTCATAAGAAATATACTTTTAAAAATGCCGAAGACAATGAAGAACAGTTGTTGGATGAGGAGATTAGTGTTCCTAAATATTGAAATAGTAATGAGAATTTTGTTGTCGATGGTGATTACTAACGCCAGTGGTGAGCGTTGATTTTCAATACTTGAACTGGTCAAAAGCGAATTGAGAAATCTTATGACTCAATCTCGGTTGAATACATTACATTTAATGAAATAAAAAAGAGGCAGTTGGGTCCTACCTTTGCATAGGGTCCCAGGGCCTCAAAAAGTCTTAAGACGTTCCTGGTTCGCCTCACTACCATTGACAAATACATTTAAAATATTTGATATAAAATGGAATTTATGAGTCTGACTTTTCTTCAACTTCCAATGGTGTATCGTACCCTGTTATTTGGTGGATTAAATTATAGCTTTTCATTTTTTACCTAAAACTATCATTTTCAAATGAAAAATATCGAGACAATTTTTTAGCAACGCAAAACATGAAAAGGGAGAATTATTTCAAAAACACGACTTAAGTTTGAACCGTCTGATCAGATAGCGCTACTCCTATCGACATTCCTCATTGTGTGTTCAAAATGTGATTAAGATTAGTAAAGGCAAATTGTCTTAATTTTGCTTCAATAAAAAAAAATCTAAGTGACGAAACACAATTTTTAATTTCATATCTGGACCTCATTCATCTTCTTATAGCACTTTGTTTGATAACTTAGTCCTGAAGATGCCTCTTGCAACAGAGCGTGAAACGTCGACTGCTTCAAACTCCTTAACGCGGTTTCCACCCGGAAATCAATACATCATCTGGACAATGTTTTGGCTACAAATGTCCCGCTCCACACATTATTAACCGTTATCAAGTCAACACGTATGTACTGTCGGTTTTTGGCTATTAGGTTGATAGGTCTAAATAAATCCACAATTAATATTTTGCTGAAATACTTTCTACGCATATTAGTAAAATGATAGAAAAAATATTGCCGCTCCCTTCGTATATTTATTATTAGTATTATATTATTATTATATTATTATTTATGTCTAATAATCCATTGAACTTATAATGGTATGTTTCTGCGAATTAAAGAAACCAAATATAAACAGGTAAATATTTAGTTTAAAGCCTATGTTGGCTATTAACGGCTGCTGCCTATCCAGGAGTGTCAGAATCTTCGATTTGCGCGCCCGTGGATTAAATGTTTATGCAACGCTCTATATACGGGTCAACTGACATGAAACACGTAATTTCCTAATGCGTGGGCAGATTTGGATGATTTTTTGTTTGAAAGGTTATTTTTGTTACTGGTGGTACCAAATACATAGACATCATAAACTCGGAAGTTGATGGACTCTGAATATGGACAAGGAAATACAATGTTTTGTGTACGTACTGTAGAGACCAAAATAAGACAAAACGTCATATCAAAATGTGTCCTAAAATGACCCGTTTCTGAGACCAAATTATGATTATTGATGTGGACACAGCTCCACACCTTTGTCTTTTTCTGCTCGAAGTTAGTTCATTATATTATTGAGTAAACAGTACAAAGACATGCTGTCCCACAATGACGTACCAACACAAACTCGCACTCTTTTAAATGGAATACTAGGTATATTATTGCAGTTTCTGATTAAGATTTTTATCCTCATTTTTTGACATCAACTTGTATTAGGCTACCATCAACTGTTCCTAAGATATTGTGAAATTAATGTCAATAACGTACATTCTTTAAAAAATCATTCCGAGGAACTGACAAGGTTAAGGAAGCAAGTGCGCTCGTTTTGGATGGTAAAAATATCACACTTTTCGATGGGTATTGATGGTTTGAGATTATAGTATGCTTTATCCGGAATAAATGGAGATTTGCTATATGTGAAATAATTGAGAATTTTGAATGGAACAATATATATGTTGAAATATTTTGTATATTGTATATGTTGAAATATTTTGAAAGATCGGTAAACTAGCTTTCCGAAAATGCTTAACTTGGTAGGTCCATCGTCAACAGCTTCAATGTTATTAAGCATCTAATTTAATATTAATAAATCATGCTCAATGTATCATAAATTAATATAAAGCTTCTAGTCTTATAATTTAATTAATTAAAATATTATTAATTATTTATTAATTCATAATTAATAATTAATTTTTATTTGATTAATTTATTTATTAATTTTCTATACAGTGTGTCTCACGGAACGTTGGATTGTCTGGGTACGTTTGTTATTATTAAAGATATTAGTGCATAGTAGTGCATATTTATGTGCTCTTTCATAATCTGTTCAGAAAACAGTTGAATTCCAAATGGTTTCCAAGCTGTTTTGAAAAACCAAAAAATTAATTTTTTTAATTATATTACTATAGTAGGTCCATCGTCAACAGCTTCAATGTTATTAAGCATCTAATTTAATATTAATAAATCATGCTCAATGTATCATAAATTAATATAAAGCTTCTAGTCTTATAATTTAATTAATTAAAATATTATTAATTATTTATTAATTCATAATTAATAATTAATTTTTATTTGATTAATTTATTTATTAATTTTCTATACAGTGTGTCTCACGGAACGTTGGATTGTCTGGGTACGTTTGTTATTATTAAAGATACTAGTGCATAGTAGTGCATATTTATGTGCTCTTTCATAATCTGTTCAGAAAACAGTTGAATTCCAAATGGTTTCCAAGCTGTTTTGAAAAACCAAAAAATTAATTTTTTTAATAATGGTCATAACTTCTTTATTTGTGAACCCATCAAAAAAGGCGTTAATCATTATAAAGGCACTTTTTTGTCTACTATTTGATCATGTCAGTTTAAAATTTTTTTCGCCAATGAATTCGTTAGAAACAAACGAAACTTTTGTTTTTCTTATAGACGCCATATTGGTTTTATAAATGTTTTGGATTCAGAATTCCTTTCTGAGTAATTTGGTATGCCACATGCCATATTTAGAACACAATAAGCCGACAAAATTTAAGTTTTTCTTTAATATCTGAAAATCGCATGGTGCCATGAAAAGCACGTATAAGTGATATAGTATTTATGTGCCCATAGTCAAGTTACAGTACAATTTTGGAATTTATTTATTTGTACTAACACAACATAAAAAAGTAACAACATTTGAACAAACAACAATGTTTTCAAAAATCTCGCCTTTTTCGTGGAGACATTTTTCACAGCATTCCGTAATACGGTGACCTTAGTCCTTACCGAGGGTTCTTCTGTAAAACGAATTGAAAGCGGCGAGACGGTGTCACGTAACTCCCCAACGACGTTTCCTAAATTATAAACACCATACCTTATTTTTTAAGTCACTCTATAGATAAAAATCACAAGGAGTAAGATCCGGCAATCTTGGTGCTCATGATGCTTCTGAATAGGTAGGAATTATTCTCCGTTTATGTCTTATATCTAAATAGTTCCTCACAATTCGGGCATTATACGCAGGTGCTCCGCTCCGTCTTGTTGTAACCACACCTTAGCGTAAGGCCAACGGTATATCGTCCATTCTTTCTTCCACGTCCTCAGAGAGGAATATTGCCGATACCTCTCCGAAGTTAAATTTTTGTTATAAAAAATTGGTCCGATTAATCGGTTGGCCACTATGGCGCACCATACATTAAAACCAAACCGCACCTGATTATGGCGCGGTACAAAAAGGTGCTGATTTTCTCGGGCCCAGTACCCAGTAGTGCGTCTTCTTTCAGTTAAAAATACCGCAGTTACAAAATATGTTTCATCGGACCATAATATTTTTTACTTTATCATACGCAGTATGTAAAGTATTGTAATCGTGCCAAAAAAATTTTTTGAGATTTTAGCGGAAATATGTCTTTTTGGGTCCCCTGAACATTTTTGACCAAGGTACAAAAAAATGTCTGTGTGTGTGTGTGGATGTGTGTGTGTGTGTGTGTGTGTGTGTGTGTGTGTGTGTGTGTGTGTGTGTACGAAACTTCATATTTAGAACTTTCATGGCCAAACTTAGAGCTGAAAAGCTTTCTGTTAAAAAGGGTCCAAAGGAACTGGAGGTTTAGTCTTACCATTTTTGAAAGATTTTGTAAATAAGCCAGCATTTCTGGAATTTCGTCGAAATAGTTAAATAATAAATTAAACTAGAGGAAATTCTGAATAATTTATGACTATGACATTTTTTGGTACAATCAATAGCTTAGCTGCATGAGCAAATTCTATTTCATCGAGATCGGTCGTACTGCATTAAAACTAGTAGCCAGGATATGTCAGATTAAATGTCAGATGTGATTTTAATGACAGTGTAGATAGTGTCAAACGCTAATGCTTTGACAATACTACTGTCAACACAAGCTGCGTTCGGATATTGTACACCGTTAAGGTGCGTTTTCATTAGTGCTAATGGCAGTGGTAGTAGACGCAATTATAGTATTTCTAATAGAATTTGCTAGTGACTCAAGTTTATGTACATGCAAACTAATATGTGTCACCATCACGACATGTAAGAAACACTATAATTTCGTCTGCTACCACCGCCATTACCAACCATTGCCACCAATCGGAACGCACCCAATAACACGTGTCATTTGGACGGTGTACCCGGTATCAATGGAGTAGAATATCCGAACGCAGCTTTAATCGACATATCTGTCTAGTTCTACTAGTTTTATTTTAATGCAGACAGCCGATCTCGATCAAATAATATCTCATGCAGCTAAACTATTAATTTTATATATATTATGATAAAGTCATGTGCCTGGCCACATCAGATTTATTTACTTTATCATACGCAGTATGTAAAGTATTGTAATCGTGCCAAAAAAAATTTTTGAGATTTTAGCGGAAATATGTCTTTTTGGGTCCCCTGAACATTTTTGACCAAGGTACAAAAAAATGTCTGTGTGTGTGTGTGTGTGTGTATGTGTGTGTGTACCCGTTTTTTGTGGCGACGATTCCGGAGAAACTACTAAAGGTATCGAGACGAAACTTCATATTTAGAAGTTTCATAACAAAACTTAGAGCTGAAAAGCTTTCTGTTGAAGAGGGTCCAAAGGAACTGGAGGTTTAGTCTTAGCATTTTTTAAGGATTTTGCAAATAAGCCGCCATTTCTGGAATTTCGTCGAAATAGTTAAATAATAAATTAAAGATAAGGAAATTCTGAATAATTTATCACCATGACATTTTTTGGTACAATCAATAGTTTAGCTGCATGAGCAAATTCTGTTTCTACGAGATCGGTCGGACTGCATGAAAACTAGTAGCCAGGATTTGTCAGATTTTTTGATTCTAATGACAGTAGGTAGTCTTGGTGTCAAACGCTAATGTTTTTACAATAACTTCTGCCAATATAAGCTGCGTTCGCATATTGCATTACACTTTTTACACCCTTTTTTTTTTTTTTTTTTTTAAAAAAGGCGAGGGGAGGGAAGAACCCACCACCACCCCGCTGCACGGCATCGCCTGAAGGGCATACTTCCTGCAGCGACATCTCCCAACATTTCTCCCGTCGCCTTTCCGTTTTGTGGCCTACTGGCTCTTTTACTATTTATTTTAACCACAAATACAGATACGACAGAAGACTACCTACTTACTAATAACATACTACTATGCTACTTATTCTACTACCTCCTAATATTACTTATTCTACTACCCCCACCTTTTCGTGCTCAGAACGACAGTTCTTTCTGGGACGCCGCCACCTAGACTTTTCTTCTGGGACCACGGTATAACCACTGGTCCCTCGCCTGACTCCGGTCGTCCTGAAGTCTGGTCCGGATTTCCAGAACCCTAAACATTTCTCGCTTCGGCAGTTCCGGAAGCTTTCCTGCGCCGGTTTCCGGACGCTATTCTGCCTTTCTCGCTTTTGCCCTCTCCGTCCCCGGGACCATCCCTACTCCTTAACAACTAAGGCGTGGGAGGTCCTCTCGCTTCATCACGCTTGTCGTCCTCGTTCTTGCACTTTAGGATATCTCCCACGGTGTGTGCGATCCGCCGCCACTCCTCCGGTCCCTGCAACATGCGCCGTACCATTCTTTCCTCGTTGAGGTCTTCCTGATATGGACACGCGCTTCTATGTGCTGCCCATCTTTCGCATCGAAAGAGAGTATGCCCAGGTGTGTCCTCCTCCCCGCAGTACCGGCATTCTGGGCTGTCCCTTCTCTTGAATCGGTGCAGGTATGCCCCGAAACATCCGTGGCCGGTTAGAGCTTGGGTGAGCTCATAGTTGACTTCACCATGCCTTCTATTCACCCACCCCGATAGGCTGGGTATCAGGCGATGGGTCCATCGTCCACATTCATCCTCGTCCCACTCCCTCTGCCATGCCTCTATTGTTGCTGTCCGATCTGCGACGCGGGAACCACCCTCATGTCCTCTTCTGTCATACCGTTGCCTTCTTTCCTCTACTTTTAGATGTAGTGGCACCAGGGACGCAATTACCAGGACCGCCATGGTAGATACGGTCCTGTACGCCGACGTCACTCCGATCGCCGCTCTTCTTTGAACTCGTAGGAGCCGCTGCCTTCTGTTTGCGAACTCCATGTCGTCCGCCCAGACCGGCGCCGCATACAGCATCACCGACTCCGCCACGGACGCGAGAACTCTCCTCTTTGCTGCCGTCGGGCCCCCCAACCTTGGCATAAGCCTCAGGAGAGCCCCTGTTGTCCTCTCCGCCCTTGCCGCCACCTCTTCCACGTGCTTTCTGTACCTGAGGTTTCTTTCTATTCTCACTCCCAGGTACTTGACGCTGTTCCCGGGCTTGATTAGTATCCCGTCCACTGCCAGTGTCACCGGCTCACACTTCCGTCTGCCGGTTAGGAGCACTGCCTCGGTTTTCTCGGCAGCCAGATGCAGTTGTCTGTCAGCCATCCACGCGACGATTCCCGCGATGGCCGCGTTCGCCCTCCCCTCGAGCTCGGCGCAAGTGGCGGCGGTCACCACCATCGCTAGGTCATCCGCATACGCCACCAGTTCCACTCCAGGAAGCTCTAGACGCAGCACCCCATCGTAGAAGACGTTCCAGAGCGTTGGCCCCAAGACCGATCCCTGGGGAACGCCGCTTGTTATCCTCTTCCGTGAGGCCCTCCCGTCTTTATCCTTTAGGATAATCCATCTGTCCTTCAGGTAACTCCTGATCATCCTCAGTAGGTACCGGCTGATGCCTCTTGTTTCCAGCTCTGCGATTAGGTGTTCCCATGCGACGGTATTGAAGGCATTTCTGACGTCGAGTGTGACCAGCATGCAGAACTGTTTTTTCCTCCTCGTTCCTTGGTTCGCCCTCTTTGCTTTGTCCATCACGCTCCTCACCGCGTCCACCGTAGACCTTCCTTCTCGAAAGCCAAACTGGTTGTCCGCCAGGGGAGCTCTCTCGTCTAGCTCGGTTTTCAGTCTACTCACCAACACGTGTTCCATTAGCTTGCTGCTTGTGTTCAGCAGGCAAATGGGCCTATACTTTGGTGGTTCTCCTTCCGTGGCCTCTCGTTTGGCCAATAGGAGGAGGCTGGACGTCTTCCACTTTTCTGGGTATTTCCCTTCCGTGAGGATTGCGTTCATCACGTCTGTGACGTACTCTCCCGCTACTACGACCATTTCCCTGATCGCCTCCGGAGGCACTCCATCAGGTCCCGCGGCTTTCTTAGGCTTGATCTTTCCTGCCGCTGTCCTAACTTCCTCTACCGTGAGAATATTCGTAACCTCTTCCGGTTCCTGCTCGACTTCCTCCGTGATGTCATGTTCTGGGAACAGTTCATCCGCAACTACCTTCATTTCGGACAACGTCAGGTTCGGTGGCGGTAGTCTGGCTTTTAGCCTTTTCGTGACTATCTTGTACCCCTGCCCCCACACGTTATTTTCCACTTCTTCAATCACGCTGGTCCAGTGGCGTTGCTTGGATTCGGCAATTGCTATCTTCAGTACCCTTCTAGCCTCCCTGTATCGTACTGTAAGGAGTGCTCGTCTGTCTTCATCTCTGGTTTCTCTTTGGGCGGCCCTTCTAGCAGCGTTGCTCACCTTCCTCAAGTCCGCAATCTCCTCAGTCCACCAGTATACTGCCCTATTGCCCGTGCAACTACTCTTGGGCATGGCTGCTTCGCATGCCTTTGCGAGTGCTGCCTCACATGTTGCCACATTTGGTGGTTCTCCTGCCGTTTCCGTTTCGAACGTCTCCCTGAACTTGGTGCGGTCTAGTTTCCTCGCGTTGTAACGCTTGGATACGAACTGCTGAGTCTCCTCCCTCGATTCTCGAATGTCCCTCAGCCTGTACTCAATATACATATGGTCGCTGAGGGTTTCTTCTTCCACCACTCTCCATCCTTCCACCTGTCTTGCGACGTTTGCAGTAGCGAAGGTGACGTCTATCACTGATCCTCCTCCCCCTCTCCTGAATGTGTTCGCATTTCCTTCGTTCAGGGGAACCAGACCATTCCTCGATGCCCACTCACTCAGTGCTTCTCCTCTCCTGTCGGTGACTGCCGATCCCCATTCCTGTGATTTTGCGTTGAAGTCACCAGCCACTATGTACTTGCCGCTTCCAGATCTCATGCCCTCCTCCAGAGTGTCCAGGAGGTTCTGGAATTCCGGGGCTTCCATAGCAGGGGAGGCGTAACAGCTGTACATCGTCACCGTTCCCGTGTCCACCCACGCGTATCCCTGTCCTGCTCCCTGTCTCGTGACGTGAACCTTACGTCCCCTTATTCCGATGGCCGCCTTCCGGCCGATGTCCTGCTTCCAGCCTAGTATCTCGGTCATAGCTCTATTTTGTTCTGAGACCAGTAGAATGTCAGTGTTTTGTCTAGCCGCTGTTGCTATTAATAGCTCCTGAGCGGATTTTCCCCTTCCTAGGTTTACCTGTATGATGGAGGTGGCCATGGCGTATGGTAACGTCTATCGCTCTCCCGTATCGACTGCAGCCTCATGATTCTGGACGATCGCATATAAGATCCCACTCGCTCTAGGTCTTCCCGCGCCAGTTCCTCTGTGATTCCCATTCCTCGCATGAAGTCGAGGTATATGGCTCTTAGTTCTTCGCCGCGGGGCAACCCCTCGGACATAATCTTTATCTCTGAGGAGAGTTTACTTTCTCCAGAGATTATCTCCCCGTCTTTTGTGCTCTCGAAGTAGCCTAGGTGGGTCCTCACTAGGTCAAAGAGTGTTCGGTCCCTTAGTCTCTGAGTTGCGTATCTTACGCTTTGCCTGGTCATTCGTACTATGGGTGGGACCGCCGAGTACCACCCGGGTTGTCCATCCACGTTGCTTTCTCGCGGTTTCCTTTCCTCCGTTTTAGGTATTCCAGTTGCATTGTTGTTCGTCGCCATCCGCTGCGGTGGGCACGGTGTCAGAGTCTCCACCTTCCCACAGGGATACCGGATACATGCCTTGGTCTCCGTGCGGAGCACTTCGCCCGCCACAAACGCGATATATCCCTCCTTCTTTTGTAGGTGACGCTCCAGTCTTTCCATGTCCCTTTTCCTCTTTGAAGGAGGTCTATTCTTCTTTTGTGTAGGGGGTTGGCGCCGTTCCCTCACTGGTAGGTCACGTTCCCCTGCTCTTCTTCCATCTCCGCTGCTGTGGGTGTTAGACATTTCTGTCCTGAGCACCTACCTTGTCGTCTTTCCTCGTTACGTTCATATATTTTGGGCATCTGATGGTATGTGCCCTATGGCCGTCCTTTTCGCATACTGGGCAGTGAGCTTTCTCCTCGCACACCTTTGATAGGTGACCTTCTCTACCGCAGTTTCTGCAGAGTTTTTCCCTGCTGGGTCCTCTGCAGTCCTTCGCGATGTGTCCCGTTTCCCAACACTTGTAGCACGTTTGTGGCTGTATCCTTTCGCTTATTCTTCCTACTGCCCAACCCACTTCCAGGGTTTTCATACGCAGAAGTGCCACTGCCGCGTCTTCCGTGAGTTGTAGGGTGGCCGTCCTAGTTTGCCCGTATGCCTCTCTCAGCGACTTTACCGTTACTCCTTCATTTAGGTTTCCCAGAGCCTCTTTAAGTGCCTGCTTTACCTGCTCCTCTGTGGCAGTTGCCTCGAGCTCTTTTATCGTCAAGAGCTTTTCTCTGCCAGCTACTCTGGACTTGAGTCCCGAAGTCTCACTGATTTTTTCTTTCAGTGCCTTCGCGCTCTCTCGGTCCTTAACGGTGATCATGAGGTCGCCGTTTCTCGTCTTCCTGGCCCCCTTGATGTTGAGGCTACCTGCGCCCCCTTTAACGTGTTCTTTTACCTTCCTGAGGGTTTCTACGTACGAGGCGTTGTCGGTAGTTACAATAACCGCCTCCTCCTTCTTCCTTTTCAAGGCTGGCCATTCCTTTTCTCTGGGCATTCTCGGAATTTCCGAGTCCGCCCCTTTCTTCTGCTGGCTGGCCTGTTGCCCTAGCTTGGCCACACCCGCATAGCTCCTGACGCCCTGCCTTTTTTCGTCTTTCTTGGCAGTGTAAGCGGTGATTTTTGGACCGCTCTCTCCCATAACTTCCTTCAGGAAGGCGCGTACCTCTTCGGCTCCTTCACCCTCGGGGTTATTGATAGCCAGTTTGCCTTTTCCCCCGACGGCCGCTTTAAGCTGTTCCATACGCTCCTCTCGGCCGTTCTCCTTGCCCTCGTTCCTCAAGACAAAGACCCGTCTCTCGGTTGTTAGCGTCTTCGTTCCGACTTTTACAGTGGTATTTCGGATGATCTCCACAAAATCCCCTTCCTCCGTCTCTACTTCCGCGTACTCTGGGCAGTACCTGATGAGACTCCTTTTAAGCCCTCTTTCCTTTCCCGACTCGTCCTTTCCCAGCATTATGGCCACGCCGAATTCTGGAGGTGCGTATAGGGGGTTTCCCGTAGCCTGCAGCATTCCATACTTGTCCTCCTGTGGTTCGTCTGGCCACTGGGTGGCCATGTCCACTGTGACTGTCTTCCTTGTAACTAGGTCCGCACTAGTCGCCTGACCTCCTGATCCCCGGTCTCTACGAGTCACCTTTGCCTCTGGGCTTTTTGAGGCGTCTTGCAGTTTCCTGACTTCTTTCTCCGCGGCGTCCATCATTTTCTCTAGCTGCTCCGACCTTTCTCTTATCTCCTTTTTGGTGTTGGCGCTGGTTAGTACTACCGCCCGCAGCTCTTGTATTGTCTGGCTCATTTCTTTCCAGACGTCGCCTAGATCTCCTTCCTCGTCAGGCTTCTTTCTTTTCGCCTTCTTGACGGTTCCTCCGGGGCCGACCATTAGCCAACCCGTCGAAGGACTATCCTCCCCGTCGCTCGCGAAGTACGCAGGCGTTGCTGGGGTGATCTGTTCTGCTACAGCTTTAACCCCTTGCCCGCCGGTCGGTATTTTTAATGTCGGAAGCGACATTTTTCTGTCCCTCGGTATTGGGGATCGCGCTAGTCGCTCTCGCCTTGGAAATTTCCCTTCTAGATCCTCTACCATGTCATGGACGAGGGCTCCTCGCGTATGCGTCTCCGTGCTAATATCCCGGTATTCCCGGTGTTGATCGTGCCCTTTTGACGGCGCATGGATCCCTCCATCTCTGCTACACCTTCCCTGTTGGTATCCACTACCACTCGGTAGTGGATCTCCTCCCGCGCTCATTTTTTCGTTCGTTGCGCGTCACTCCTCCGAGATGTTCATGTCGCCACAAAGTACCCGAAAAGAAAGAACTCCACGCCACGAACGCAAGGTACCCCCGCGTCAACCGCTCGGAAAGGCCCAAGCTCCCACAATGTCTACGAAGCGAAAGAAAAAAAAAAAAATAATTTTTTATTCTTTTTTTTTTCTAAGTCCCGACTGTCGACCACGTGCTTGCCACTCGCGAAAACTATTCTAGGTATCGACTCTTGCCCACGTGCCTCTGTCCGTAAACTATTACGAGTCCCGGATGACGTCACGCACTGTCGTACACGTATATGCCACGCCCGTAACTATTCACTTTTTTCGTTCCTATCTTCCTTATTTCCCAGCCGATTTGGAAGATCTCTACACAGAGATGATGTGTAGACCCTCCCCGTCACTACGAGGTGTAGCAACGTTCAGGATAGCGCCCCGCTACCCCTATACTCGTGGGAAAAGACAGGTGCCTAACCGCGCCAGAAAAATGCGCAAAAATGAAACAAAACTGACCTTATTGTTCCGCCCCAAATGCATAATTCAACGCACTCGCTTCCAAAATTCTCAGTTGAAAATTTTCCACTTTAAAACTACTTTCTAACCGGAGCGCCAAAACACACGTATGCATCGCACCTTTGCTGATTTCGCACTCTTTCACACTTTTTACACCCAATAACACGTAAGTGTCATTTGGACGGTGTACCCGGTGTCAACGGAGTACAATATCCGAACGCAGCTTTAATCGACATATCTGTCTAGTTCTAGTAGTTTTATTTTAATGCTGACCTGGCCGATCTCGATCAAATAGAGTCTCATGCAGCTAAACAACTAATTTTATATATAGTGTGATAAAGTCATGTGCCTGGCCACATCAGATTTTTTTTATAAAATTCTGGGTTTTCACCAATTTTGTTCAACAGATGGGTACAGATGGGTAGATATCACATGGTTTCACAAACTGTCTTCCATGGCACCATGCGATTTTCAGCAATTCTCGAATTGTACAATTTTCAGTCAATTCTCTTATCTTATTGTATTAAAAAATTGGCATGTGGCATACCAAATTACTCAGAAAGAAATAATGAATCCAATGATGTATAAAACCAATATGGCGTCCATAAGAAAAATAAAAGTTTCGTTTGTTTCTGACGAATACATTGGCGAAAAAAAATGTAGTCTGACATAATCAAATTGTAGACAAAAAAAGTGCCTTTATAATGTAAAAACGCTTTTTTGATGGGATCACAAATAAAGAAGTTATGACCATTATTAAAAAATGATTTTTTTTTGTATTTTCAAAATAACTTGGGAATCATTTGGAATTCATCTGCTTTCTGAACAGATTATGAAAGAGTACATATGCACTACTTTGTCCATTTAACCGACTTTCTATCTCTAATAATAACAAAAGTACCCATACAATCCAACGTCCCGTGAGCCACACTGTATATTGTTTTTACAATATTATATAAATTTTGATTTTGTTTACATTTTCAAAAATCCATCTACTTGTCACATCCAAGTGCAATTCTGACGATAGGCTACAAACAAATTATCATGTAACAACTTTTAATCGCGTTTACTCATATTTAATAAAATAAATTTAATTCTTGTATGTGAACACTGTTATTAGGGCGATTTTATCATCCCATACATAAATTTAAGAACGATGTATTGATGTCGCAAGTTCAAACGTTTGCCTATCCTGTCTTCTTATCGCAGAGTACACTTTTCGTTTATTTATAGACATAAGGGGCGAAGAGAAATCAATGATGTCTTGTATTGTTACTATTATTAGGTATAACAACTACATACACAAACAACATTTATGTTTTAAGAGCCCTAAATAATTAAAACAAATCTTTACTAAACGACATAACATTACTATAATACCAATATTGCAATATTTGCAGTAATTTTCCCACCTTTATGACTGTGGATTATTATTATCTAAATCTAACACGTAAAGGCAAATATTTATAGGAAAGACATTGACTTACTATTTTTATGTCCATTGTGTTTGTAGTTTGCTGACAGACGTAGTATGATGAACTAAAAACTCACTATTTTGTGGACGGGATGTAATCTGATAGTTCAGTCAGCGCACATTTCCGCACTGAACTGGATAATGGTCGACATTTGATGTTTAAATAAAATGTTATGCCTTATCATACGCCGCCTGTTTTGAAGAAAATACATGACGCAGGCCCAGACGAACTGGTTCAACATTCGCTGGTGATGGCTTTCAACGACTCACGATCAACATGTGGCTGTAGTTCTCTATATCCGATTATATTCAGATAACTTACATTCTTAAAAAGCTAATTAATGTATATTGTATACCAATCGCGCAAAAGTGCTGTATACATAAATCATGAACTTTACCAGGCATGATTCTAACGTGCAGCTGGACAAAACAAAATCTGCAGTGGGATTTTCACATGTGTGCAGTAATTTATAGTTTGATTTTTTGGCACATCCTATTTAAAACACTAAATTAGCGAAAGTTGCCAGCCCCATCTCGCTCCGCTGTTTTGTAAAGGTAGCGTCAAATAATAGTTTTTAGATAACGGTTAAGTAGTAAGTTGCTACTTGCTACTTGACAAATGACTTAGCCGTGTGTGTTGGACCCTTTAGATAAAAATCGTAGAGAATTAAATTCTCTAAATTTTCTAGTAATGATTTATGAAAAGTAGACGAGTTTATTTACACTTCAAAAGAGAAATGTGTAAAACTTTTTGTTATTTATAGGTCCAACAGACCTAAAACCTACGTTATATCCCTTGAAAAGTATATCAAGAAGAGTATTTTAGTTTTGCTTTTTTTCTATCACAGCGTAATTAATTGTGCATTAGTGAAATTTCATGTTTATCCTAAAAGTGAGTTATTTCTGTCTATGACCTACATGAGACATTTCCAGAAAATAAAGTTAGTAGTAGTATAAAGATATCAAACTATGCCAAAATATCAAGGTTTAAAACGTCTTTATTTTTAAAAGGAAAGCTGCTATCGACTGCGTATTGTTCAAAGTTAAATAAAACGCTCGTTCAGTCTTCGATTTTTTGGTCCATTATTTAGAACATGCCGACGTTTCGCTGATTATCGCAAGCCCTGAAGAAGTTGAAGATAATCAGCGATACGTCGGCATGTTTTAAATAAAGGATGAAAAGAAGCGAAGACTGAACGAGCGTTTTATTTAACTTTGTCTTTAATTTTTTTTTCCAAAAAATGCCTATTACATGTACAGTATCGTTTTCTGGTCTCTTCTCCTGCATGTTTCTCCAATTTTTATGTTGAATGAAACATATTAATTGTAATAGAAAATATTTCGATAAAACCGAAGCTTACCAGTTTTGGTACCATCGACGTATAAATAAAAATATAATAAAAAACAGTGGATTTTACACAATAGTACTCTTTCGTACAGGGTAAGTCACTAGGGTCGCGGTGGTCGACAAACATTTTATTCAAACGTTGTTTGGCCCATTATTTTCTACCATGGAAAATTATATTCAATTATACAGGATGTTGCATTTAGGCGTGAACGAAAAAATACATTTTTTTAATGAAATGCCCTGTATATCATACCGTATTATGATACTAAATACGTTGTCTTTACTACTGTAACAGATTGTACTCATTAAAGAAAATAGTTTCTGTGATATAGGTTTTGAAATACTACTGGATGTGAGTAGGATGTTGGATTGTTCCTCTGTTTTGTATTTTAACTGGTTTTCAGCGCACCATCTGAGGAAGGCCATATATTTGTCGAAAGTTTAGGGATCGATCAAAGGGAGATTTTATTTATCCTATACCTGGCTGTTTTCCTCAATAACATATTGTTACTTAACTTATGGCCTTATTTTGTTACATTCTATTATGCAACTGTTACGCTGTAAAATTATAGACTGTTAAGAAATTGGTATTCGGTAATTTACTGTTAATAAACGCTGTATCTTAAACTTCTACAAAAGCACTTTAAAATAACATATTGATTTGTTGTAACTTTAACCAATCGCTTCCTTTAGTTCATTTTCACAGAACGTAAGACACGTTATTATTAAATATTGAATGTCATTCTTTCGGGGAAAGCAGCACATAAATGATTATTAATAAAGCATCTTTCCTTTGTCGAAGTCGTGAGCTTTCGACAATATAATTGTCATCATCGGAGAGTCAACTACAAAAGAAATAGATGAAACCAAAATAATATAATTTAATTTACGGTTGGAATTGTGTTGCGAATAAAACACGTGAACGATTTAACTTAAACTCTATATTCACTTAAATTACAAAAGAATAATTCCATTCACAAAATAACATCTTCGTAAGGCTGTGTGCGATGGACCCCCTTTCCCGAAAACTCTCGGCGTTGAGCGTTGCATTCATAGTACGAACTGGTTTTCCACCAGGGTCGGCTCTGCTACAGGACCGGCACAGCAAAGGAATAACCAAACACACATATCTCAACGATAAAGGTCACAGATACAACATGAAGAACAAATGGACGGGTTGAACAATGGGGATTTCCATCAACAATATTCTATGGACACGTCTGTAGGAATCTCCCAGCTATCACAAAGAATTATTTCAAGCTGCTGCCCACTTCGGCTTTATAATGCCAGTCCAAAAGACCGCGACAGTTTCCATAACAAAATTGCCAAATTTCCTCGTACTGGTTGATTGATGTTTTCGCCATTGTACTGTTAGTTAACATTCTGTTACGTGGTTCTTAGAGAAATAGAAAAAATTTTAAAAGTGACTTTTGATATGAGAAATGCCGGGGTGTCCATTTTAAAATCATTTTGACACATTATCGGCCAAACTACAAATTCATTATTAAAGTGTCATAATTATAAAACTTAATAAAACACGATGCACGAGTAAGTTATGAAAACTCGACAATTCAAAATTTTTGTGTGTACCTGTGAACTCAACTGCTATGATTTATAACTTTATAACTAATTTACTAACTAATCGTAGCTTCCAGTATTTTTTAACATTTTTAAATGGTTTTTGCTTAAAATTTTTAAATAGTTAAAATATTTAGGGATTCCTTTAGTAGTACTTTCAAGTTTTTAGTTCCCGTGTTTATTTTCCATACGATTGCAAAAATGGCAAACTGTTTATAAAAGCATAAAACTGTAGTTATTATGATAAGGCCTTATGCATTGAAAGTTTGCAATTAATTAAAAAACAAGCAGATTAACCATTGCAATGTAAAAGTGAAGAGGAAGTTTTTGAAATTCTAGTGCCATCTAGAATAAAACCAGCTGCCTGTCCTTGTATGTTCATTCATACAGGTACCAATAATTTCTGGAGGCGTAGTTTTCAAGATAATCTATGTTAAGATTAAACGACCCTTTATGTTAGCCGTTATTTGCAATTCATTCGATAATTATAATAAATAAGTATTATAAAAATTATACACATATCTCCACTGGCTGCCACATATTGTTATTATTTGGCTCTGTTGTTATCTGTTGGGGGTCACGGTGGAAGAAAATTGCACAAGTCCTGACATGGACCTGATAGCATTGAAGATAATTCATTTTGCTTTTATTGCCAATACTCTGTTAAACAACAGCTTTGAGTACAAATTAAACAAATTTATTATTGCATTCCCCTGCACAACGAGATTCACTTCGAATTTGAGACGTTTTCAAAAATATGAAAAAATAGATTATTATTATCCGCTTTATTTACGATCGTCTGTATTTACTTAATGGTAGTTAAAATATACCTCAGAATATCACGGGAAGATACTTACACAATGTGTCTGAAATAATAGCTAACCTAGAAGCCCTGGCGGATGCGCAAAAAAGCAATTTTGCTCAAATAACTAAGTGTTAAGCAGAAGACCGAAGCAATAAGCAACTAGCAAAAGACAATAGCACAATATTTATCTGTGAATACCTAACCTAATAAAGTGTAATTCAGATAAAAATTCCTGGTGTCATTATTCCTTGTATATTTTATTAAAATATACTTTCGCTACATGTTTCGACTACACAGTAGTCATCTTTAGGCAAAATGGTCGCGTCTTGTATTAAAACACTTTGCAAATTTTACAAATATTGTTGAATAACCTTCACTCATATCTCGAATTGTAGTTAATTAATCGTGGTAGTTACCCTTACGTGCGCGGATATACCAACCCCTAAAAGACTAAACTGTATGTAAACCACCGGCAGCACATTTTCTAGGTGTTGGTTGTACTGAAAGTAACCAGAAAACCACCCAAGAAATACTTCATCATTGGAGAGGGTGCAAAAGAAACATATGCCAGGTGACCAACGCCATAGGTACGCCGGTTTATTTTTCTTTATTCGTGATTTATAACTAATGATTAAAATTATGAAAAAGAAAACTGCTTTGAATCGGGAACAGAAAGAAAACCATCAAAATTATCTACGATCTGTACCTAAAAATTACATAAAACGTGCATATAGTCCTATTCAAGACTTGGATGGACCCTACTTATCTATCTCTTTTTCATCATTACCAGCATTTTTATCAGAACAAAAATCTTGGAATGATTTTGTGGTGTTTACTGTATGTTCACCAACAGAACTAATTTATTCTTCGAATAAAAACAAAGTTCTTCTCTGCATATTATATTTTGATTTTAATGTAAATCTGTTGACTACTGGTTTTACCTTTTGGGCAATATGAAACCAACCCAACGCTGTAAAAAGGCAAAGTACAGACACTACAATTACAAATAACGAAGCAACACTTACGGCCAATAAATAATTAACTTAACAGAAAGCCAGTCACTGGAACGGACAATAGTTTTGTTTCTGTACTCTGCCCTTTTACAGTGTTACGTTAATTTGATAATGCCCGAAAGGACAAAACAGGTGTCATAAACTAAAACAACTGAACTAAATTAATATAAAGAAAAAATTTGATGCGGCCAGGCACATGACTTTATCATACTATACAGCAGTGTCAAACGCTGATGATCTGACAATACTGTCAATAGAATCAAAATATCTGTCAAATCCTGCAAACTAGTTGTAATCTAATTACATTACTTCGATCAAATAGAATGTTTGATGTATGTAGTCGGGTTAGCGCTTGTTCGAATAAAAATTGCTAACGCTTCACAAAACTATGTATTATATATAGGGTCTCCCACGACGAGCTGCCATTAGAAGTATATGGAGAACCAAATGAAATGAGAAATTGAAAATTTGTGGACTATTTCTGACTTGACCCCGATTTGACGCCAATGGATTCTTTCATTTGGGGAGCTATTAAAGACGTAGTTTATGAGGACCCAATAACTGATAAGAAGAACATGAAAGATAGAGTTCGAGCTGCTTTCAATGGGTTATGTGCTAACTCTATCGGGGACGCCACTAACAATAATATGTAAAAAAAGAATTGAAGCATGTTTAGCGGAAAACGGCAACGTTTGTGAACAGCTACTGAGATAGAATTAAGCGGTTCTTTTTAATTTCCTTTACAATTTTGTTTTATTTTTAAAATTGTGTTTTATTGTAGCCTTATAATTTTATAAATACTTAATTATATATAATGAAAAATGACCTAAAAAACTTGTTTAATAAAGTTCTGTTTATTCCAAATTGTTCAGTTGTTTTCGAACGCAATCTAGATTTGGCAAAGTTGATCTAAAATTTTCCATAGAATTGAGAAATGTATTCATATGTTAGGGTCACCATTTAAAAAACTCGACTTTTAGTACTTTTGTCGAATTCAACTTTGATCTTCTAATTTGAACAGCCTGTATAACTTTTAGAAGAATTCTACCGATGTGTCGATAATGCGTTACCTTCGCAACAATTTTGCCGGACAACTCTTTTCCAACGGTCACAGGGGATAATTTATAAGTATTTGAAAGTAACCGTGCAGCTGTCGTTTTTTAATGAAAAAAATGAATACCTCAACAATGACAGATGTTAGGTATAGGAAATGTGACATTAAATTGATTTAAAATTTAATGATGATTTCAAGAATGCGATAAAACACAAGTGTTCCATTTGAAATATAAAAGTTGACATTATTTCCGGTGTAACCGGAAGTAACCGAAATCACAAAATATTTTAGTTGAGACGATCGTGTTCAACAATATAAGTCCACAAATTTTCAATCTCTCATTTCATTTGGTTCTCCATATACTTCTGGCAGCTCGTCGTGGGAGTCCCTGTATACATAATGCACTGAGCGCTGAGCATGCGCTGAGCGACCAATAGAATCAACTGCTATGCATGACTTTCAAAGTTATAGTTTGCTCATGCTCATGCAGCTAAACTATTAACTTTACCAAAGAATGTCATAGACATAAATCATTCAAGATTTCCTCTACTTTAATTTATTATTTAACTATTTTGACGAAATTATAGAAATGGCGGCTCATTTGCAAAATCGTTGAAAAATGCTAAGAGTAAACCTCCAGGGTCTTTTGAACAGAACTAAGTTTAGTTACGAAACACACATTTTTACCTTAGTCAAAAATGTCAGTGTACCCAAAAGGACATATTTCCGCTAATATCTGAAACTTTTCTTTGACACGATAGCAATACTTTGTCATACTACGTATGATAATGATCTTTCAATGATTCCCTGCATATAAGCGGTTAATTTTGAGACTCGCTGACTTATTTTGATCTTTTAAATGTCTGCAAAGTATGTTACTTCAACTTTGTTTATTAAGACCGTGTATAAATGATATGTTTTTCCTGGCAAATTGAGCAAATTATTATAAACAAATTATACTTGTAATTGTAAGTTAGTGCAATGTTCCTGATTTGAGTATCCAGAAAAGCATTTCTGTCTGTCGGGGGTGAGGTTGAATAAGTCTTTGTGGACCTGATAAATCCAGGTGGCTGGCCGGATTCGGCTAAATGTTGTGTTAGTGAATCAGTGCACCTACTGTCCTGCATATTTCTTCTACCAGATCAATAATAAAACAAACAAAAAATATTTAACAAACGTATTTATTTTAAATGAACAAAAGCACAAAATATATACATTGACAAAGGGGCGGTATTTTGTAGATAGATATAAAAAATATATAATATATTTGTCGCTTTGAAAAAAAATGCTTCAGTATTACATAATATATGTTCCATGAGATTGTTGTCAATAAGTAATATAAATATGTTAATAATCATTGTTATGTTCACTCATTCTGTTTTCAAAGCTGGTGTTGGTGATTAAATTTGCACCAGCTGCACCAGTATAATTATTCATCTTATATAGCGTGTACATTTTATACTGGCCGTATCCCAGAACACAAATAACTACCATCAATATTACAATTAAAGTGTACACTGTATAAAAGTTTCCGGATGTATGAGGAGCGGATAACAAAGTCATTTTTTCTATTTCCTTCAATTCTATATCCATGTCAAAATTATCTTTGGTGACTGTTTTGTTACATGTTTTGTTAAGATTTAAATGAGTATCTTCGTTGCTCAGCATTATGTTGTCTTTCCCAAAATATGTAAGCATCTCATCAAGCAGGTAACATGGCAAACTGTTGTTGTTAATTATCATTTCCACTAATTTTGGGGCATGAACCATCATACTTTTATAATCGAGGTACTGAATTTTATTGAAAGATAGATCTACACTATGAAGATTGTACATTTTCAACACCGAACCAGGTAATATTCCTACTAGAGAATTATGAGATACATTCAAATATCGCAATTCCGGGAGTGATGCATATACAGTAATATCAAATGCAATTAGTTGATTATATCCTAAGCGAAGATCTCTTAGCTTCAGCAATCTCCATAAAGCCAACCCAGACACATAACTTAAGTTATTCGAGGTTAGGTCTAGGTATTCTAAATTAGTTAGCCCTTTAAATGCTCTAGCCTCGATAATTAATATCTGATTTGAGGATATATTGAGATTTACCAAATTTTGCAAGGAAGTAAACGAGTGCTGAACGATCGTGGTTAGCTTATTTTGTGATAAGTCCAAATCAACTAAAGAAGTCATATTAATTTGAGTAGGTTTCAGCTCGCTTATTAAGTTATCGCGCAGATTAAGGAACTTCAGCTTTTGAAGTTCACCAAAAATGCCTTCCAAAGTTTTCAGATCATTTTTCTCTAAATTGAGCCTTTCTAATGCTCCCAGTCCGTTAAACGACCCGCTTGATATATTAGCAATAACGTTATGCGTTAAAATTAATTCAGTTAAGTTAACTAATTCCGCAAAACAGCTACCCTGTAAATTTCTTAAAGAGTTTGCAGAAATATCCAAGAATGTAACTTTTTTAATGCCGGTGAATACACCAGCTTGCAACGATTCAATTTGGTTATTGGCTAATATAAGTGTTTTTAATTGCACAAGTCCCACAAAAGATGAATTTGCAAGTGCAGTTATTTTGCTGTCATTGAGGTTTAATGTCATAATGTTGTTGTTATTGAGATCGAATGAACCGGTTCCAATGGCTCCCAAAGAACAATTTATGCAGTTTAGCGTTTCGTCGAGATGATCAAATCTGTATGGAGCCTGTTTGAAGAACGTAGAGGATGTAACATTGATACACTGAGCTGTCAAAGATCCACGTTCACCGTAGTGGCATTTCATTCCTGTTGTTCGAAAATACGGCTGCGACAACGGAGTGGTTGAAATAACCAAATAGGCGAAAACAATAATCTGGAACAACGAAAGAAGGTACAATCAGGTCAATATCCAAGTTAAGGTCAAGTACAGTTATACAAAAATAACAAAAAATTAGTGATAAAATTCTATTAGTTGCTCGACTCATTAACCTAACCTAATTAATACTAAACAAATCAAAATATTTGTAACGAGTGGTCCCATGCGGTAAGAGAATCGGTGGAATAATAGTTTTGAACAGCATTTTTTTAAACAACAATAATTAATAGTAAATATGCATTGCAACGAACCCCTGTTTTTTTTTCTGTGTTAAATAGTATATTATACAACGAGAATCTTCTTGCTGTCTGAAGTCTAAAATTTCAATCATAAGGTTGACACACAGAATTTCGCGAAAACTGCAAGATAGCTATGATGAATGGTCAAAAGTATGCATGTCAAGGTCCAAATATACGTGTGGCTATTCTCAGAATAAAATATAGAAACATAATAAAGATGCATTTGTACGTTTTGTGGGCCTTCATGCAAGTTAAGCCCGCAAAACAATTTGAAACTACCTATGTTAGACCTTCTGACAGGGAAAAGATTTTAACTGTAAGATGATAAAATCTACCATAATTCTTATATTTTGATGTTATTTTTTGGCCCGATGATGCCCATAAGAGCAAAACGTGTAACTGACAAATATTTTATTAAATAAAGAACAATGAAGAACAAACCTTAAGAGTAATATAAATTTTAATATTTCCTTCTTTTATTTCTTATGTTGTAGATTACGCACTGTTACATAAACATCACGGAAACGGGAAAGCAAAATTTACAGCGTTATGACGAACTATTTAATACACATGTGACAGAACTTCCCAGCAAGTTGTCAACTGGTACAGTGACATATTACCATCAATAGAAGATATAATTTGCAACTAATAGTTACTGATATGGCAGCTTGAGACTAATTTACCGCCCCATGTGCCAAGGGATGGAGGGACATTAAAACTGGTACATATTTCATCACCTAAGTGATGACACAAATGCACGGCTACAGCGAATAAATGGTGCCTGCAATCGCGAAACACCTGAAATTTTTCAAAGATTCCGGCAGGATTTGGGAAATGTGCTGAAATGAGAATTCACTTGGAAGGGGGACATTTTAAATAAACAACGCCGACTTTGTAATAGGTTATATTTTAAGGGAATATAAAACTGAAAAATCAAAAAGCTATAACTTTTTAATGAAGCGTCGAAAGCCAAAAGTACATACCGGGTGATTCAATTTCGAGGCTCACCATGGGGATCTTGCTTATTAGTGGAGATAGAGGCTATGTTTAAATTTGGCAAAGTTTCGCATTTTTGTGCTGATCAATTAACTGAAAAGAAATTTTAGCTATCATTTTTATTTTTAAAGATATCCGAAAAAAACTGAATTGTTAAGATATCGCTTTTAATTTTTAATTCAAAACCAAACGTAGCTAGCCATTTGAAACAAAAACATTCTACAGCGACTTTTTAACAAGGAATGCAGTGTTATTTTTTTAATTTGAAATAACATCAAAGATGGCGGCGTAACCATGGCCAACTTTTATTTTTCTTATGGGCGCCATGTTGAATTTTGGCATTTTCCGATAGTCGTGTTTTTTCTCATTTTCGCAATGTTGCCATTATTTTTTAAAACAATGGTTTAATAATACAAAAACGTTCTTCTTTTTCTCGTTTGTCGTCCTTATCAGGTGCCCAACTGGTGCTTGGTTACAGACCGCCGTCGCCGGACTGACCAGAGTGCTTTGGATTAAAAACATTCAGATTGTAAAAGAAGCAAGTTTATGCAACAAAAAGCTTATCTTTTAAGTAAATCTTCAAATTGGTCGCCATTTTCTTGAAGGCTGAAAACCGAGCCAGCTTTTCGACATGTTGCTATGCTCTTCTAACTGTTCTTCCCGGAATAGCATTGACCGCATTTATTATTCGATCAGATTATTCGATCAGATTATTCGATCAGATGACTTAAATCAGGGGATCTAGCAGGACATTCCACCACTCCACCATTACCAATGCAGCGATTTGGAAATTGTTGATTCAAATAATTTTGTACAACTGCAAAGTTTGAATTCTGCGGGGTTTGTACGGTTTCAATTTCTTTGTTCGTAATGCTCTCCAAACACGTGTTTGCGGCAATTCCAAATTAGAGGCTACTTCCCGCGTAGAAATCCAAGGATCGTCATTTATCTAAAAACCAGTAGTTGAAGCATTGCAAATTATGGTAATCTAACGTTTACCATTTCTAAAATATCTCTTTGAACGTTTTCAACATTTCCATGACGATTATAAGAATTGCGGGGTTTACTAAACGATCCATGGTCCGCTAAATTTCTGTCCAATGTTAGGAATTTTGTACGATTGGGCTTTTCTATGAGAAGAATAATAAACCCTTTTCATATCACGCTTTTCGTTATTGGTAAACGGCATTTTACATCCACAATCAACCACAATTAGGGTTTATTTGAAATGAAATGAAACTTTATTCGTTCTACTATTACATAGCATTGTGGATTAATAACTATATACATGTTACGTGTATGTCATACTATTCTCCACAGTGATTCTTCCCTCTGTCTTCGCCTCGAGTGGTGAGAAGTTCGTCCTCGGGCTAGTGGTATTGAGGGTTCTTGTTTTTTTGATTTTGATTAAATGGCAAACCCAACGTTGAGCGCGCCGCTTGATCCAAGTGCATTTTGTTGACATTGCTTGGCAACGAGTCCGGCGGTCTGTAACCAAGCTCCAGTTTGGTACCTGAAGGTTTTTTGATTATTACACCATTATTTTAAAAAATAATGCTAACATGTTATACATTGCAAATAAGAAAAGACACGACTATCGGAAAATGCCAAAATTCAATATGGCGCCCATAAGAAAAACAAAAGTGGGCAATGGTTACGCCGCCATCTTTGACGTTATTTCAAATTAAAAAACACGGCATTCCTTGTTAAAAAGTAGCTGTAGAATGTTTTTGTTTCAAATGTCTAGCTACATTTGGTTTTGAATAAAAAATTAAAAACGATATCTTAACAATTCAGTTTTTTGCGGATATCTTTAAAATGAAAAATGGTAGCTTAAATTTCTTTTCAGATAATTGACCAACACAAAAATACGAAACTTCCACTAATAAGCGAGATCCCCATGGTGACCCTCGAAATTGAATCACCCGGTATACACTTTTTGGATGGCAGTGACGTCCTCTATCAGCTCCCTAATTTTCGGGACACTTTTACCGGACACCCTGTATATTATTGCGGACTGAGATTTTTTTTGTTTTGTTATTTTATTTGCTTACTTCTGACTGAAAGTGCGTTAAAAAGCATATTATCTGCTCTTGCAATTTAATAACAATAATAAATGCCTCTATTACACAAAGAAAGCTACAACACTGCTTAAGTCAACAAATACGTTGTTTGTTCTGATCTTTACGTGCTAATAGTCGGGATGCTCTTGTTTACAGAATGTATTGCAAAGAAATTTACAAACACAGAAAAGCCAATCTGTAGACGAGCTTTTGAATTATACTCGAGGTAAATTTGAACTGCTAAAGTCGGGATCATTTTTAAACTTTACTCGCGCTCATGTCCAAACCACGGGGCAGAAAATTTTAATCTAATATACAGGGTTAGCCAAAATTACCGGAACACCCAAATAATTCTACAACGGTAAAAAATTTCAAAAAAAAAATCAAACAAAAGTTTTTAGACTTTAAACAATCCATCGTTCAAACATATTTTGAATATACAGGATGTTCAATTTATTATAGAAATCGCGTAATTTTTTTTTTCAAATGGAACACCCTGTATCTTTTTACATTTTATAATTTTAGGACTAATTCTGAACATTGTTTGTTAAAATAATTTTTTTATAACATGCATCATTTTTTTAGTTTTAAGCAATTAATTAAAATTAGTCAAAATTACCGGAACACCCAAATAATTCTCCATCGGTAAAGAAATTTTAAAAAACATTCAAACAAAAGTTTTTGACATTAAACAAGCTATCATTAAAATATATTTTTAATATACAGGCTGTTCATTTTTTACGCAAATTTGGTTAACTTTTTTTTTCAAATGGAATACCCTGTATATTTTTACATTTTATAATTCTAAGACTAATTCTAATAATTTTTTATTGGAATAATTTGTTTATAAATTTCATAATTTTTTAGTTATAAGCAATTAGATGAAGTCTCCTAGTTATATTCAACGAAGATCTGAATAATATTTGGTTTCAACAAGATGGTGCACCGCCGCATTACGGCGTCCAAGTTCGGAATTATTTAAATTCAAATATCCCGCAGAGGTGGATTGGAAGGAGAGGATCCATCGAATGGCCACCTAGGTCGCCGGATTTACAAATACTGGATTTTTCTATTTGGGGCCACCTAAAGTCCAAGGTTTACACCAATAGGCCGCAAAATATTGATGCGTTGAAGCAGAGGATAGTGGACGAAGTTCAGAGTATTACTGTCGATCATTTAGACAACTGTTTACGCGTATTCGTTGATAGGTTGGGGCATTGTCAAGCCGCTGTGTTTTGTTATTTTTTCTTCACATTGTTATTATTTATCCGTTCGGCTAAAATAAATGTTTTGGAGTTTTGATTAATTGCTGATAATTAAAAGATGAATCAATTTATAAAAACCTACTTGAAAAAAATTCTTAGAATTAAAAAATAAAAATGTACAGGAAGTTTAATGAGAAAAAGGAAAAGTTTTCCATACTTCCATAATAAAATAAACAGCCTGTATATTAAAAATATATTTGAACGATAGCTTGTTTAAAGTAAAAAACTTTTGTTTGAATGTTTTTTGAAATTTTTTTACCGATGAAGAATTATTTGGGTGTTGCGGTAATTTTGACTAATTTTAATTAATTGCTTAAAACTCAAAAATGATGCATTTTATAAAAAAATTATTTTAATAAACAATGTCCAGAATTAGTCCTAAAATTATAAAATGTAAAAAGATACAGGGTGTTCCATTTGAAAAAAAAAATTTACGCGATTTCTATAATAAAATGAACACCCTGTATATTCAAAATATATTTGAACGATGGATTGTTTAAAGTCTAAAAGCTTTTGCTTGAATTTTTTTTTGAAATTTTTTACCGTCGTAGAATTATTTGGGTGTTCCGGTAATTTTGGCTAACCCTGTATATCTAATATAGTCTAATATTTTACGTAGAAATGATTCAAGAGTATAAACAAACTTAACACATTTTCTTTTTGGTTAGTTGTTGCAGCCTTCAAGCACTGGCCTCAATACTTCTCCAACCGATAGTAGTTATTCGATTTATGCTTGATAACATGTAGCCTCACAGTAGTTTTGGATAGGTAAGCAGTAGGCACAATAAAAGTTTAACAATTGTTTCTATAATTAGTCGTACCTACGAACCCTTTGATAATTAAATCGTTATTTCTATAATTATCTTTCTGTTGTCATATGACAACACATTCTTGCGTTTATTTGTGGTTTATAAATAGCTAGAGTATTTACTGAAAACATAATATAATTATTTCTATTCATAATCATGTTTATTATTGACATCAGATATTTATTAATAAATATAGAAAATTAATATACATTAAAATTACTGCAATTTATTTAGTTTTTACTTTTTCCGATAAATACATATCAATATATGACTTTATATTTGATCTGTTAAATCTGAAAGATTATAGTTTGAAAATTATATATTATATATATTAGCCCAACAATTTACAACTTTTGGGAAACGTAGATACGACCTGTATGAAAAAGATCTGATGTGGCCAGGCACATGACTTTATCATACTATATATAAAATTAATAGTTAAACTGACACCGGGTACACCGTTCAAATGACACTTACATGTTATTGGGTGTAAAAAGTGTAACGGTGTACAATATCCGAACACAGCTTATATAGAGAGTAGGTATTGTCCAAACATTAGCGTTTGACACTACCTACTGTCATTAGATTCAAAATATCTGACAAATCCTGGGTAACTTGCTTTAATGCAGTACGACCGATCTCGATGAAATAGAATTTGCTCATGCAGCTAAACTATTAATTGTACTAAAAAATGTCATTGTCATTAATTATTCAGAATTTCCACTTTAATTTATTATTTAACTATTTCGACGAAATTCCAGAAATGGCGGCTTATTTGCACGCACACGCACACGCACACGCACACGCACACGCACACGCACACGCACACGCACACGCACACGCACACGCACACGCACACGCACACGCACACGCACACGCACACGCACACGCACACGCACACGCACACGCACACGCACACGCACACGCACACGCACACGCACACGCACACGCACACGCACACGCGCACGCGCGCACACACACACACACACACACACACACACACACACACACACACACACACACACACACACACACACACACACACACACACACACACACACACACACACACACACACACACACACACACACACACACACACACACACACAAACACACAAAAAGACATATTTCCGCTAAAATCTAAAAAAATTTTTTTGGGACGATTACAATACTTTACATACTACGTATGAAGTAAAAATGTTAGGTTAATGATCAAAATCACCGTATTGAACTATGGATGAACGCTAATCCGAATTTGACAGTTCTCTGTATTGCGCGTTAGGTTTCGTCTTGATGCAAAATAATATTGTATTTAGCAAAGGCGTTTTTAACATTGCAAATTAAACAACAATAATCGCGATGTAAACAACAAATTAAATAACAAATAACAATAACCATCAATTACTAACGAACAATAATTATGTTAATAATCCAAAATAACCTCAAGAAATAAGCATACGGAGAATTTCGGATGTAAGCATTCATCCACAGTTCACTACTGCTGATTTTGATCAGAAACCCAATATCTTTTTTCTATTTGCCTGCTTTAAACGACATTCCAAGCTACGATTTTCAGCAAAATATCAAGTATTTGGTGTCATTGTAATCGGAAAAATGTTATCTATTGAATAATAACGGTTCACCCTTAAGGTACTTAAGGAAAATTGCCCAAAAAGCAATTACATCACACTAGAGGGCGCCACTAATACAAAATCGGCAAAAATCAATGTAGGCAGTGTTTGTTTGAAAAGTTACGACTGTTTTCACGAATTCATAGCCACCTAGATTAATACAAATAAAGGTTATTTTTTCATTACCTTGTTGATAAAAATGTGCGTTATATTATGGTGACGATATGTTTTTATATTCAGAATGTCATCCTGAATGAAAATATCATACAAATAATATAAGATGAAAATTTCAATTATGACGTCATTTCAGGAAAAACCGGAAGTAATACTACCCTCAAGAGTATCCCAAAAAATGGTACATTTTGTCTATTAGCACTTCTCAAAATTTCATTTGTCCAGCGTGATAAACAGAAAAATAGGCACGTGGATAACCATAAACAACGCATCAGTACGCATTCAGAATGCCAAAAGTATCAAAGTGCTTAAATTGATAACTGACATGACGTTAACCGAGTAACCACGTCGATAGGAAATCGGGACAATTATCTTAAAAGTGCAAATCAGTATCATAAAAGAAATATGGTGGTACATGCACACAAAAAAAGAAATACTTCACTAAAAGTAAAGTGCTTGTATCCCATTCCATTTGCTTTAGTCGCAAGTAGATATTTTCTCAAGTTGAGATTAAAGAAATATTATTAACTAAAAATATAATCTGCTTGAATATCTGAGAAAATATTTTCGTGAAATGAGTATAGATATTATTCGTTCAAGAACTAGATTATAGATTATATTGGATTAAATAAAATTTACCTACTCTCTGTATAGAAAATTATTTCCTGAATCCATGTGCTCATTTTCTTAAGAGTCAAGTTCAACCTAACTTCAGAGCAGTTAATGCGCAAGATTTCTCTTCTTTGCTAACTACTGAGCAATTATGACATTTGAAAGGTTTACATGAATCAGAAGTAATTTTTATACTCCTGGACAGAATCCATGTTGTAAAACAAAAACGAAACATTATTGGATTTACTTTTCAAATAAATTTACGTATATCCCCGTAACTACTACGGTAAACCTACCTAGCGGTATCTGATACCGCTACTAAACGTTAACCGTTATGTAAGTTTTTATCACAGTAGTCGTTGCGAGTTAATAGTGTTGCCCCGATCTCTATTGTGATCATAGTTTTGTCCCCGTTGTTTATTTATAAAAACTGGTAAGTTAATAAATGTATTCACAATTAGAATGTATCATAACCTAAGTTGATAGTAACTACAATGCTACCACATGTTGCCCCATGTACCTATGTAATTTAACACATAGGTTCTAACGCATAGTAGCCTGAATTTCTAGATTTATATAAAATTAATGACGCAAAGTAAAAAAAATAGTCTATACACTCGTTTTATAAGACATAAAATTAGTATACCTAATAATATAATATTTTTGGAATAATGGTTATTATCAAAATTATAGCACGCAAACTATGCTGTAAGAAAGGTTTCATATCTGTTTCTGGATAGATAATATGGATTAATATATAAACGTAAAATTTGGATACTTAATAGCGCGAAATAGTTGCCCTTTGGCGAGTTCTCATTCAATCAGTCATAATTTATAAGAATTTGTTATGAATTTTACTAAAGTGAATACTTAATTTAATAATACACAATACCTAATACACAAATACACTTATTTTTCCGCAATCCAAAAATATGCTGTGCATAGCATAAACATTAAACGCAAAAAAATCCATGATTCACAACTACTAAACAAATAAACTATACGCTTGCGCCGCGCTCCGTTGTTCCTTTTTCAAGTCACACGCATTGTTTATTGAAAATTTTAAGAGTGCTTATGACAGCAGAAATAATTATCATAATTCAAAAATATTTCCAACATTTAATTAATATCACTAACATCCCGTACTATTATGTTTCAATTAACAAAATCGGTCCAGACCGATCTGCAGTGACAGCTAGAAAATGAACAGTATACAAGATAAAAACGAAACTTATAATATACGACCACTATATTCAAAACAAGCATTTGTATATTTACCAGAAGCTAGATAAGCGACACTGGTAAGCTAGTGTATCCTGACGTGATAATTCCGGCAAAATGCACTATGAATGTAAATAAGTTTCGTTTTATTAAAATATAAATGAGTAAACACTTTTTGAATTATGATCTTATGTGTATGTGTCATTTAGTATAATATTAAGATAGTACGCTAACAACTTACCTCAATAATAATTGATTTGTCCATGTTGTGTTTGGTGTCAACAGGTACTTGGAACTGAAGGAAATATTTCAAATAAATTCACTGAGCAAAGCGCGACTGAAGTAAGTGCATATTATTCTAGTAATATAATTGTTGTTACCAAACGAGAGACTTTAGTTTCAGCGACTACAGCGTGAGTGGCAGAGCTCCGCTTAGTAGCTTGTGGCCGCTACTTTGATCTTGGTTGTTGTGCAGCGCTGTGAGTCGGTGATAAGAGAATCACATGAACGCAACTAACTTCCACCATGTCAAAGAATTTGTGCTAATCAGTGTAATTTAATCTCATGATTTGTTTAAGTTTAGGGTTATTTCATAGATGTATTCATGTAAATATTTTCAGCACCGCAGTGCGAGGGGGGGGGGGGGCGCACGCCTTTCGGGCAATAGACGTTTCTCGTTCTGGTTTTTGATCTCACGGTGTGCGCGCGCATTTCTCCCAGGACTAAATTGTGTGTAATTGTGTGTAAAAGTGAACATGAAAACCAAAATACCTACTGTGTTTTTAGGTTAGGACAGTTCAGCAAATTTTCCAAAGTACATAAAACAGGTACACCCGCGGCAAGCTTCCTTGAGTTGGGATAAGTAGATACAGAATACTTCATGATTAAAGCCGAAATGGGTAATTTTACATGGAATGCGTGTTTTCTTGGGATTTTAAGCTATATTATGTTACCAGATTTGACAGCGGCGCCAAGTCTTCTGCGCATGCTGTCTAGCGTTTTGGGTCAGAGGTAGAAGCCCCGATTTGTAGCTTTCGTGTCCCCATAGAGACGCAAAATTAACATGTTCGTATAGTGTATGATAAAAAAATATTGCTAGACAAAAGAATGATGACTATTCCATTACTATTGGCTATTGTAACCAATGTCAACGATTCATCAATGTATAGAGGCCTTTTGTTGGAGACCAAACCTGCTTCAATCAATAGTGACCCAGCTGCTGTGGAAAAGTAAGAATTAAGATCTTCACAAGAGGCTATTTGATACTCGTTGTTATCAACTATCTGTTGATTTTTGTCCAAATTATTATTCTGACTTTTTCTTGGTGCCTTTCTGATATATTTTCTGTGGTGGATTTAAATATATCAGAAAGTTGTTCGTCATTAGGATACCTGTTCATGGTCTCCCGGATGAGGTCTAAAGTGTCCTTAATGCCAGCTAACTCAGGGGAGATTTTTACCAGGTTTTTCTTGCTTGAATTGCACGTGTAGGAACATTTATGCGATAATGATGCAGAAAAGTGTCAAAGAATGCATCAAACATCTTACTAGGAGTATTCTCAGCAAGTACGCCCACCCAATCTTCGTTCTGTAGAGACTCGTAGAAGTTATGCTTGCTATTCACTTGCGGTTCATTGTCAGAAATGATACCAGTCACTTTCAGAACATTGTTGTTTTCAGCATTTGTAATGATGTTGTCAATATGTGAATGTCCGCTGGTGGGCTCAAATATTGTGTTTTAATCCAAGCGTCGCCAACGCGCAAAGTAGTACTGTGGACCTACTGGATGCCTCTGCAACTGGCAGGTTTGAGTGTACATAATTGATTGTATTCTCCAGATTGCTTAAAACAATTTTGATGTCACCCAAACAACTCCGTTATATGGTGGCAATTAATAGCTTCATGTCTTCACAATGGACAGCGGAGGCCTCGCAATAGATCTCGATAGACAAGATATCTATGTCATCTACTGGGTAAGGAACCATTGAGTTCTTGCACAGAACGCCAGAACCTCCGTGGATCCCGTTCTTTCGGATGTATTTATTTGTCTAGTTGTATTCTTGAAGGTTGTACAAATGATTTTTATTGGTGAGCTAGTGTTCAGATAGACACTCAACATCAATCCCTTGGCAGGCACACAGGTTTTCAAGAGCGTGCGTCTTATTGGCTATACTTTGTATATTTATGTCTATGGTTCTTTCTTCTACGTCTGTTATGCCCCTCTCCGGACATGAAATTTGATGTAAGAATGTATCTGAAGATGTATTCAAGGCAGCGTTACACAACACGTATTTGCGGGTAGTTTCGGTCCTCGCTGAAAAAATACATCACATACCCCTTGCGGCCATATTTTGGGGTTCATCAATTCAGTGAAATTTGTCAGATTAGATTTCCCTTTAAATGCTGAGTAATATTAAGGATGTATTGATTCCAACTGTCCTCTTCTTTTGTATCAGTATACAGTCTTCCCGCGTAAATGAAGCATTTTTTTTGGGACGGATTTGACTTTACTTGCATTATCCTTTAGTTCACTCACCACTGATGGTGTTGTTCTATGCCTGAGTTGGTTCTTTGTGCGATCTTGCATTTGCCCCTTCGCATTCGTCTTTACTAGAATCCATGGTTCTTCAGTGTTATTTTTAATGTGAGAATCTGTAGATGCCCCTAGTGGTAATTTATCCGCCTGAGCATCTTAGTTGATCGTTATTAATTTATCAATTACCATTTTTTGATGTTTTTCTAAAGGGACAGTGGTTGGGTAGGGTTGAATCTCGGCTATAGTTTTCATACTTGACCTGTTTGATTGGTTCGCGTTTAATGTACGTAACTTTTTGGAGGCTGAGATGTTTGGCACCCCCTTTCAATGTTTTTCTCAGCATTTGCGCCTCTCTTAGTTGTGCTTTGTCTTCCCGAAAGCAATTTGTTCTTTTGTAGCAACAGCATATTGTTTTGCTGTAGTAGAGCATTTCTCTCTTCCAATCCTTGAATTTATTATATTAAATAGCTACTTTCCAATTGCGTTATTTGTTGTTGATTGCTTATCTCGCTATTAATGTCGTTATGTCGCTTCCCTCAAGGTTATGGAAGAAATGTCTTGCACAACAACTTGCATGGCACGCATCACCACACTCGGGACACACCACCGCACTTGAGCTATTCTTTGAGCAGTATCTGCAGTTTTTTTGGGTATTTAAAAGTAGTAAAACCGATAATTGAAGTTCAGAAAGCTTAGAAGCATCAGCATCACCACACCATCTTGAACTCATCTTTATCATAATTATCTGAATATAGGTATATTATTTATATCATTATCATCGTAATATAGAGGGCTATACCTTTTTTTCTTCTAAAGTTCTTTCTAGTATCGTTGTTATTCTGTGGACGTGATCGATTGTCAAATGTTTGTTTTTGAATCTAAACTTATGAGCGGGTATCATATTTCTTTCATCTAAGATTGGCTTCAGTCGTTTTACTAGTAGTTTTTCGAATAGTTTGGACAATATGTGCAGTAAAGAAATTGGTCTGTAGGAGGATGCTTCATTTGGTGTTTTTACTGGCTTGGGAATCATCACTACCTCCGCAGTTTTTCAAACGGTTGGCACATATTTAAGCCTGAGTGCTGCGTTGCTGAGGTTATTTATCTTAGCTATGGCTCTTTTAGGTAATATTTTAAGATTTCACCTGTTATCAAACCAAAACCAGGTGACTTTTTTGTTGTCATATGCTTTATTTCATTTATTACCACTTTAGAAGTAACGGGGGGATTCCTTCGATTTTCTTTGATTATTGTAGAATTGGTAATTTATCCCAAATTTTGTCGTCATTTGGGATGAACGATTGTTTCAAGTACTCAGCAAAGACTATGGATTTGTTTTTGTTATTTCTAACTCAGTTTCCATCCGGTATTTTTATTGTCGGTATTTCAGTGATTGGTTTCCAATTGTCCTTTAGTCCTTTATTTACTGAATGTTTCTTAATATCTTGAATCGCCCTACGTAATTCCTGAGTTTACCTAGTTTAATTTAGTTTTGAATACTGGGTCCCTGGTTACCTGCCAACGTTTGCTCGTTTTCTTTTCATGAGTAAATTTTTTCTTGGAACTACAGGCGTGGCTTCCCATGCAGATTCCAGTATATATGTTATTTATATATTTATATAAGTGTTTTCATCTTCTATTTGTATAGGTATTATTGATTGGTACTAGATTTATTCTATTTTCCAGACTGAATGTATCTCAGCACGTATAATTACTTGTGTTGGATTCCTTCTTCTTGCATTAAGGTTCGCTACATTTTAGTGCAACATTTCTAAAAATTAGTTTTTTATTGCGTATTTTCATTGCACAACATTTAAAGTATACACCGTACAAATTTCAGAAAAAAATTCGAAAAATTAATGATTCTATAGCCAAAAGTGGAGCGGCCCGAGAAGCGCTTAATAACTCGATTTTCGGAATCTTTTCTCAACCTTGTTCTATACCTACATCTTTCAATATTTGTCAGAAATTCATTTCTTATAAAGTACCCTCTTTAAAATGACGTATCATTTGTTGTGATAAACTTAATAGTTTTGGAGATATCGATAAAAAATGTATAAAATGTACAAGATTTAAAGTTTTGGATAGTCGTTACACGTCTACAATTTAAAAGCTGTTTTCTCACAACAAAAAAAAATTCTGGTCGTATTGTACTCGCAGATTGACTCGCTATCGCGCAAACTCGGATTATTAAAAAATATTGCAAATTGTGGAAATGGTAGGATCTTTTAGAAAAGAAAATAGAAAAAATGCGAAAAAATTGATTATTTTTCCAAAAAATCTGATGTGGCCAGGCACATGACTTTATCATACTATATATAAAATTAATAGTTTAGCTGCATGAGATTCTATTTGATCGAGATCGGCTATGTCTGCATTAAAATAAAACTAGTAGAACTAGACAGATATCTCGATTAAAGCTGCGTTCGGATATTGTACTCCGTTGACACCGGGTACACCGTCCAAATGACACCTACGTGTTATTGGGTGTAAAAAGTGTAACGGTGTTCAATATCCGAACGCAGCCTATATTGACAGTAGTATTTTCAAAACATTAGCGTTTGACACTAGCTACTGTCATTAGAATCAAAAAATCTGACATATCCTGGCTACTAGTTTTAAAGCAGTACCACCGATCTCGATGAAATAGAATTTGCTCATGCAGCTAAACTATAAATTCTACCAAAAAATGTCATATACATAAATTATAGAAAATTTCCTCTCCTTTAATTTATTATTTAACTATTTTGACGACATTACACAAATAGCGGCTCATTTGCAAAATCTTCGAAAAATGCTATGAGTAAACCACCAGTTCCTTTGGACCCTTTTCAACAGAAAGCTTTTCAGCTCTAAGTTTGGTTATGAAACTTCTAAATATGAAGTTTCGTCCCGACACCTTTAGTAGTTTCTCCGGAATCGTCGCCACAAAAACGGGTACACACACACACACACACACACATACACACACACATACACACACACACACACACACACACAGACATTTTTTGTACCTTGGTCAAAAATGTTCAGGGGACCCAAAAAGACATATTTCCGCTAAAATCTAAAAATTTTTTTTTTGGCATGATTACAATACTTTACATACTGCGTATGATAAAGTAAAAAAGTTGGACTAAACATTTAATTTTTCATAGAACCGGTTTATTCTAGTTTGCGCCATAGGGAGTTTATCCACGAATGCATTGCGCGTTAGTTTTTGGGAAATCGTGTGAACCGCCCAACAATACAAGGTTTCGAGATAACAGCGAATAAATGAATAGAGATGCAAACAGGGTAACTCAGGCAGAGCTTGACACTGTGACCGTCGGGAGAATTTTGGCGGACTTGGGTGCTGCGGATAGCAATGCTCCCTTTCAAGTCCAGGTGGCTAAATTTGATCCTACAAAACATGATCTGCAGCGTCCGCTCAGAGTACAAATGTCGATTATACGAAAGTCGGCTGAGTTGAGGGATCAAACAAGTTGGAAACATATCTCTTTGTCCCGTGACAGAACCCCGAAACAGGTTGAGCTTTATGGAACGGTGAGGGCTGAGTTGGATGAAAGACTTGCTGCTGGTGAAACTGATGTAAAAATTAAATATGTAGCTGGCATGCCAACCATAGTATCTTTAAACTAGAGAAGCCCAACAGCGCCCACTCTGACACTGTTTCCCTGCATATGTACTACCAAAATACTAAAAGACTGCGTACGAAGACCCACACATTTTATACCGTAATATCAGAACATAATTACGACCTTATTTTTACTACCGAATCTTGGCTAAACAGTTCTGTTGCCGACTCGGAGTTGTTTGATGTTTGATCATCGCTACAATGTCTTGCGTCATGATCGTGACCCGCTACTTGGAGCCCTTGGCGGCGGAGCAATACTTGCTATTGCAGATTCAGTGTTGTACTCGTCTGTTGACATTCAGTTTCTTGTTGAATTGTTTACATCTATCAACATTGTGCTAGCTAGGTGCTATTTGAAGGATTTGACTATGCTTCTTGGTGTCATTTATATTCCACCGTCAACATCTGCAGACCACTATGAGGGTTTTCTTGAGGCTTTAGCTGCTCAAATAAAGGGTCAGAACATTCTTCTTGTGGGAGATTTCAACGCTCCGCTGTTAGCCGACGGTATAGATAGCCCTAAATCACGAAGCCTACTCCATTTTACGGACTTTTTAAACTTTTTAAACTCAAACAACTTAATGGTTTTGTTAATTCGATGAGCCGAAGATTGGATCTTTTCTTTACCAATATAAAATTTCCGATACGTGTTGAGCAGGATGAGTTCCCCTTCGTCCCCGAGGGTCCCTTACACCCTGCTCTAAGTGTCATTGCTGAGTTGCGTGGTGCTTACAGGCCTAATTCGTTTCTACGCGCCGAGGATTCCCGATACAATTTTCGCAGGGCTAATTTTCCTGCACTATACGTTGAGATTTGTGACGTTGATTTGGAGTTTCTGGATGGATAACATGATGTAAATGTAATGATCGACAACTTCTATGCAATATTATATAAGGTATTTGACAGGCATGTTCTGTTGATTGTCGGAGCAATTATCCTGTTTGATTTACACCAGAAATCGTGAGGAATATTAAAACTAAGGACTATCACAGACGAAAATATGCATCTACAAAATGTAACTACCACCTAGACGAATTCAGGAGATTGCGACTGCTCATAAAGCGACAAATTGACGCCTCCTATACTGTTTTTACTGAACAATCTCGGGACAGCGTTTGCAAGGACCCGAAATCCTTTTGGTCTTATGTAAACCTGAAGAAGGGGGCAAGTAGAATACCCGCTGTGTTAAGAGATGAATTGGTTGAAAACTCAAAGCCACTAGATATTATCAACGCTTTCGCTCAGTCTTGTTCTGCAGTCTACACCTCATCTACGTCCACTATTGGAGACTCTGGGTCAACGTTGCCATCTTTCTCGGTGAGATGTGTTAGCAGGGATGCTTTAATCGGTATAATGCGGAGGATGTCAAACAAGCATACGGCTGGAGATGATCAGATCCGCAGCTTTTTGGTGCGGGATACGAGGTGTGTGTTTTCGGGGCCTTTGTCAACCATCATTGATTGTGCCATCAGGACATGCACCTTTCCGAATTTGTGGAAACAAGCACGCAAGTAGTATATAAACCACACCCACCACATTTACATAGGAAGCTATCCCCTCCACTTTTCCGCACGAAGACGACCGAAGCCAAGTCAGCCGATCTGCCGAGCGCGGTCGAACGCAGTAGTTCGGTCGCTCACCGATAGATGGCGTGCGAGGTTAGACCCGATCGGTCAGTAGACGTAGTTCGGGGGCTTCACCAATAGATGACGCTACCGGTATTAAAAATTTCAAATTTTCGTGTCAACCCCAGGTCCGCCAACCCCAGACGTACCAACCCCACGCGCTAAAACGGCATATCGACCGACCGCCATATTTTAAACGACGCCATCTTTTTGAGCAGAATTATTTAATATATTAAATTGTGCCGAGGAGCGCCATCTACCGACCAATTACCGAACTACATACTGAGGTTGGGAACCATGCTGAAATAATAGTTCGGCACTTCACCAATAGATGGCGGTTAATTTAATCACTTTTCCGCACGAAGACGACTGAGCCCAAGTCAGCCGATCTACCGAGCGTGGCCGAACGCCGGAACCTGGAGTGTATGACTCACACGTCGCTGTTAGAGAGAGAACGCACTACCATTTTTATTTCCAAGCGTAAACCGATCAAATTCAAATTTTCGCATCAGATTAAAAGAAGAATTATCCATATTCTTCTGGTAATGGTTTTAACAACAGCAGGAAATTTAATTCAAATCATAATAATCGAGGTAACAGACAAAATTCTTTCACAAATAACTATCAAAGACAGAACCAAAATTACGGAAATGGTAATACGCCAACGAACAATTATTTGCAACCTCAGCGCGAGTTTAACAGAGGTCGTGACACGCAAGTAAATGCTGTGTCCGCAGAAACAGAAATAAATATTAACAATACACATACTTAATTGAATTGTCTTAATTGTGTTACTGTTTGAACAATAAACTGATTATTATTATTATTATTATTAATAAAAACTATAGAAATAATTATTTTAGAGGACAAACTCAGTTCAGATGTCAAAATAATTTTAGAGAGCAAAATTTAATATGCGAATTTAAAATGATAATCGCTTATGCAAATAATTGCATGTAAATTAAGAGTGGTTATTTAAAATTTTAGATGCATACAGACCCTGAATAAATTATACAGACCCTGTATACTTTGTACATGTTTGAGCACGCATACAAATGATGACGTCACCATCAGTGTTTTAATATACTTACCGTTCACTCTTATATTATCACTGCTTAATCTATGAAATAAAACATAAGAAATTCGTTTAACGCATTTATTTCGTTATAATGGTAAAGTTGACATGGCGGTGGACACCGGTGGTATAAATTGTTTGGGAATGTTTTTTTTTAATATCAGTAACCAGTTAGCCGTCGTCATGGGTGTTTCTTAGTAGTCATGGGTGTTCTTAGTAGTCGACGGCGACATGGCGATCCAGTGCGCGTGTTGTGATAAGAATATCGGTAGATACGATGATTATATGCAATGTATTAAGTGTGTAAAAGACTATCACATAAACTGCGTTGGTGTGTCTGTGTGTGAATATACTAAAATCAAGGAGGACGGGAGTTTAAAGTCCTGGACATGTGGAGATTGCAGGTTAAGTCAAGACGATCAACCGGCAACCAATAATCCAGCGAAAATATCAGTAAGTCTAGAAAGCATGGAATATCTAATTGCTACTAAAATAGACATGGCTGTAAAAAACATCACCAGTACCTTGATTACTAGTTTCCAATTAGAGATTTCCAAATTATCTAATGAAAACAGAAATCTTTTCAATGAAGTATCGAAGCTACGAACCATAGTAAACAAACAGTTTTCTGTGAAAGAAAACTCAACAATTCCTCCAGATGGCAGTACCCTACCACGGCCATCCAAAGGCGAGAACCAACGTCAAGGCGAGCAACACCAACAACAACAACATGAAAAACACTTACCCAAAACTCGTTCAAGTGATATACAGATAAAGCATAAAATTCCGCAAAAAGAACCTTGTCAAGTAACGTATGCTGAAAAGGCACAAGCAAATGCACCCGCAGAATACAATTCCACCCAAATAAATAATTATTGCCCTAATAAAGATGATAATTTCACAGTTGTTATTAACAAAAAACGAAATAGAAACAAAAATATAGTGCATGGAAAAGCAGAGAATAACTTAACAATTAAAGGTGTGGAACGCTCAGGCCACTTGCATATTCGCGGATTAGATACAACAACTAAAGAGCAACAAATTATAGATTATCTAGCATCACATAACATCTTAGGTGTAAAATGCGAAAAATTGGCTGCAAAACGACCAAATGAATACTCATCCTTTAAAGTATCGTGCAAAATTGAAGATCTAGAAAAGACAAAATCTGCAGATTTATGGCCAGTTGGGACAAGGATAAATCGTTTTTTCTTCTACGACCCCAGGAAGCAGGGGGGGAAAGAAAAAGAAATGGATATGAAAACGACGTAGAAAAAGGTTCAAATTTTATTTTACTACATCAAAACATACAATGTCTCTCAAATAAGATCGATGATCTAACAATTTACTTACAACAAATGTCATATAAATACGATATCGTTTGTCTTACGGAACATTGGTTGAAAGAGCATCAACTAGAAACAACAGTTCTACCTAATTACACACTTGCAACATTTTTCACTAGAAAAGAGAGTATACATGGCGGATCTGGTATTTTTGTTAGAGAAAGCGTTCTCTTCCATGAACTGGTTGATCTGAAATCAAAATCAAAAGAATTTGTGTTAGAATGTTCTGCATTAAACTTACCTCAGCAGATGGTAATTGTCATATGCGTTTATCGATCACCGGCTGGCGATTTTGATGAATTTGTTGGAAGTTTGGATGATATCCTAGTGTCGGTAACCTACAAGTTTCAAAGGCATAAAATACTACTCTGTGGAGACTTTAATGTAAATTTTTTGAATTATTGGGAAGACAGGACAATACGATTTAAAGATTTATTGCTGTCACATAACTTGCGTCCAACAGTAACTCAACCTACGAGAGTCACACGCTCATCTTCTACGTTGATAGACAATATATTTGTAAACTTCGAAAACTATAACGTGCAAGTTATTTCAACAGCTCTGTCAGATCATTACGCTCAGGATATTCAGTTTAAACTGGACTGTGTTAAGAGAAATAAACCTACTATAAACCAGAACAGAAAAATGACAATATTTACATCGGAAAGCTTGTCCCTTGTTAACGAAGATCTATGTAACGTAGACTGGGAAAGCCAATTAAATCACCGTAATCCAGAATTATGTTTTCAACGATTGGTACATCATATTCAGGTCGCAATGATGGTGCACGGCAAAAGAATAAGTTGTCCCCAGTCATCAAATAAATCCAAGATGTGGATTGATGAGGATATACGACAGCGTTCTAAAATAAAGCGACAACTCTATGAAGGCTTAAAAACAGGCGATATACCTCTGCAAGTCTATAACCATTTTAAGAACGAGTTAAAACATACAATACAAATGAAAAAGAAGAATTTCTACTCCAACAGTCTTGCAACATCTAGTAATAAAATAAAAACAACGTGGTCAATTGTACGAGAAGTCACTGGCAAGTCAAAATGCGATTTCCAGTTAGAACAGCTGCAGAATCCGGGAGATAGTAATAAGGATACCTTAAACAAGATGAACTCGTATTTCATAAATATATGTAATGATACTTCGTATCAGTCGCACAATACATACCATCTTGTTAAGAAAAACGACAAAACTCTCTTTTTAACAGAAACTACACCAACCGAAGTCTACAATATAATACATTCATTAAACAACACCGTAGCAACTGGTCCGGACAATATTCCGACAAGACTGTTGAAAGCTTGCGCAATGTCTCTAAGCAATCCCATATCAGATGTGATTAACCAATGCTTCAATACAGAAATATTTCCAGAACAATTAAAAAAGACAAATATAAAACCTATCTTCAAGAAAGGGACAAGAAGCGAGATCACAAATTATAGACCTATAGCACTGATATCAATTTTGGGAAAAATATTTGAAAAGGCAATTTTACATCGCATAATTTGTTTCATAGAAAAATGCAACAAAATAACACCGGCACAGAATGCATATATAAGGGGAAGATCAACCACTCGCTCCATTTATCTTGCTTTGAAGTCTATCCTGGAGGGATTGAACAACAAAGAAAAAATGGCTGGAATTTTTCTAGACCTATCAAAAGCCTTTGATAGTGTTGATCACACTACTCTTCTGTCAAAGCTGGATTTAATGGGGATTCGAGGACCGATGTTGAACGTCATAAAATCATACCTCAGCAATAGGGAACAACGAGTAACGGTAGCAAGTACGGAGGAAAAAGAAATACTAACTTCAGATTGGATGCCTGTAAAAAAGGGAGTTCCTCAGGGATCTATTCTTGGGCCTTTTTTATATATCCTGTACACCAATGATCTGCCGGGCTGTCTCCATCATCCAATGGGAATGTACGCAGATGACACATCAGTGATTATAGGTGCTGAAAGTGAAATAAACCTGAAGGAAGAAATCATAAACAGTCTAATTAAGTTAGAGGATTGGTTCAAACAAAATAATTTAAAATTAAATGTGGAGAAAACACAAATAATAAAATTTTCGATGAAAACCGAACAAGAACTAATTCTGAACTATGACAATATCACACTTACCTCTGTGCCCGGGGCAACGTTTTTGGGAGTCATCCTGGATCCACAGATGAACTGGAAACAACACGTGGAGAAATTAAGTAGCAAGTTGTCATGTTATATTTATGCGCTTCGAACAATTTCTAACGTTGTGAACAGGGAAGCGGCACTGTCTAGCTACTATGCATATATCTACAGCAGAATCAAGTACGGGATACTTTTTTGGGGCAGCTCCACGACAGCTGTGAGAGTGTTCAGACTTCAGAAGACATGTTTGAGGTGCATATTCGACATGAAACCCGGTGATTCGTGCGTGAACATTTTCAAAGACTATGAGCTCTTGACAGTGCCAAGTATATATATCTTGGAGTGCGCGTGTTTTGTTAAAGCGAACTATGTCGAAATGTTTCAAGAGTACGAGACCAGCCATTTATACGAAACACGGGCGAACCTAGATGCGTTTCTGAAGATCCCACAGACTACATTATCCACGATCAATAAGGCAGCAGTGACGCAATTTTTAAGACTGTATAACCACCTGCCATCATCGTACAAGACACTTCCGTTGAAATTATTTAAAAATAAATTAAAGCTACACTTGATTAAGAACGCCTTCTATTCAGCGCTGTCATTTTTTGAAACCACTGACTTTTGTGATTGATTTTTTTTTTCTTTTTCACTTTATGTAAGATTTATGGCCTTATGTTAATTATTTTTTTGTGACACACTTTTTGACGTATTCTACACATTTTTTATGTCTATTGAATAAACAGTTTATTTATTTATTTATTTATTTATTTATTATATACGATACGTTTTCTTCGATGACAACGGTACAAGATTGAAGCTGAATACTCTGGAGTCCTACAAATTCCAAAAGGTTGAACAGAATGTAATTATTCCTTCTGGCGCAACGACAATTAGAATAGTTGGTTTCCATGAAGAAGAAGAAGAAGAAGAAGAAGAAGAAGAAGAAGAAGAAGAAGAAGAAGAAGAAGAAGAAGAAGAAGAAGAAGAAGAAGAAGAAGAAGAAGAAGAAGAAGAAGAAGAAGAAGAAGAAGAAGAAGAAGAAGAAGAAGAAGAAGAAGAAGAAGAAGAAGAAGAAGAAGAAGAAGAAGAAGAAGAAGAAGAAGAAGAAGAAGAAGAAGAAGAAGAAGAAGAAGAAGAAGAAGAAGAGAAGAAGAAGAAGAAGAAGAAGAAGAAGAAGAAGAAGAAGAAGAAGAAGAAGAAGAAGAAGAAGAAGAAGAAGAAGAAGAAGAAGAAGAAGAAGAAGAAGAGAAGAGAAGAAGAAGAAGAAGAAGAAGAAGAAGAAGAAGAAGAAGAAGAAGAAGAAGAAGAAGAAGAAGAAGAAGAAGAAGAAGAAGAAGAAGAAGAAGAAGAAGAAGAAGAAGAAGAAGAAGAAGAAGAAGAAGAAGAAGAAGAAGAAGAAGAAGAAGAAGAAGAAGAAGAAGAAGAAGAAGAAGAAGAAGAAGAAGAAGAAGAAAAGAAGAAGAAGAAGAAGAAGAAGAAGAAGAAGAAGAAGAAGAAGAAGAAGAAGAAGAAGAAGAAGAAGAAGAAGAAGAAGAAGAAGAAGAAGAAGAAGAAGAAGAAGAAGAAGAAGAAGAAGAAGAAGAAGAAGAAGAAGAAGAAGAAGAAGAAGAAGAAGAAGAAGAAGAAGAAGAAGAAGAAGAAGAAGAAGAAGAAGAAGAAGAAGAAGAAGAAGAAGAAGAAGAAGAAGAAGAAGAAGAAGAAGAAGAAGAAGAAGAAGAAGAAGAAGAAGAAGAAGAAGAAGAAGAAGAAGAAGAAGAAGAAGAAGAAGAAGAAGAAGAAGAAGAAGAAGAAGAAGAAGAAGAAGAAGAAGAAGAAGAAGAAGAAGAAGAAGAAGAAGAAGAAGAGAAGAAGAAGAAGAAGAAGAAGAAGAAGAAGAAGAAGAAGAAGAAGAAGAAGAAGAAGAAGAAGAAGAAGAAGAAGAAGAAGAAGAAGAAGAAGAAGAAGAAGAAGAAGAAGAAGAAGAAGAAGAAGAAGAAGAAGAAGAAGAAGAAGAAGAAGAAGAAGAAGAAGAAGAAGAAGAAGAAGAAGAAGAAGAAGAAGAAGAAGAAGAAGAAGAAGAAGAAGAAGAAGAAGAAGAAGAAGAAGAAGAAGAAGAAGAAGAAGAAGAAGAAGAAGAAGAAGAAGAAGAAGAAGAAGAAGAAGGAAGAAGAAGAAGAAGAAGAAGAAGAAGAAGAAGAAGAAGAAGAAGAAGAAGAAGAAGAAGAAGAAGAAGAAGAAGAAGAAGAAGAAGAAGAAGAAGAAGAAGAAGAAGAAGAAGAAGAAGAAGAAGAAGAAGAAGAAGAAGAAGAAGAAGAAGAAGAAGAAGAAGAAGAAGAAGAAGAAGAAGATGATGATATAAGTGCTTATTTGTGATTCCGAGTCTGAACTGGACGAAGGTGAAGTAAATGATGAATATGATTATGATGCTGATGATGACGAGGAACGTAGCGATGAGACTGATGAACAGTCAATTATATAATTATATATTGTCAAGTTTACCATTATAAACAATAAACGCATTAAACGATTTTTTTTGTTTTATTTCATAGATTAAGAAGTGATATTAAAAACGAGTGAACTTGATACGGTAAGTTATACAGACCTGTATACAGATCCTGTATAAGTTATACAGACCTGTATACAGAACCTGTATAAATGATAACAGACCCTGTATAATCACAACAGACCCTGTATACAGACCCGTCTCCATTTATCCTCTTAGCGCCTCCATTTATCCTCTTAGCGCCTCCATTTATCATCTTAGCGCCTCCATTTATTCGTTTAGCGCCTCCATTTATCCGGCTAGCGCCTCCATTTATCCCTTTAGCGCCTCCATTTATCCGGTTAGCGCCTCCATTTAAAAACATAAGAAATTCGTGGTTCAGACCGTGAATACAGACCCTGTATAATCACAACAGACCCTGTATACAGACCCTGTATATTGACCCTCATTTGACCCTCCGAGACCCTCATTTGACCCTCCGAGACCCTCAACTTGTATAAATAAGCTGCTACAACTGCTGGAACCTCATTACTAATTAAAATGTACGAATGTATTGACTGCGGAAAAACATTCCCTCGACGCAACTCCCTACGTCGTCATAAAAAAATACATCAAGCTTGTATAGCCGCATGCCATCACTGTGAAAAAAAGTACAATCGGGTAGATAATTTAAAACGCCATATTATAAAGAATCATTCTGCAATAACAACCCATAGTGACGAAGAGGGCGAATTGATGAACCTACCCGCAACCTCTAATGATAACGATGGCGATGACGAGGGCGAACCGGTTAACCTAGCCACAACTCATACAGATGATGAGGAAGAAGAGGATTACCTGATGAATCTACCCGTAGCCCATAAAGATCATGATTATGATGATGATAACGATGATGGTGGCGATAATGAGAAAGAAGAGGATAAACTTATGAATTTACCCGAAACATATCGAAATAGGAATAACGACCATTTTAACTCTATGTTAAACTCGCGCAATCCAAATTACTACGTAGGTATACTTCGAGATCTAGTTTATACTTATGGTTTACGCATTGCGTCCGAAAAAAATGAATTTAAAAAAATTACTAAAACATTACGTAAACTTAATATTATTTGACCATTGGACGAGCATATTCTAGAAAACCCCTCCTGGAGTCGTCAACTTCTATAAATAGGAGGTCAAGTTTCATTACCATCAAAACAATTACGATGATGAGACATCACGGACATAGACACAGAACGCGGATACCTTGGATACATAAGAGTCAACCTGATGATGAGAATCATTATCGTCGTATTACATCACAGATAATTAAAATTAGTAATTCAATAACACAAAAACAGTTATCCACCAAAAGAGGGCAACGCGACCGTGTCAATATGCTAAAAGAAACTTATAAGCCAATTACGGAACCGCTCATCGAACTAATAAAAAAAATTAAATCGGAGACACAACCCGAACTTGACCTACTTATAAAGCCACAACCTTCATCTGCCAAAACGGATTTGTTTAAGGTAGAACAACCTGTTTTGATACATAACCAGCCCGAATTAGATCAACTTACAGAAGATGAGTTCAATAAACACCAAACTGCATCTGATTTATATACAGGCACTCCATTTCGAGGTATAATCCCAAAACCGAGAAGTTTATCACAACCAGAGTTCTTGCAGGAGGATGTTTCTTTCCTGTATGATCCTATACAAGAAGAAGAAGATGATGATGAAGTCATGGAGACCTCCTCCAACAGTCGAAAGTATGAGTCCTGATGTTCTTAACGAATATCTTGGGCAATACGATCCGTTACCACGGACATATATTGAGGGAATACTAACAAATGAATTTGAACAGGATGTTGTTTACGGAGTTTCCTTCGACGCGCAAACAGAAAAATGGCAGATTGGAGATGGTTTCGTAACTCTCGATGGAAAAGATTTAATTATTAAGGATATTAGATATGCTGGTACACCAGGGTTGTATGAGTTACTTTTCAAGAAGCAGCCTATTGGCTACAACAACGCCGATCTAGATCAATATAAAGATATATTGAAAAGAACAAATGCTCATCGTCGATCAAATCATCCGGAGAATCAGATAAAGGGCACTCGTTTACCGAAGTACAAAAGGATCATTAAACCAATGTTTGATGTGTCAACTGGAAATATTCGTACGAGAGCAAAGTCAGTAAGCATAAAGATGGGTGTGGGTTTAATTGCGGATGAGAGGACTCCACATCAATATACCTACTCTGACTACATAAACGATATTATAGATAGATTACGGATATTGGCTAGTTCACAAACCGCAAGTAAAAATACAGCTGATAATGATGAAATTTCGGCTATCATCGAGGAACTTCGAGAGGCTGGTATTATTGAATAATCGTTTATAGATACACTTGAAAATGAAAATGATCATTTACCTAAATAAATTAAATAAATAAATTATGAAAATTATTATTGATCCCAAATGTACAATCCTGCAACCAAAATCTTTGCACTTATAAAACAGTATATAAAGAAGGGTGTTTATATAAAGTCGCTCATTCCAACATCGTCTGTTAACACTAGCGGTGTACGCAGGTGAGAAAAGAGTGACGTAATTATGATAAGAATGAAGTTTGAACGTAAACAGGGGTTGGGTATGCACAAAAAGCGTAAAGAAAAGCTAGGCGTGGTTCCCTTTAAACAAGCAGTTCTCAAACATGTTAGCGATACGTTGGGAGATATTGTTAACCAGAATAATATACATAACGCTGTGAAGTACGCCCTTTCGGAGGCAAAATTTGCTATCAACCAGGCGGGAGGAAAGAAACGAATACATATTCCTCATATAATTGAGCTTCCAGATTCTTCACCTATTAAAGCCGGCGGATATTTACCATTTTTAATACCACTATTTGCTGGTCTATCAGCAGCAGGAGCACTCGCCTCCGGTGTGAGTAATGTTGTGAAAGCGATAAAAGATGTAAGAAACGCTAAAAATAAATTGGCTGAACAATCGAGGCATAATAAAACAATGGAGGCTATCGCAATTGGAAAACAACAACCAAAATCAGGCAACGGGTTATATTTAAAACCATATCGTAAAGGATTCGGTCTCTTCCTGTATCCTAAATTAAAACACTTCGTGTATATATATAGCTGCACCTTTGATAATGTGATCAGTCATGTCTCACATGTTCACGTTAAGAGGCACGCGGAGCCAGCTGTCCGCTTCATACCATCCCCCAATTGAACTGGATCCTAGATTTTCGTATACGTTGGGACTTATAGGATTATACACTTATAATAGCATTCCGAATATACAAGAGGGTGAGGATACATTTTACTATGGAGATAATGATACCCCAATTAAAATTCCTACAGGTGCATATGACGTTAGTGATATTGAATCATATGTACAACGAATCATTAGCGAGAATGAGAATGAGAAATCAGTAGATCCAATTACTATCAAAGCAAATAAAAACACATTACGATGCGAAATCCATAGTAAATTTAAAATAAATTTTACAAAACCAAACAATATTGCACGAATTTTAGGATTTAGCCCAATGATAATCGAACCGAACAAAATTTACGAGTCGGATCTTCCAGTGCAGATTATTAGAGTAAGAACTGTTCGAGTAGAATGTAATTTAGTTACAAGCGCATTTTATGATGAAGTGCGTGCACATACACTCATTGAGTTTGCAATCCCGGTAGCTGCAGGATATCCGATCGATATAGAGCCAAAAAATGTTGTTTATCTACCTATAAATAGCAGTAGCACTATCACAAATATATCATTATCACTCATCGATCAGAACGGGCAGGAGGTTAACTTACGCGGTGAGGAGATTGTAATTCGGTTAGAACTGAAGAGAAGTACTTTGTAATATGGGATTAGTCATCAATAATCGACGAAGGTATAAATACGAGCCAGCTACAACTAAGTCATCATTTAGTGAGAACTATCACACCAAGAGGTTGTCTACGGAGAATAGAAATTTTTTAATATCTTTAGGATTTAAATTGACTCAACAATGAGTAGTGTGTTATCTGTAACTGAAGGGCTGTCCTTTGACCAGTCTATTACAAGTGAGCAGTATCATTCATACCTTCCTCGAATACAATCATTTAAAATAAACGATGAAATTCGAATTCCGATTCAGCATCAGGATATATACACTACCCCATGCGATAGTTATATTTACATTGAAGGATCCGTTGAAGAAGAAGCAGGGGTCGGTTTATGTGGTTTAACTCACAACGCTTACATGTTTCTCTTTCGAGAAATAAGATATGAGTTGAATGGTGTTGAGATTGATAGATTGATAGATGTCTAGAGCCAGGCATTACTACCGACTTGAAAGCTCATGCTTCATACAGCATATCGGAGAGCAATGGTTTACATTGTGCTGGATGGGTGCCCATTACGCGTAAACAAACGACAGTTTCAGGCAAAGTCTTCAGTGCGTACATTCCGCTAAGTTTCATTTTCGGTTTTGCCGAAGATTATAAAAAGATTATAATCAATTCTCGTCAGGAGCTGGTGTTAATACGCTCACGCTCTGATGATAATTGTTACCGGAACGAAGATCCTGCTGGTACGAAAAAGTTAAAGTTTACTTTAACGAATGTTGAGTGGAGGGTGCGACACATTACCGTTGATGATAAATCACGTCTGCAATTATTACAATTATTGGAAAGTGACATACCCATAATTATTCCATTTCGTGAATGGGAGTTGCATGAACTGCCAGCGTTACGTGAGTCAACCAAAGACATTTGGTCAGTCATGACAAGTACTAATTTGGAGAGACCTCGCTTTGTATTTGTGGCATTCCAAAAAGGAATTCAGGACGATATCCATCAAGACGCTTCTGATTACAGCCATGTACTCATAAAAAACATAAAACTTTATTTAAACTCCTCACAATATCCGTACGATAATTTGAATCTAGAAATGGACAAAAAGAAGTATGCTATAGCGTATAACATGTACACGCAATTTAGATCAGCTTACTATGGGACTTCCGCATCTGAGCCTCTTTTAGATTACGAAGGTTTTCATAAAAATCCAATTTTCATAATTGATTGTTCAAAGCAAGTGGAGAGCGTTAAATCCTCAACGGTAGATATTAAACTGGAGTTTGAGACTAGTAAAGCATTTAATAAATTATGTAAGGCATACTGTCTAATACTTCATGATGCCATCATAGAGTACTTACCCCTTACTAATGGGGTGAAGAAGATAGTATGATAAATCAACAGTTCCAGCCAAAAAATGCATGTGTGGATCGGCGAATTGGATGGATATAAAAGAGTTCCCGAACGATTTACACCTGGAGGGACGTCAAGATAAGGTTGTAGAAGAAAATGCTGTACATATAATATTTTGTATTGAAGTATATGATTTTCAATAAATTATTTTATAGCAATATTGTTGTTTTTTATCCTGTACTCCTACCATCCCAATCATGAACTCCATAAATTGATAACGTGCATAGCGGAACGTTGTATGTGTGTACCAGCAAGTCAACACGTCTAAATAACATCATTATAAGGAAGTCTGTATACGGGGTCTGTTGTGATTATACAGGGTCTGTATACAGGGTCTGAACCACGAATTTCTTGTTTTATTTAATAGATTAAGCAGTAATAATTTAAAAGTAAACGGTAAGTATATTAAACCACTGTTGATGGTGACGTCATGACGGTTTAAACTTTGAAATTTATCCTTAATGGCGCGAAAATTTTAATTTGGTCGGTTCGCGCATGCTCTGTAGAATTTTAAAATTAGACCGAATAAATTTAGCGCGAAAACTTGATTTAAAACTTTAAAATTTATACCGCGAGTAAATTTCAAGAGTTATTTTAACATAATCTACTTGTATTACTCTAAAATTCCGTAAGAAGTATAATTTTAACCTAAAAAGATGTCTGCTCAAGAAGATGACGTCGTTTAAAATATGACGGCCGGTCGGCATGCCGTTTTAGCGCGTGGGGTTGGTACGTCTGGGGTTGGTGGACCTGGGGTTGACGCGAAAATTTGAATTTTTTAAGGTTGGCGGGAAAAATTTGAATTTTATCGGTTCGGACGATCGGTGTTCGGTCATCGTCGGGTAAGATGGTGCGCGCGAAATTCAAATCCGAATAAATCTGATGCGAAAATTTGAATTTGATCGGTTTGCGCATGCCTTACGCTTGAAAATAAAAATCGCAGTGCGTTCTCTCTCTAACAGCGACGTGTGAGTCATACACTCCAGGTTCCAGCGTTCGGGCGCGCTCGGTTTGAGTCGTCACGCATGCGCAGTATGGTGGCGTAGAATTTGGAGGGAAAATTTGAATTTTTTGGGGTTGGCGGGAAAATTTGAATTTTTTGGGGCTGGCGGGAAAATTTGAATTTTTTGGGGGTTGGACTAAATTCTGATGTATATCCGTATGATAATTTGAATGTAAACTTTAAGAAGAACAATTTTTCCATGCTCTATGAAATGTATGCACAGTTCCAGAAATCATATTATTATAAAAGTAGTGGGGTAGAACCGTCTCTCTCTCCACTTAATTATAAACAATTAGCTCCGTTGGTAGTCATAGACTGCAGTCATCAATCTGTAGCAACTAAGGCCGGAGCCGTTGATATTAGATTGGAATTTGAAACCAGTACAAACGTCCCTGCAAAGACAAGTGCATATTGTCTCACACTCTACGATCGTATAATCAACTACAATCCGTTAACGAGTGTTGTGAGAAATTTCTAAGCAATAATGTATATTGTGGATTTTCAAGGTTTCCAGTATAGGGATAGTGATTTTTTTATCAAAGAATTGGCTATTTGCAATGTGAGTACTGGTAGTAGTCTACATACACTTATTGAGCTCTCACATAAATTGGAATGGTACAAAACATCTGTGAGGGATCACATGCAATGGACCACCATGAACATACACGGCTTAGAGTGGAATCAAACGTCAGATTTTACCACTACAATACCACAAGAGGATATTTCGAGATATTTAAAAGACGCAGTTGGGAATGAAATTATCTTAGTTAAAGGTCTGAATAAGAAAACTATGCTTAAGAAATTTCTTTCTAATGTTATTATAGATATTGGTAAAATTGGATGTCCAAATTTTAAAAAATTAAGTACTTTAAATGTTAACTATCACTGCAAATGCCATTTATTGAACAGTGTTAAGCTAAATTGTGCTCTGCGAAATGTACATGTACTGTATAATTGGATTATTCAATAAAACAAAAATTATCAACTATATATGTCTTTATTTGTTTCTTCCTTATACTAAGATAAAATAAATATTTAAAGTAATATATTTTCTAAAATATTACTGTATAATTTATTCAGGGTCTGTATGCATCTAAAATTTTAAATAACCTCTCTTAATTTACATGCAATTATTTGCATAAACGATTATCATTTTAAATTCGCATAAAATTATTTTGACATCTGAACTGAGTTTGTCCTCTAAAATAATTATTTTTATAGTTTTTATTAATAATAATAATAATAATCAGTTTATTTTATTCAAACAGTAACACAATTAAGACAATTCAATTAAGTATGTGTATTGTTAATATTTATTTCTGTTTCTGCGGACACAGCATTTACTTGCGGATGACGACCTCCGCTAAACTCGCGCTGAGGTTGCAAATAATTGTTCGCTGGCGTATTACCATTTCCGTAATTTTGGTTCTGTCTTTGATAGGGTTTTATACAGGGTCTGTATGCAGATCTGTATAATTTATTCGGGGTCTGTATGCATCTAAAATTTTAAATAATCACTCTTAATTTACGTGCAATTATTTGCATAAATGATTATCATTTTAAATTCGCATATTAAATTAATCGGCTGCCATCTATTGGTGAAGTGCCGAACTATTATTTCAGCGTGGTTCACAACCTCATTGGTGAAGTGCCGAACTATTATTTCAGCGTGGTTCACAACCTCAGTATGTAGTTCGGTAATTGGCCGGTAGATGGCGCTCTCGGTACAATTTAATTTATTAAATAAATGTGTTCAAGAAGATGGAGTCGTTTAAAATATGGCGGTCGGTCGACATGCCGTTTTAGCGCGTGGGGTTGGTACGTCTGGGGTTGGCGGACCTGGGGTTGACGCGAAAATTTGAAATTTTTAGTAAATTTAAATTTTGTAGCGCCATCTATTGGTGAAGTTCCTGAACTACGTGTACTGAGCGAGCTCACGCGCCATCTATCGGTGAACGACCGAACTACTGCGTTCGGCAGATCGGTTG
>CAWYPV010000053.1:2500-27500 GCA_963966075.1 Aphodius sticticus
GTTTAGTCTTAGCATTTTTGAAAGATTTTGCAAATAAGCCGCTATTTCTGGAATTTCGTCGAAATAGTTAAATAATAAATTAAAGAAGATGAAATTCTGAATAATTTATCACTATGGCATTTTTTGGTACAATCAATAGTTTAGCTGCATGAGCACATTCTATTTCATCGAGATTGGTCGTACTCCATTAAAACTAGTAGCCAGGATATGTCAGATATGATTCTAATTACAGTACGTAGTGTCAAACGCTAATGTTTTGACAACCTACTGTCAATATAAGCTGCGTTCGGATATAGTATACCGTACACTTTTTACACCCAATAACACGTAAGTGTCACTTGGACAGTGTACCCGGTGTCAACGGTGTACAATATCCGAACGCAGCTTTATTCGACATATCTGTCTAGTTCTACTAGTTTTATTTTAATGCAGACATAGCCGATCTCGATCAAATAGAATCTCATGCAGCTAAACTATTAATTTTATATATAGTATGATAAAGTCATGTGCCTGGCCACATCAGATTTTTTTGTTTTGTCGTAGCAGAGTTACGAACCTCCAAACACAGGGCACAATACTTTTGCAACCGATAGTAATACCGTTGATTGTCAATGAATATAGATAGTCAGCCATGGGTTAGTTGGGGCCTTAACATCCAGAGGGCAGGGTTTTCTGCAAGATTCATTCACAAATTTTAGCGTTTTTGACTTATACACTTTTATGCACGCACTTGGTGCGAACTGGCTGAGGTCGAGGATAAATATATAATAAATATATAAGTCGAAAAGGCTATAATTTGTTAATGAATCTTGCTCAAAACCATGCCATCTGAATGTTAAGGCCACAACTAACCCATGGCTGACTATCTATATTCGTTGACAATCAACGGTTATACTAAATTTCGGCTTATCTGGATTTCACCTTAGTCACTGTATGCCAAATTATTGGGCCTTTGTATGATTTTGTAAGGTATACCTATTGTGTTCTGAGACAAGAAAGTGGTTACACATGATAGATTAAAAATTAGACAACGTAGATTATTATTAGAACAAATATCAAGTATGTTTTCATTTAACTTACCTATGACCATCACCCGTTAACCCCATTTTCTCCAAAACTATATCAGGAAGACTGGGAAAGACTTCAAAAGGTTCGTCTTGGCTGCATAGGGAAGGTGAGCCATCGGACATAGACCTAAATCTTCTTTTATCAGGGACCTGGAATAAGTAGAATAAACTAAATAAATACGAAAATATGTGGAAAATCTCACAGTGATCACAACATGTATAATAGCCATTACCATAAACTAAGGTAAGACGCCTAATGAGAGTACAGGCCATTTTAACTCTAGAAAGTTGCATTGCATTGCATATATGGGCATTATCAAGTACTACACGTTTTTATTGGAATCCGCAGTGGTCTATTGCTTGTGAGATAATGGTAATTATCATTAAAATGCCTACGGTTCAATTTAAACACTTTGGGTCGATTATACAGGGTGAGTTAGCGGTCGATAGAAAAAAATATTTTATACAAAAGTTGTTTGACTCGCCATTTTCTATAACGTAAAATTATTGTCATTTATACAGGGTGGTGCATTTAGGTGGGACGGAAAGTATGTAAATTTTTTTTATATGGAACTACTAAATTTGTTTATCCAACCGTGTATGTTGCTGTCACAGCGTTAATAGTTCGAGAGATATTCAACTGTTTTTCCAAAATATGCCCGTTGCAGGATATTTTTAAAAACTATGTAAAAACGACAATTTTGCCGATTTTGCTTTTAAACTATCTGAGACAATAGTCAAAACCAGTAGGTAGATGATAGTATGCAAAGATATTAGATACACTATACAGGATGTTCATTAAACTTAGTAAATTTTGATGTTTTTAAAATGGATTTTTCTCGAGTTTTTTTTTTAAATAACACCCTGTATAATAGTTCGCTGTAATAACCGTTTATTTCGCTCCAATTTACATCTGGTATGTCATACACCAAATGTAACTATTTTTTATGATATTTGCAATTTAACGAAAATGTACTGCCAATGTAAATTTTGATATTGCTGTGAAGAAGGTATTCGGTAGTTTGATGTAAAGTCTTCAACTGGTGATAGAAGAGATAATTTAGAAACGATTTAACCAGCTTGATCCTTATACAAAGTATTACCGTTATCAACATATTAATAATTTTATATGAAATTTTGTATGTATATTTTGCCGTGTATCGTATGGCAACCGAACACGCGATTTAAACATTTCAAATAACTGCTAACGTAAACCCTAAACCCTGTACTTTTAGGTTAACTATCGTGAAAATTTGTTGACTGCTGAGTGTTGAAAATCAGATTTTCTTTAAAGCGATTTATGTGCTCACACACAAAAACCAAATATGCAACAAAAACAAACATAGGTATCTTTAGATTCAGATTTTCATTCATAGCAAAAAAATCTATTAAAACGCTTTCAAATAACCCACCTTCCATTCACTTTATCAATATTACTCATACTATCATTCATATTATCCCAATTTTGAATTGTCTCTTCAGAAAAATTACCTATTTTAAACCAATTAACAATAGTATGTAGATATTGTTGGTTGCTTTTTGTTCTGAATACAATATGTTCTCAAACGTAGCTCATCAAGACAGGTTTTAGCGTTTCTGTTTGTTTTTGTGTATGAGCGCTCATACTATTAGAATGAAACGTCTAAGCACAATTTTCACACAAGTGAACAATTTTTCACGATAGTCGCCCTAAAATAACACTGTTTCTGGTTTACTTCGGAGCCCAACTGAAGGTATTAGGTCTTCAGGTTCGCTCGCTGTACGTTTGTAAAAATTGCAATACATACTTATAAAATTGTGTAATACCGTCATAACCGTAATACTTTTTATATGAATAAATCTAGTTGAATAGGTTCTAAATGGGTTCTTCTATAACCCATTAAATATTTTACATAATGCTACCCAGCACACTGTATACAGAGCAATATTAAGGTACTAAATAGATAAATACTAGATAAATACTACTCTTTAAATAATTGCAAATATCACAAAAACTAGTAAAATAGATATATGATATAGTGAATATATTTAGAAAATAAACTGCTTCCGGGTTATGCCGTGTGTCAAGATTTGTTAATGCTGACGTTTCGCGAACCATGTTGCTCGCTTCTTCAAAGCTAATTGAATACTGAAGACCTACCAAGAAAGTCTCCCTTATATACCTGTATTTACACCTCACTGCGCACATCTGGAGCTACCGCTCCACGTGTTTTTCCACCTGACCGCGTTAGGATCGATTTCCAGACCCTACTAATTACAGTACCGTCCTCGCGATTGATGTTGTCAGGATGTTTGTAAATTTCGATGGCTTCTCTAATAAGTCTTCGATGATAATTACCCACCCTTGCCAACATCTTCGCGTCATCGAAATCCATTGTGTGTCCCGACTCGTGGCAGTGTTGAGCAACAGCGGACTGTTGAATCTTGCCTAGCCGGGTGTCCCTACTGTGCTCCTTGATTCGACATTCGATGCTTCGTCCTGTCTGTCCTACATAGCATGTTCCGCACTCACATGTTATCTTGTATACCCCTTCGTTCTTCAGGAGTGGTGTGATATCCTTTGGGTTAGGCAAAAGATCCTTTACCTTAGCTGGTGCTCTGTACCTTACCGTGATACCCGATTTCTTTAGTACTCCACCGATTCTCTCTGATACCCCACTTACGTATGGTAAGCAAGCGAACCCCTTAGACTCTTGCGGTTCCTCTGAGACTTGCGGTTTTCTTTGTGTGACACCCCGTATGTCAGACTTGGTGTATCCATTCTGACGTAGGGCCCACTCCAAGTGTTTTCGTTCTTCGTCCAAGGTGCTAGAGTCGCATACCTTCTCGGCTCTGTTGAACAAAGTGTTAATAACACTTCTCTTCTGTTGGGGGTGGTGGTGCGATTTGGCGTTCAAGTACCGATCGGTATGTGTCTTCTTACGGTAGACTGTATGTCCAAGTCTACCCGTTGACGTTCTGTATACCAGCACATCCAAGAAAGGCAGCTGATTATCCTCTTCTATTTCCATCGTGAATTTGATGGAAGGACTAACATTGTTCAGGTGGTTAAGGAACTCAGAAAGTCTATCTCTACCGTGTGGCCAAATCACAAAGGTATCGTCGACATATCTGACCCAGTGCTTGGGTTTGAAAGGACTTGACCTAATGGCTTTTTCTTCAAACAATTCCATGAAGAAATTGGCAATTACCGGTGACAAAGGTGATCCCATGGCTGCACCCTCTACCTGCTCATACATCGCTCCCGCCCACTTGAAGTATGTGGTGGAGAGACAATACTCTACAAGATCCGGTACATCGGTTGGTAGACCTAGGGGGACCAGTGTTGTCCGAAGGCCTTCGACTGCCTCCTTGACCGAACACACGTAAAGAGTGATGTTACGTCGAAACTTACAAGTATATCCTGAGGGTCAATGGCAACTTCCTTCAAAATCTGAATAAAATGTTCAGAGTTCTTGACAAAAGATGTAGTTTGTCCTATAAACGGTTGGATGGTTTTCGCCAAGTATTTTGCCAACAAATAGGTTGGGGAGCCTATTGCGCTCACGATTGGTCTTAAAGGTACGTTATCCTTGTGGATCTTTGGCAAACCGTAGATCCTAGGTGCCCTAGGGGCTTGAACAAAAAGGCTTCTTTGTTCCTGTACGGGAATCGATGATGATTTAACCAATTCCTTCCCTCGCCTTCCTATCTTATCTGTCGGGTCCTTGGAAATTTTACGGTACGTATTCGGGTCCAATAGATCGTTCATCTTCCTGTTGTAGTCCTCCTTGTGCAATATCACCGTTGCATTCCCTTTGTCTGCTGGTAGTACTGTGATATCCTTGTTGTCCTTGATGGTTTTCAGAGAGTACTTCTCTTCTTTGGTAATATTGCTCTTTGGCGGGGTAGCTTTCCTAATTATCCTGGAAACCTCTTGACGAATGTCCTCTGCTTGTACACCTGGGATTTTGTACAATGCGGCTTCTACTTCCGTAATAATTTCCTCCTTAGGTATTCTTATCGGTGCGATTGCAAAGTTCAATCCTTTCCCTAGGACCGACAATTCACCGGTGGAGAGTTGGTGATTAGACATATTTATAACTACTTTGTCCACAGTAGTAGTTTTGGTCACAATCTTCTTAGCCTCTAATCTAACAAACTTCTTCTTGTGAGTTTCGGTTGCTTTCTCAAATTGGAATTCCGCCTTTCTCCATGTGGTGGAATCAAGCTTACCCCAATCTTCGGCTGACAATCTATTTGCTAATTTGAGATGAAGTTTTAGCAATTTATCTGTAGTGTCCTGTAGAGATCTGTACGTGAAATGTACCCTTTCACGTAATAAGGCATTCTCCGTTCTCCTCAAAATCTTCTTGGCGGCAGCGGTGTTGATATGGTGCTTGGTACGCAGGAATGTTGGTACTAAACCTTTGTCCCTACACCTTCTCAAAAAAGCAAGATTGGATAACATCTTGCTTCGTTTTGTTCGTAAAGTGTCAAAATCCTTGGTAAGTTTGTAAACATCCTCCCCGTAGAGTGAGATCAAGTAAGTACGTAGGCTTTCACGGCCAGAATCATTTAGAAAATAAACTGCTTCCGGGTTATGCCGTGTGTCAAGATTTGTTAATGCTGACGTTTCGCGAACCATGTTGCTCGCTTCTTCAAAGCTAATTGAATACTGAAGACCTACCAAGAAAGTCTCCCTTATATACCTGTATTTACACCTCACTGCGCACATCTGGAGCTACCGCTCCACGTGTTTTTCCACCTGACCGCGTTAGGATCGATTTCCAGACCCTACTAATGTCAGTACCGTCCTCGCGATTGATGTTGTCAGGATGTTTGTAAATTTCGATGGCTTCTCTAATAAGTCTTCGATGATAATTACCCACCCTTGCCAACATCTTCGCGTCATCGAAATCCATTGTGTGTCCCGACTCGTGGCAGTGTTGAGCAACAGCGGACTGTTGCATCTTGCCTAGCCGGGTGTCCCTACTGTGCTCCTTGATTCGACATTCGATGCTTCGTCCTGTCTGTCCTACATAGCATGTTCCGCACTCACATGTTATCTTGTATACCCCTTCGTTCTTCAGGAGTGGGTGTGATATCCTTTGGGTTAGGCAAAAGATCCTTTACCTTAGCTGGTGCTCTGTACCTTACCGTGATACCCGATTTCTTCAGTACTCTACCGATTCTCTCTGATACCCCACTTACGTATGGTAAGCAAGCGAACCCCTTAGACTCTTGCGGTTCCTCTGAGACTTGCGGTTTTCTTTGTGTGACACCCCGTATGTCAGACTTGGTGTATCCATTCTGACGTAGGGCCCACTCCAAGTGTTTTCGTTCTTCGTCCAAGGTGCTAGAGTCGCATACCTTCTCGGCTCTGTTGAACAAAGTGTTAATAACACTTCTCTTCTGTTGGGGGTGGTGGTGCGATTTGGCGTTCAAGTACCGATCGGTATGTGTCTACTTACGGTAGACTGTATGTCCAAGTCTACCCGTTGACGTTCTGTATACCAGCACATCCAAGAAAGGCAGCTGATTATCCTCTTCTATTTCCTTCGTGAATTTGATGGAAGGACTAACATTGTTCAGGTGGTTAAGGAACTCAGAAAGTCTATCTCTACCGTGTGGCCAAATCACAAAGGTATCGTCGACATATCTGACCCAGTGCTTGGGTTTGAAAGGACTTGACCTAATGGCTTTTTCTTCAAACAATTCCGTGAAGAAATTGGCAATTACCGGTGACTTACCCCTCTACCTGCTCATACATCGCTCCCGCCCACTTGAAGTATGTGGTGGAGAGACAATACTCTACAAGATCCGGTACATCGGTTGGTAGACCTAGGGGGACCAGTGTTGTCCGAAGGCCTTCGACTGCCTCCTTGGCCGGAACACACGTAAAGAGTGATGTTACGTCGAAACTTACGAGTAGATCCTGAGGGTCAATGGCAACTTCCTTCAAAATCTGAATAGGTCTACCAACCTAGGTCTACCAACCGATGTACCGGATCTTGTAGAGTATTGTCTCTCCACCACATACTTCAAGTGGGCGGGAGCGATGTATGAGCAGGTAGAGGGTGCAGCCATGGGATCACATTTGTCACCGGTAATTGCCAATTTCTTCATGGAATTGTTTGAAGAAAAAGCCATTAGGTCAAGTCCTTTCAAACCCAAGCACTGGGTCAGATATGTCGACGATACCTTTGTGATTTGGCCACACGGTAGAGATGGACTTTCTGAGTTCCTTAACCACCTGAACAATGTTAGTCCTTCCATCAAATTCACGATGGAAATAGAAGAGGATAATCAGCTGCCTTTCTTGGATGTGCTGGTATACAGAACGTCAACGGGTAGACTTGGACATACAGTCTACCGTAAGAAGACACATACCGATCGGTACTTGAACGCCAAATCGCACCACCACCCCCAACAGAAGAGAAGTGTTATTAACACTTTGTTCAACAGAGCCGAGAAGGTATGCGACTCTAGCACCTTGGACGAAGAACGAAAACACTTGGAGTGGGCCCTACGTCAGAATGGATACACCAAGTCTGACATACGGGGTGTCACACAAAGAAAACCGCAAGTCTCAGAGGAACCGCAAGAGTCTAAGGGGTTCGCTTGCTTACCATACGTAAGTGGGGTATCAGAGAGAATCGGTGGAGTACTAAAGAAATCGGGTATCACGGTAAGGTACAGAGCACCAGCTAAGGTAAAGGATCTTTTGCCTAACCCAAAGGATATCACACCACTCCTGAAGAACGAAGGGGTATACAAGATAACATGTGAGTGCGGAACATGCTATGTAGGACAGACAGGACGAAGCATCGAATGTCGAATCAAGGAGCACAGTAGGGACACCCGGCTAGGCAAGATTCAACAGTCCGCTGTTGCTCAACACTGCCACGAGTCGGGACACACAATGGATTTCGATGACGTGAAGATGTTGGCAAGGGTGGGTAATTATCATCGAAGACTTATTAGAGAAGCCATCGAAATTTACAAACATCCTGACAACATCAATCGCGAGGACGGTACTGTAATTAGTAGGGTCTGGAAATCGATCCTAACGCGGTCAGGTGGAAAAAAACGTGGAGCGGTAGCTCCAGATGTGCGCAGTGAGGTGTAAATACAGGTATATAAGGGAGACTTTCTTGGTAGGTCTTCAGTATTCAATTAGCTTTGAAGAAGCGAGCAACATGGTTCGCGAAACGTCAGCATTAACAAATCTTGACACACGGCATAACCCGGAAGCAGTTTATTTTCTAAATGATTCTGGCCGTGAAAGCCTACGTACTTACTTATAGTGAATATAAATTACAAAAAACTTAAGAGACATTTCAATTAGCAAATAATATACAGGATGTTCCATTTAAAAATCTCAAGAAAAAGCCATTTAACAATGTTTGAAAACTAGTGCATGCTACGATCACCCTGTATAGCGCATCTAATTTTTCATGACATCAGCATCTAGCTATGGGTTTAGTTATTATGTGACAAAATTTTTAAGACAATATCTGTAAAAATGTAGTATTAATGTAGGTTTTAAGAAAGGCCTGCAATTGACAATTTTTTGACACACCATTGAAAATCTCAGAAACTATTTACTTTCCACAGGTACAGACAACTTCCTTAGTATTCACAATATGGTATGATATACAGAGCGTTCCATGTAAAAAATGTACTGACTTTCCGACACGCCTACTTGCAACACCCTGTATAAATGAAAATAATTTTACGTTATAGAACCTAATGAGTCAAACAACTCATTTATAAATTTTTTTTTTCATTTTCAAACGATTTGATGACTATCGACCGCGGGATACTAATAACTCACCCTGTATAACAGATACAACGGTGAACAGATTCGTAAGAAATTGGAAATATTACTCTTAATTAATTTATATTTCAGGATACAAATTGATCAATTCCGTGTTGAATAGAATTTTATGTTGAAACCTGTCTAAATAGATGTCACAATCGAGAGTTTTGGTCGTAAATTACTTCAATGCCACACAAATATTTATTCGGTTTTCCAAGAGCGACTTACACAACATATTTATAGGTTCCGGTTTCATGTTTTACAAATAGAATTGTACTTGAGTATGTAAACCTATAAACGGAAAATTATACCTTATTTGTTTACCGCAAATCAATGGATTTATAAATAAATCTTCATTCATGCATGGTATTTGGTCAAGTATCTGCTATTTTAACAAAATTCCTCTATAAATACAAACTGTAATAATTATTTTTTCTACTTTGCATTCACAATGCACCCATTGTAACACTGTTTTCGGTGTTACATTTAACAAATTGTAACATCGTTTTCAGTAACTTTTTTTATAAGATTGGTACACATTGATATCGATGGATATCACATGCCATATGCCAAACGTACAACACATAACCACACACTGCCTCTTTTTAATCACTTTCAATCGCAGAAACTGCGAAATATCAAGATTCTATACATATTTAAACATGCGTGTAGCCTGCTATAGTGTGGCCAAAGGATTGGGGCTTTCTTAGTTTTGCTGTGTTCATCAAAATACGCCAGCATGACGTTTTCGGTGATGTTTTGCGACTCTGGTAAGTGATCGTCATCATTCTTTTCAACTAATCACCAAATCCCCTTTTCAGATATAATTCAAGGACCACATTTACTTTAATAAGGGATTATACGAAGATCAAACCTACATCGTAGATATGAAGGATTTTAATTACTGCTACGAGATTGTATATGCGCAATAAATGGTTTATTGAATATCAGCATGCACGTAGGAAGCTAGTACATTTAAGGTGTTGAGGATTTCTTAGTTTATGTAAAGTAGAAGTTTTCGGTAACATTTTGGACCGAATTCTGCTCGGTTCAATACCGTATTCGTTTTGTCCGTTGCTTTCGACTTCGTCTTAGTTCTGGTTGTGTGCAACGTATTTGTATTACCTCCATCACATGTAATTATGCTAAGTATAATTTATTCTAATAAATTGTTACACCGAAATTAGAATTTTGTTTTAATTATATGTGCGTGTAAACTTGTATAAGCCAGTGGTACTAGGTAGAAATTGCTATTAAACGTTAATCGTTATAACAATTCTTTAGTAAGTTCTTATTCTTTGAAGTAACTAATCAGTTACCGCCAAACACGTCTATTTTGATTATTATAGGTACTTATGAAACCACTATTTTGAAGCTAACTTTTTAGGTTATAGGTGGAATAAGACAGTATGTTCTTTCTTGTAATTTACAAGAAAGAACATACTGTCTTATTCCACCTACTACACACGCTTGTAAGAAGAAGAAGTTTTTCCAAATTTTTAGGTTATGTTTCATGTATTTATCACAGTAGGGTTAAAAGTGTTGGCGCAAACTCCATTATGATCATAGTTGCGACCTCCCTGATTATTTAATAAAACTTGTAGGCTAAACTAGAGTAAAATTATTCACAATTAGATTTTGTCATGATTTTATCCCATCCTTACGAAGTTGACAGTTGCTACAGACTGCCACGTAGTACCCGAAAAATACCGTAGATTCCAATTTAGCGCAATATAGTAACGACAATTTCTAAATTTATATAAAATTAATGACGCAAAGTAGAAAAAATAGTATATTACACTCGTTTTATAAGATGTATTGGCGCACTCGTTCCATAAAACAACTCGTGCGCCAATTTGACGTCTTATAAAACTTGTATAATAATATACTATTAGAATCAAATTAGTTCTATAATAAGACGGATGATTAATAAGAAAAAAAGGATCTAAATGTCTAACTACTGCTTGCATGTTAAATTAAGTCGGTATTACCATTAAATGATTCCTTCTAGTTTTACACACAACTTTAGATCTTTATAGCCATTTTTACGACCAACGAGCCATGAGCGCCGTTACATACCGGCAGGCGTAGATTAAAAAAAAACTTGCACTGGTAAAAAGATATTGCTAGACAAATTATGAATATAATCTTAAACATACTGGGTGTATTGATACAATATGATACAATGGTCTTTAGGGTGGTCCTTATTTTTCAACTTTAAGATTATTTTTTCCTTAATATCCATACTTAATTCCTGTTAAATTTGAGATCGATAAATACATATTAACATGTGCCCCAAAATAAAAAAAAAATTAAAATCGAGAATAAATGTAAACTATTATATTAAAAAATTTAAAAAAAAACAACATTTTAGTTTTTTAGTCTTGATATCGGAGCATTTCATATATTTTCAAGTAATTAATTTGTCAAAAATACAATAATCTAAGCCACCTGGCTATCCTGGCCAACAATGAACAAAATATAACAAGTGATAACTGTGTCTGATATGCTTTTCCGTGAATCTGAACCTGAAGGCAGCAATTTTGACTTGAGCCTAACTTTTGAGAAAAGCAGTGCTAAAAAACACAAAACTAGACACAATTTGGAATTTCTGTTTTCCGCTCCAGATTGTACAAAAAAAAGCATATGAGAAACAGTTTTCACGTGTCCGGTTACTTTTCTGTGTTGGTCAGGCTAGTAACTTAGTTTAGATTACTGCGCTTTTAACAAATAACGTACTTGACATTGTTCGAAAAGCTCTAATATCTAAACTTAAAACTTATTGGATATTTTTACTTTATCATATGCAGTATGCAAAACTTTTGAGATTTTAGCGGAAATATGCTTTTTTTGGGGCCCCGAACATATTTGACCAAGGTACAAAAAAATGTCTGTGTCAGTGTGTGTGTGTGTGTGTGTGTGTGTGTGTGTGTGTGTGTATGTGTGTGTGTATCAGGGTTGCCACCTGTCCTCGTACGAATCATTTGTCCGTGATACCATTTGTCTTCGTGTACACAGATAGAAAAGATTCCTTGTTTTTAAGAAATATATTCATTTGAATTTATTGATTTGGATCAAAACATATTTCTTTGACTCCATCAATATTTACTTCATTGTATATTCTAGTTTATTTGCTTGTTGAGATTAATTTATATGCAATATTTATTTAAGTCAAATAAATATATTTGGATTCAAACGAAAAATTTTTTGTTTTGATTTAAAAAGACGTTTCTTTAGATCAAAGAAATCTAAGATCTATTGAATTCAAATATTTATATTTGTATACAAGAGGTGTATTTCCTTCAAAGGAATGTTATTGGTTTGGCTTAGAAATAAGTTTACTTCCACCAAAGAAATCACATTTTGATTCAAATGAATATATTTTTAGTGTGAATACTTCATAATACTGTTTTGTTAGAAGGCGCTGTAAATACTCTCCTCGCAGTTTGGCTTTATCTTGAGTGTAAATAGTAGACTGGTGAAAGCCTATCGCTCAGTTGATGTCATGCGTCTGGCTAAATTGTTAAAAAGGTTGTGTGATTTCGCAGTATAAAGCACAGTGCATGCAGGTTCAAGTTCCGATTCCGAATCAGCGTACACTTTGCTACCCTAGCAATGACTTTATGTAGGCCTGGTGAAACCAACCACTGGTCGAGGATGTGCGACATCCCAAAAGGCGGTGAGACGTGGAGATTTTTCTCTACTGTACCCTTCAAAAAGTTCTAGTCAATAATAGCTCAATAATTTCTTAGATCATTTTAATCAACTAAATTAAAAATTAATTAATCATTTTAACTCAACCAACAACTTCGTCAATTTCAGAAATTTTAATTCTTTCACTCAACACAATCATAATTATTTGAACTGAATAAATCTCGTTCGTGATAATATACAATTTGTTACAAAAAGTTGTTTGACACAAATTTCCACCATGCACATTGCACATATTTCAAACAAATGCGTTTTTATTCGCAAATAAATATTTCTTTGCCGTTTATTGAAACACCAGATTTCTTTATGCATATTGTAGATTTGAATGCATATTTATATGAATTAAACAAAGTTTTCTATCTGTGTAGGACGAAATTGTGCTACCTAACCTAACCTACAAATGTTTTGAACATTTCGGTAAGATTTTGATATTTTACGTTTTCTCCGACCTACTACGTCTTATATTAATGACAGCAATGATGAATCGCCACCTATAAAACTTAAGCGAAATACAAAATTAAACAATCCCTGGCTAACCACCAAAAAGTCGACGAGCAAAATTACGGTTTACATGGTAGTTTTTGAGAATATACCTAAATTTTATTTTTATGTGATATTACCACAGCAAGGTATTATCTTCGCATATTTAATAAAGTAATGTAGTATTTGTTTCTTGTTATATTTCAAGAATATTTTGTTTTATTATTTGGTTGTGTTTTATGTGACAGTATGACGTGGACATATTGGATATGACAGAATATTTTCACCCACTTACTGTACTCGTGAACAATTACAAATAGGTAGCAACCCTGGTGTGTATGTGTGTGTGTGTACCCGGTTTTGTGGCGACGATTCCGGAGAAACTACTAAAGGTATCGGGACGAAACTTCATATTTAGAAGTTTCATGACCAAACTTAGAGCTGAAAAGCTTTTGGTTCAATAAGGTCCAAAGGAACTAGAGGTTTACTCTTAGCATTTTTTAACGATTTTGCAAATGAGCCGCAATTTCTGTAATTTCGTCAAAATAGTTAAATAATAAGAAAATAAACTGCTTCCGGGTTATGCCGTGTGTCAAGATTTGTTAATGCTGACGTTTCGCGAGCCATGTTGCTCGCTTCTTCAAAGCTAATTGAATACTGAGTATTCAATTAGCTTTGAAGAAGCGAGCAACATGGCTCGCGAAACATCAGCATTAACAAATCTTGACACACGGCATAACCCGGAAGCAGTTTATTTTCTAAATGATTCTGGCCGTGAAAGCCTACGTACTTAGTTAAATAATAAATTAAATTAGAGGAAATTCTGAATAATTTATGTCTACGATATTTTTTGGTAAAATTAATAGTTTAGCTGCATGAGCAAATTCTATTTCATCGAGATCGGTCGTGTCTGCATTAATATAAAACTAGTTAGCCAGGATTTGACAGATATTTTCATTCTAGTTACAGTAGGTAGTGTCAAACAGTGATGTTTTAACAATACCTACTGTCAATAGTATCAAAATATGTGTCAAATCCTGGATAACTAGTTTTATTTTAATGCAGACACGACCGATCTCGATCAAATGGAATCTCATGCAGCTAAACTATTAATTTTATATATAGTATGATATATTCATGTGCCTGGCGACATCAGATTTTTTTAGATTAAGCTAATAACTATGGCATGTACTGTGATAAAAGAAAACAAAAACCTTAAATTTTTTTCATATCATTAAATTGAACTTATTCTCGCTTTTAAGACCCTTGTGGCACGGGTTTTTGATTGATCTCTAATTTCACTTTCACAGGAATTAAGTACAGTGAAAGTCGTATATAACGTCCGCGAAGGGACCGCGGAATTTGGACGCTATATCCGACTGGATGCTAAATCCGGACGCAAATAAATTTTGATAATAAAAAAAAAAAGAAAATGTAATTTTTTACAAGAATTTTAAATTCACATATTCACAGTAATCCGATTTATTCATCCAATTACTATATATAGGTACTAATTCAAATAAGAACACGTATGTATAACAAATAATATCAGTCAATTAGCTTGGTTTGTGTAGGCCCTGTGTAGATTGACGCATTTTTTTTATTTTTAACGAGATTTTTATCACGAGCGGTTTTAACTTTGTCTATAAACCTCCAAATTGTCGTTACTGACGAATGTGCCAAGTTAAAAGTAGTTTCAGTAGAGAGCAACAATGGTTTCTCCATTTTCTGATCTATTAATGATAGCTCATTTGTTTTGAATGGTTAATACCTTTCTTCTGTAGCCAGATATTTCGTATTGTAATACACAGAATAGCCGCAAAAACAAAAACAGTGCGAATGACAGGTCCCGCGATCGCGAACTAACATGGGCATTTCATGATAGCAAAGCATGTCAAATGGCGTCTGCCACTCCAGTTGGACGCTATAACGGACCATAACATGCCCAAAATCCATGGCGCGGGCGACGCAACATGCTACTTTGCCGCTATATCCGGCGACGCTAAACCCGGACTTAGTTTGCATTAGTTTATATGGAAGACCAACCAAACCGTTCAGTTTCCGACGTTATAAGCGACTCGACGCTATAAGCGACGACGTTATAAATGACTTTCACTGGATACAAAATATAAAAGCAAAAATAATCTACAAAAGCAAAATATTTTTTTCTATATAGATAAATTGCTTAAAGTGCCTGAACTAAAAAAAAACAAATATTATCAAATACCTATCAAAAACACCAATCTAGTTTTCGTTCACAAATTGCACAAAAGTTCCCCAAAGTAATCAACATTCTACAATTTTCAATTGTCCTTCTTGAATATTTTCTTATGTAAACCATAAAATTTTCGCACCATTACATTCACAACAGAATCTTCGAGTCAATTTCAGAGAAAAATGTGCCGTATCATTTAAATATCGTGGGGTGTCGGTGAGGCACGGAGCGCCAGATCGGATATGTCTGTAATGTCTGTATACAAATAAAATGCCAAAACTTTCCGTAAAATAAACATAAACAACACAAAAGTTCCTTCCTCTTATTTTATCTACAGTATTTTCAGTATTAAACTTATCTAATAGTTATCTAGTAGGTAAATTCGGGAGGATGTGGTTCCTGTAATATATTGTTGCTAATTTATTCGCGAATATTTAAATGCTAGTATAAAATTGATAAAAAACAAAATTTCTTTTAACACACCTATTAAATATTATGAAGTTTGGACATGTGATACTACTAACTTCAGCACTTTAAGGCCAAGAAAATAAAATCGCCTAAAATATACAATTCGTAACCAACATTAAAACGAAAATTATCATCGATAATTGCCGTAAACATTTACCTTGGGCACTTTATGCTTGTGGCCATTATTTTTCTTTCAAGCCCAGCATGTCCGCGATATAAAAATACGGGCCATTACCGCTTCACTCAGTGCTACTTACACTGTTTACATATTCAGGCTTAGACCGTACTAAAGAAGTCAGCAATGCGATCAACTTATGCACGTATTGCAAAAATCATTTTTTAGTGTTTTATTATTGTCTAGATTTTTAAGCTATTATAAAAAGGCAGAATATTTCACTAAATGACAGTTTTGAGAAAATAATATAAACACGGCCCACCACGATCTGCTCACGCGCATCTACAAGTGACGTCATTGCGAGAAGTAGCGATCGTTGCCATGGTAGCCAATATGTACTTGTGACGTTCAAACCTTTTTGACAATTAAAGCATTGGCATGGTTGTCAACTTGTTGTCAACCTAAATCACCTACAAAAGTCAAAAACTTAAGGATGTATTTGGTTGCCTAGGTGTCCGTGTCAACATCCTTCTAGCAGTGACGTCATGCGCAGAAATGAACGAATTTGAGACACGAAGTGGCCAAACCGTAGTGGACCGTGATCATAAACATGTTTTTCTACTTTGCATTCACAATGAACACATTGTAACACTGTTTTCAGTGTTACAATTAACACATTGTAATACCGAAAACAGTAAGATTTTTGTCTGATTGGTACACAGTGATATCAAATGCCATATGTCAAATGTACAATACATAACCCAACATAACCACACACTGCATCTTCTTAATCGCTTGCAATCACATAAACTGCGAAATATCAATATTCTATACATATTTAAACATGGGTGTAGCCTGCTATAGATGGCCAAAGGATTGGGGCTTTCTTAGTTTTGCTGTGTTCATCAAAATACGCCAGCATGACGTTTACGGTGATGTTTTACGACTCTAGTAAGTGATCGTTATCATTCTTTTCAACTAAACATCAAATCCCCTTTTCAGATATAATTCAAGGACCACATTTACTTTAATAAGGTATTATGCCAAGATCAAACCTACATCGTAGATACGAACGATTTTAATTACTGCTGCAAGATTGTATATGCGCAATAAATGGTTAAAATAAAACCATAACCTGTTGTACTTTTAATGAAGAGTAGACTTAAATTCTTCTAATGTATTTTACAGTATATTCAAACAGCTTCTCATACATCAAAGAACATTTTTATATGACATACATATGACAAAATATTATAAGACTGACAATCAATATTATTATATATTGTTTCCCTAACAACTACAACTTATTTTATTTATTTCAACATATCAGCATACACGTACAAAGCTATAGTACATTTAAAGTGTAGAGGATTTCTTAGTTTATGTAACGTTTAAGTTTTCGGTAATATTTTGGACGCTTGGATGCTCGGTTAAATTCATATTCGTTTTTGTCCGTCGCTTTCGACTTCGTCTTAGTTCTGGTTGTGTGCAACGTATTTGTATTACCTCCATCACATGTAATTTTACTAAGTATAATTTATTCTAATAAACTACTTTGCCGAAATTAGAATTGGGTTTCAATTATAAGTGCTTGTAAATATATAAGCCGCAACGGCTACGTAGCGGAATTAGGTAGACACCGCTATCAAACGTTAAGCGTTATAACAATTATTTAGTAAGTTCTTGTTCTTCGAAGTAACTAATCAGTCACCGCCAAACACTTCTATTCTGATTATTATACTTATGGCCCACTATTTTAAAGTTGTTTACTTTTTAGGTTAAGTTTCATGTATTTAGCACAGTAGGGTTAAAAGTGTTGCCCCAAGCTCCATTATGATCATCGTTGCGACCTCGCTGAATATTTATTCAAACTTGTAGGCTAAAGTAGAGTAAAATTATTCACAATAAGATTTTGTCATGATGTTATCTCATCGATCTCATCTTTAACGAAATTGACAGTTACTACAGTGCTGCCACGTGGTACCCGCAAAATACCCTAGATTCTAATTTAGCGCGATATAGTAACCACAATTTCTAAATTTATATAAAATTAATGACGCAAAGTAGAAAAAATAGTATATTACACTCGTTTTATAATACATATTGGCGCACTCGTTCCATTTGGGCACTCCTCGCTACGCTCGTCGTGCCCAAAACAACTCGTGCGCCAATTTGACGTGTTATAAAACTTGTATAATAATATACTATTTTCTACTTTGCATTCACAATGCACACATTGTAACACTGTTTTCGGTGTTACAATTAACAAATTGTAACATCGTTTTTAGTAACTTTTTTCTAAGATAGGTACACATTGATATCGATTGATATCAAATGCCATATGTCAAACGTACAACACATAACCCCACAGTGCCTCTTTTTAATCGCTTGCAATCGCATAAACTGCCAAATATCAATATTCTATACATATTTAAACATGCGTGTAGCCTGCTATAGTAGAGGCAAAGGTTTGGGGCTTCTTAGTTTTGCTGTGTTCATCAAAATACGCCAGCATGACCTTTTCGATGATGTTTTGCGACTCTGGTAAGTGATCGTCATCATTCCTTTCAACTAAACATCAAATCCCCTTTCAGATATAATTTAAGAACCACATTTACTTTATTAAGGTATTATGCGAAGATCAAACCTACATCGTAGATATGAACGATTTTAATTACTGCTGCGAGATGTATATGCTCAATAAATGGTTTATTAAATTTCAGCATACACGTAGGAAGCTATAGTACATTTAAAGTGTTGAGGATTTCTTAGTTTATGTAACGTATACGGTTTCGGTAACATTTTGTATTTGTTTTTTTCCGTAGCTTTCGACTTCGTCTTAGTTCTGGTTGTGTGCAATGTATTTGTATTACCCTCATCACATGTAATTCTACTAAGTATACTTTATTCTAATAAATTGTTACACCGAAGTGAGAATTTGGTTTCAATTATATGTGCGTGTAAACTTGTATAAGCCAGTGGTAATCAGTTACCGCCAAACACGTCTATTCTGATTATTATACTTATGAAACAACTATTTTTAAAGTACCTTTTAGGTTATGTTCCATGTATTTTCATGAAAATGGCGACGAATGCGAAAAGCAAGGTTTTATTAAGTTCATGCAAGGGATGTTCCCAGGGTTTAAGAGTTTGTGTTTCGTGTGAAAAATGTGGGGGCAAATACCACCCGTCGTGTGTGTTGAAGGTTCCTGGTATGTTTGTTGACAATGAGGGTAAAATTAATTGTTGTTCGGGGATAACCTCCAAAAAGTGTGCCTGCGATGAAAAGGATTCCGAAATTCAACAGCTCAAGGCTAGACTGGCCAATATTAACCAAAAAGTGCTAAATCAATCATTAGCGGATAACAGTATATTAAATGCAGAGTGTCTCTTACCTTCGGATACAACAAATGCCGTGGAGGACTGCCTGGATAGTTTTGCATGTTTGTCTGCTGAGGTTAGGGAGGTCCAGGAAACTCTTTCAGAGCAGTTGAGACAGCTAAGTACACTCATTTCGAGCAGCCAGAACTCACAAAAGCTGGTAAATGTGAACCGTCAATTTTCAAAAACTGAAAATATACATGTAAACAATAGGCTGCTGAGCACTGCAGTGCCACCTATTGGTCAGGGTCCCAACTGTGCTTTATCTACTAGCAATAACCACGCCAGAAGAATACTATTTCTTGGAGATAGCCAATGTCGTGGCTTTGCAAATATATTGGGTCGTCGATGTAACGCAAATGTGGAAGTCATATTTAAACCGGGTGCTGGGTTTCTTCAGGTCACAGAGGACTTGTTATCATTGGTGAAAGATTTTGGTTTTGATGACTATGTTGTTGTGGTTGCCGGAACAAACGACATCCTGCAGGGGAGGAAGTTGGCGATGGTTGATGTTATGAGCGCACTCGCATGTGTGACCAACACAAATGTTTTTGTAACTTCGATCCCATATTTAAATTCACACTATCACCTAAACCGAAAGGTGTTTGATTTCAACAAAAGCATGTACCATAATTTGCAGAACAACTTACCGAACAATTTTAGTTTTATCGACTTAAATTATGTTTTGTTAGATAGAGATATGCAGTTGCGAGGAGTACATCTAACTGCCGCGGGAAAAGTTAGGTTTTGTAAAGGCGTCCTGAGCTTTATTGTTGCTGATGTAAACCGGCGTCTGAGTGGCTCTGTGGCTGATTCCGCCTCGCGGTCCGTAACTGAGGACAGCCTATTGGATGTTGCTCCTGTGGATGGTGAGGCGGAGTCGATCCACGATCATTCCTTTCGGGGATCCCAGTGATGATCACCGCGAATTATCACAGTCCATTTTTTCTGATCTTGTTTGTTTCATGTGTTATAACGTCAGGAGCTTACGCAACAAGACCGAATTAATGGATCTGTACCTAATGGAACGAGAGTTTATGTTTTTGCGTATTACTGAACATTGGCTTTCAGGGAATTCTATCATGATAGAAAAATTAATAAACTATGAGCTAATTAACTATTTTTGCCGCTCTGATAGCAGAGGAGGAGGGTGCGCAATATATTCGCATACATCTTTTAATATGCAGAGTGAACAGTTTCAGATAGAATCCATTGAGAGCCACTTTGAATATTGCTGTGTTAGTTTTAAATGTAAAGATATAAAATGCCTGTGTGTATGTATATATAGAGCTCCTACAGGTAACATTGATGTATTTTTAAATGGTTTAACCAATCTCCTGGAAATTGTATGTGAAAGATTTGATTGTATTATTGTTTGTGGAGATTTTAATGTGCGTTTTGGTCGCGAGTCCCGCATGTCTGGTGATGTCATAGCGATGTTTACGTCATTTAATTTAACGGCCTGTTTTAGTGAGCCTACAAGAATGGGTAATTGTTTGGACAATGTTTTTACAAATTTTGGGGTAGATAAAATGCGTTCTTGGACGGAGGACCCGGGTTTCTCTGATCACGTTGCTTTACTGTGTGGTTTCGAGGCCGAGCGGTCGACCGTTGAGGGTGCGAATTGTACGAGACGCTATCGGGCAGATGCGATCGAGTCATTTAGGAGTGATCTGGCGGGAGAAGATTGGGCATACGTAGTTCAACTCGAGAGATAACGAACAAGTTAATAAAGTGTACGATATATTTCTAGACACATTTACTTATCATTTTAATAACAATTTTCCGCTGACTAGGGTCCGCCCCCGAAAGGCTTGCAGTTATCCGTGGTACAATGGGGCTATACGTGCTCAGTCAGCTAATGTTAGAGATTTTTTTGCGATGTGTAAGCGTGCTAACGAACCGCAGCTCTGGACTGAATACAAGATAAGAAAGAGAGCTCTAAAGCAAGCAATTAGAGATGCGAAACGACTTTACAATGAGTCCAAAGTAATGCAGTCAAGAAACAAAAGTCGTACCGTGTGGGGTATAATAAGGGGGGCAAGTATCGAGCGCAGACCAGAGGGGTCCATACGGCTTACCAATTTTGGTGATGGGGTTAGTGTCGATGATCCGCAAATGGTTGTGGAAGCTTTCCATGACAAATTCTTGAAATCGGGAGCCGGTTGTGGGGATGAGCGACCGCATGCTTTTCCGCAGGTTCATGGGGTTGCAGCGACCATTTTTCTCTACCCGGCCACTCGTGAAGAAGTAATGGATTTGCTGGATTCCCTGTCGCCAAAGTTTTCATGTGGTGTTGACGGAATTCCACCCTACATTATTAAAATATCAGCCGAATTTGTCTCACCTGTGCTCACTCACTTGATAAACGTAATGTTTCAACAGGGTGTCTTCCCTGACGGACTGAAACCAGCGATTCTGCTCGCTGGTCATAAACGTGGGTCCCGGGATAATGTCGATAACTACCGTCCTATATCCATTTTACCGGCATTCTCAAAAGTGTTCGAGCGAATCTTGTATAACAGATTGTATGAATTTTGGTCAGCCAATTCGGTTATCTCGTCGAGTCAGTTTGGTTTCTTGCCAGGACTATCCTGCGATGTGGCTCTGTTTGACGCAGTTACGACAGTGCTTTCACATGTTGACCAGCGCTATCACGTCGCGGCAATGTTCTTTGATTTGTCGGCAGCTTTTGACACGATAAATCATGCTATGTTATTGTCGAAGATGGGGGCGCTGGGTGTTAGGGGTAATGCGTGGAATCTTTTGCGGTCCTATCTTGGGGGTCGGAAACAGACCGTGTGCGTCGCAGGGAGATTTTCTTCGCGGGAGTTATTGATGACGGTGGGTGTCCCTCAAGGTTCGGTGCTGGGGCCGTTGCTCTTTTTAATGTTTATGAATGATCTGTCGGCGCAGTTGTCATTCGGAGACCTGTACCAGTACGCCGACGACACGACATTGATCATTAAGCACAGAGACATATCAGAGTTGGCCGCGTTGGCGGAGAGGGCAATGGAGAGCATGAAATTATGGTGCCAGTCGAACAATATGGTTCTTAATGAGGATAAGACTGGTTTGCTCCAGTTCGCCCTAGGTACACCGAGTCAATCAATTCTTGTAAGATCGGGTGGACTGTCGATACCATTGAATGAGCACGTGAAGTTTCTCGGGGTTCACTTGCACTTCACTCTTAAGTGGGACACTCACGTAAACATGGTCCGGGAAAGAGTGGCTCGACTGCACTATTCAGTATACAAGCTGCGACATATTGTAGAACTGCAGGTACTGAGAACGTACTATCTGGCCTGTGTTGAGTCCGTTTTGAGCTACGGAATAATATTGTGGGGCTCTTCGTCGCGCGGTATGACTGCATTGTTTGCGCTCCAGAAGAGGTGTATGAGATCTATGCTGCAACTGGGATATCGTGAGACTTGTAGATCCCATTTCAGAGCACATAACATTCTTACTCTGCCCAGTCTCTACATTTTCAAACTGGTGTGTTACTGCAGAAAAAATATTTCAGATTTTGTTAGAAATGGGGACATATCGCATTCGATGCGCACACGAGGTGCGTCTCGCCTCGCCACCCCCGGGCATGTATCATCGGCATTCGAGCTCGGGGCGTACTATATGATGATACGGGCCTACAACGCCTTACCCGCGCGGATTGTTGACGCGGCTTCGTTTGCCGCATTTAGATTGCGAGCAAAGTCATTTTTGTTGGATAAAGAGTTTTATTCGGTGGAGGAATTTTTAAGTCATGGCGGGGACCGCGACTAGAATGCACATTTTGATGTAAATTTTGTGACTGTTATATTCTGTTTGTTGATTAATGTGACTGAAATGTGTTCATTCGCCTCATTTTATTATTGTTTATTGTTTTTCTTTGCACAGGATTGTATTTTAGTATATATTCCTGCCAATTGATTAATTTTTAGAATCTTTATATTTAACATAGGATATGACACTGTCAATGTCTGTAAGGATCATATGACAATAAAGTATTATTATTATTATTATTATTTATCACAGTAGGGTTAAAAGTGTTGCCCCAAGCTCCATTATGATCATAGTTGCGACCTCGCTGATTATTTAATAAAACTTGTAGGCTAAAGTAGAGTAAAATTATTCACAATTAGATTTTGTCATAATTTTATCCACATTTTATCCCATCCTTACGAAGTTGACAGTTACTACAGTACTGCCACGTGGTCCCCGCAAAATACCCTAGATTCTAATTTAGCGCAATATAGTAACCACAATTTCTAAAGTTAGGTATATAAAATTAATGACGCAAAGTAGAAAAAAATGTATATTACACTCGTTTTATAAGACGTATTGGCGCACTCGTTCCATTTGGGCACTCGTCGCTACGCTCGCCGTGCCCAAAACAACTCGTGCGTCAATTTGACGTCTTATAAAACTTGTAGGTATAATAATATACTATTATAAAACGAAAGCGACGATGGTGTTCTCTTTGAGCTTCAGCAGCATTTCTATTACAGAACTTATCCGTAAATAAATGTCTGTCAGAATATTCAGCACTTGAATAGCAAACCATTATAAAAGTTTTATGATTGATTGGAACGTGAAGAAGTTGAAAACTACGACTGAACACGAAAAGACAAACACTTGTGTCAAAATTAATAGCTTCGGGACAAACACGTCCGCATGTGCACAGATAGCTGTCGTGGGTAGGTGGGAGACATTCGTGAATTGTCAAAATAATATTTGGGACTATTAGGAGTAGAAAGACATGGAACAACACTCTGTTTCCTGTGTTTTCCGACCGACTGTAGGAGACTATTTACTCACACATGTATTGTTATCTCTATCTCAGAAATTAGAAGGCGTTTTGTTGAGATTTACAAAGGTGTATCCCTCAAGGGATGGATAGGTACAGAAACAGAGTAGTTTCTACGATCAAAGGTATAGTAATTTTTGTTAACAATAATGCATGTATGCGTAACTTGCATTTGAATTTCTGAAGTAATTGTAAGCATTTAGCTCAGTATTCATTTCTGGATGATATTACGCCTTAAAGACATCATTGTCACAAAAAAAGTTAATGATTTTTGTATAAAGGTTATTTAGGTAACCTGTATAAAGGTTGAATTGCTTTATGAATTTAGTGAATTTTCATTCCTCAATCTTGGTTCAAGTAGAATAAATGCATTTCATAGTCATACCAATGCAGCACCCCCAGGAAATAATGAATAATCTTTTTCTTGTTACTAATTTAATAATAAATTCAATTTTCGAAAACGACCTGCCCTGCTATACACAGTAAATCGAAACATAGTTATCAGATCACATAGAAAGCAGCATGATTTTTTTTTGTAAACGCTGGTTAAGAATTAAAAAAAAAAACTTGTTTTACATATTTTAACATTTTTGGACGTCAACGAGTGAAATTCCCAAAATACTGTAATTTATAGATTTAGACTAGACAGCTACATGCTGCATTCCAGGAATTGCTATAAATCAGTTCATGACAGTAGGAAAGGCGCTATAAGTTCTTGAAAATTTGCAATATTGTTGAAAAAAAAAGAGATTTTGCTGTGTAACCTACCTTCTTTTCACAGCGCAATATTTTGTTTTTCGTCCAATTGTTTGTACATTGTCTGTTTCAGAATCATCTTTTAGATCGTTCAATTTTAGAGAATAAATATTTACACCAAACGTGCGTCATCTCCATCTATGAGACGATTAAGAAACATTAAAAAAGACAAAAGACCACATAAAAATCTAATGGTGAA
>CAWYPV010000053.1:35000-153866 GCA_963966075.1 Aphodius sticticus
TATATTCTTATTCCCGGTAAATATGTTTAGTTAGGTACTTCGTTGTTTTCGTACTAGGTTAGGTTCCGTGGCGCCAGCACGTGCCAGCACCACGCGCGGGCGCGCGAGCCTTGACAAAATCACGGTGAGCATATTTATTCCAGAGAAAGGGATTACTTGAAAGAAGTGAGAATCACTTCAGTTAAATAATTGGTGGGCTTTTATTCAGTAAACAATTTTTACTTATATTAAATGTCTTATATTTTCTTGGATCAAGTAACTACGCACTTGGATGGATTTACTAGTACTTCGTTGGAACATTTTTGGGACGAAAAATTCAATTACTTCTTTCAATACAATATTGGTTCTTATAAAGAAAGAATTTATTTGTTGGCAGCATTTATCTGAGAAATAATTTTACTTATATTGAGTATGTGGCATTTCTTGTATACTAACTTTCTACATCTAAGTAAATATGCATTTGAATCTAGTAAATAAATTCAAGAAATTATGTTTTCTCGTTCCAAATAATCACTTTTCTGTGTGTATAGACTCACAACGTTATCAGCTTTAAAACAATGTATCGATTATTATAACGGGATGAAAACTGTTTTATGGATACCTTTTATGTTTAACTCCCCCCCCCCCCCCGGTCTCAGATTGGTGCAATTTTGCATCATTCAATAGTACTTAGATTAACCGATTATTTTTTTTTCGGATGAAAGGTGTCAGAGATATTTCTGGCACTGAAAAAGTCAAAAATGTTTTGAAAAACGGGTCTTAGTACTTACGTTGTTCGTGTTTCCGCCATTTTAAAATATTTTTAGTTGAAATTTTCAGGGAATAGCAAGTTTCGAGCAAGTTACCAAACTTGTAGATCGCGAGAAATCCCATTTGTATCAAATTTTACCAAAAAGCAAGATTGTAAGGTTAAAAATGCACAGAAAAAAACGTTTTGATAGGACATGGAATTACCCAGCTGCAAATCGGGTAATATTAAAACGTCTTATGAAAACAAACAATTAAAACTATAAAATATGTGCTGGATATTCAAAATGTACGTACCTCAAACGAGAAACATCCTAACATATTATTCATAATACAGCTCGCCAATAAACCAGACACCGTAGTACATAATTATGTGCATTATTAATTATTAATATTATTATTAATATTTGTACATTGTACACAATTTCGCACTGTCAATGTTGTTATCTCTAAAAGCGTGTACATTCAATATACTTCCTCACTCAGCGAAATTAAAACTGATACAAACACATTCCAGTTCATGATTATTTATGATCTGTCATGCTCTATTGGTGTGATACAATATGAAAATAATAAAGTGTGCACCACCTTACAATATATGTTCCGGATACTCGAGGTCAGGAATATAATATTTCTAAAAATTCTAGTCTAGACATATGAATTTTTTTAGATTTATGCGATTAACTATACCTATATGATATAGATAATAATCTATTATACAATGGAATGTGAATGCCAAGTAGTATTGTTTGTTTACGAAATCTGCTACGATGTTTATGATTATGCTTTAACCAGCACTTTCCAATAGTTTGTATTTACTGGAGAAACAATTAATTCGATATTTCCCGCATTTTAGTTCGGTCAAATTACGTGCAAAAATTGCATTTTTTATTATTATTTTTAGAGTAACTATATTTAGACGTACCTAACCAATACATCAATAGTTTACACCCATGTGCAAAAATATAGGGATTGAGAGGGGAGAAATTGAGATCTGTAATTACCTCGGCAACTATCAGTTTCTAGGAAAAATATAGTTTTCAAAATTGCAAATTTTCCATAAAACGGTGGAAAAATGTCTTTGGGATACAGCTAACCGCGGCAAAAAAAAGTGTCTGAATATAGTTATGACAAATAAATAATTGCCATCAACTTAAAAAAAAAATAGAAAAAGCTGAATTTCTTGTACCAATCAGTAACACCAAAAAATCAACTTATTAAAACTACTTATTGAGAGGGTTAAATAAGTGGTGAAAATTCAATGTGATTTTTGTTCTGTCGCTCTAGCTTTCCTTTAAAAACCCCGTATACTTAAAGTATACACAAATTATACGAATCTACATACTCTCCACTACTAATTCAATTTTTTGTCAGAATTCAACAAACTCTAGTTACATTATCAAACTTTTGCTAGTTATGACAAGATTTATTTAATTGATATTTCGTTTTCGCGTATTCAAATAAAAACGTTGTTTGTTGATCAACGTTTACAAAATTTTCAGTGTAACTTCTTAGATCAATAATGAGTTGGGCTGGATGAAAAACAATTTAAGATAAAATTTATTTTACTTCAACATGTTTGGCTTTTTCCACATACAGTGAGCGCGTAAAGTATGAAAACATGACAAATTCTCAAGAACGGTTTTCTATTTTAAAAAAATCCTCGAACACGGCCATTTATAATTATCAAAATACACCTTATGATATCAAATTAATTTTTTTAACTTCAATCGTTTTTAACAGATGACGTCATCGTCATTTTTTTTAAATGACAACCCTATACTTTTTTTAATGAATTTGACAGATCTTTTAATTGTCTTAATGGTAGGATAATATTTTTATGGCCTTACATAAGAACATTTTCGAGAAAAAGGCAATTGAAGGTTATGAAATAAAACTAACAAAATCTCCGGAACGGCTCGACCGAATTTAACGTAATTTTGGAATTAAGTATTTTGCAACCATGTGAAGTCACTGACGTTATTATCGTTGATGCAACGTTTACAGTTTCTGAGATATAATCTCAAACTTTTGAATTTGAAATAGAACATCCTGTATATTTCGACATTTTCTGTTATAGACCAAGAGCCCGTGACCGCCAGACTTTCCTCATAGTATAAAAGCTGCAAATTTCTCTGCGCATTTCCCCAACACAGGTAAAGAACGATTGGCTACTATGAAGTTTCATAGTGGCTTTGGCAGGTAACAGGTAGCAAAGGTGTATAAAATTGCTACCAACTTTCGTCAAAGTATAAAGCGTAATTTTGTTATATTTTCTTCGGAATAATATTAGAAATCTCATTAACCATTGCCAGCACAGTTTCTATAACTTGGCCCCCATTGGGGCCCTACGCTTGGGCGCGCGTTTTGACGCACGACCGTCTACTTTCAAAGCCCGATGCCAAAGAGGCTGTTTGCTTGTCCGTTTACTAGTTCCTCGACTTTTCGCGTCAAAAGCTTGCGCGGTAATCCTGACGCGACCGCAGCGCCACTCCGAGCGTCTGTTAAATACCAACTTAAATCGTAATCTGACTTATTACACAGCGCCCGCACATACAGCTGCCCTTCAATTTTGTCTGGCAAGATGTTAGAACTGTCGAAACTGTCTGGCTTCTCAGAAAACATCTTCTAATAGTTACCCAAGTAACATATATAAAATTCAGCCTTTATAAAATAACGAAAGTACAATTACAATTTATTAAAGTTTAAGGGTGTCTGGCGAAGGGTTGCCACGATAGTAAGTGCCTGGCAATGGTTATTGAGACTTCTAATATTATTCCGAAGAAAATATAAAAACATTACGCTTTATACTTTGACGAAAGTAGGTAGCAATTTTATACATCTTTGCTACCTGTTACCTGCCAAAGCCACTATGATCCTAACTTCATAGTAGCCAATCGTTATTTACCTGTGTTGGGGAAATGCACAGAGAAATTTGCAGCTTTTATACTATGAGGAAGGTCTGGTGGTCACGCGCTCTTGGTCTATTACAGTCTTCACTATTATATCAAAAACATCTAGAAACTAACAAAAACCCTTATTACTTAGGTCTAAAACTTAACAAAGACAAAATCGATAACCAAACATTATTACATTTTCTACTGCAACTACTCTAGTTGGTTTATGAGTTTATGATTCTCAACCATTGACAATAACACATTGTTTTAAATTTGATCGGTTTATTTTGTTGCTGTTGTTATTTTTTGTTATTAATTTTTTCTTTGTTAATTTTTAGACCTGAGTAATAAAGGTTTTTGTTAATTACTGGATGGTTTTAATATAATACTATAACAAGCGTAGTAACATTGAATAGGTAATGGACGACTGTAACAGAAAATGTCAAAATATACAGGGTGATCTATTTCAAATTCAAAAGTTTGAGGTTATATCTCATGTAAACGTTGCATCAACGATAATAACGCCAGTGACTTCACATCATTGCAAAATACTTAATTCCAGAATTTCGTTAAGTTCGGTCGAACCGTTCCGGAGATTTTGTCACTTTTATTTTGTAAACTTCAATCGTCTTTTTCTCGAAAATGTTCTTATGTAAGGCCATAAAAATATTATGCTACAATTAAGAAAATTAAAAGATCTGTCAAATTCATTAAAAAATAATTTGATATCACAACGTGTATTTTGATAATTATAAATTGTCATGTTCGAGGATTTTTTAAAATAGCAAACCGTTCTTGAGATTTTGTCATGTTTCCATACTTTACGCGCTCACTGTATAAAACATCTAGCCCAACTCATGATACAAAAATAGATTTTTATTATAGTACATTTAGTACATAGTACAATTATAGCCCAAACATGATAATTGCGATAATAAAGCGTAATTGCCAGAAATGTATTTATTTGCTCATATTACTGCAGCCCGATGTAGACAGCAGACGTCAGGAGCTTTACACACCGCCTATAACTGGTGACTACGGATTGACGTTGGTGGGGGACAGGCTGACCACTCCCAGCAAAAAAACATCGAAACGAGATATTTCGTTTCGGAGTTGCGATGTTTCTAGAACGGAGCCTTAAGTAAGATGTATAAGAATTCATATAAAATTTTGTTTTATCATACATTGTATAATATATCCTTTTGGGTCCCCTGAACATTTTTGAAGTACAAAAAAAGTCTGTGTGTGTGCGTGTGTATACTATTATTTTCAAATATAGTATGATAAAGTCAAGTGCGTGACATCAGATTTTTAATTTACATTGGATCTGTCAAATATTGTCAAAGATCAGCTAATAAATCACCTAATAAATCACTGTATACGGTCCTTGAGTCGGTCGCTTTCTCTTTCTTCCAGGCGAAATTTGTTTCATTTTGTGATTGTCACAAGTGTCGCTTTTAGATATAATTTGTACCTCAAAACTAGAGTGTAGTGTTTGTGGACCGCGAAACATCAAATTTTGCAGAATGTTATTTTGTATTAAGCAAAAGGATTTATCGCAGTTTTTATTTTTTAATCGTCAAACACTGATATAATAATAAAAATAAAATTAAGGTACCTAACCATTTTTTTGTGTGGTCAACAGATTATCTTAAACGGAACTTGGTACCATAACTGCGGTCCTTTACCCCTTGACCCTTTAAGAAGACAATAATAATAATAATAATAAATAAGGATGTTTATTATGTAATTAGTATCATGTATTTTTCTATAAAATAGTACAATTCCACAAAACTCTTGCACGTGTGATTTATAATTGTGGACATCTAGCAACGGTTTTGTTCCTAATACGCAATCCTAGATTGTTTAATAGGTTTCTTATCGTCCTGTTTTACCGCATTGTAGATTAGCACATCCCGCCGTGCATTTTGTTCCATGTCTTGTGGATTTATTTCCCTTTGTTGATAAGAAACAGGCTCATGAGATTTCTTTTTACAAAATTGTGGCAATGTTGGGAATAGTTTGTCTGAACGGGATAGGTGCCAAAAGTGATGATAACACCATTATGTCAGATGAATAATGCAGAATGTTCGCGTCACATGATGTAGATATGTATGTATGTATGTGTTTTATATACATTCATGTATATATAGTACAGAAAACTAGACAGCACAAATTTTTCCATGGCACCATGTGATTTTCAGGAATTCTCAAAAATACCAATTTTCAGTAATTTAGCTATCTGATTGTATTAAACATATCACCTTTATTTATATAGTCAAAAGAAAACTTTTCAATTTCTTTGCGCGAGGCCCTCTCAGTTTTTTGTTTTTTTATATTCGTACTTAATTCTTGAGTTTGAGATGGATAATTACATATTAAACCGTGTCCCAAAGGCCTCAAAAACGAGAATAATATGATTATAATAATATCAATTTAATAATATGAAAAAAAAGTTTTATTTTGTTTTACCATAATAATTTGACACATCACAGTTATTTGCTTAATTTATAAAAACAATCCATTATCTTATGAAAGATATCAGATACAGATTGTACGGAAGAAAGCTACTCGAAATAGTTATAACTTGTTCGATTTTGTTCATTGTCGGTCGGGATAGTAACGTAGCCTAGATAATTGCATTAAAAAAAAACAAAAGAAGTATCTAAAAATATGTGAAATGCTCTGGATGCTAGACTCAAAAGTTAATTTACTTTTTTATTATGTTAATAACAGTGGTATGTAAATTTATTGTGGTAAAACAAAATAAAAAGGTTTATTAAATAACACTTCATCTCGATTTTGATCTTATTGGGGCACGTGTTAATTTCTGTGAAATATGATTCATTGACTTCAAATTTCACAGGAATTAAGTATGGATACTATGGATGTAAAAAACATATTGAGAGGATCCTGCAGAAAAGAAAAGAAAGTTTAAAAATATCAAATTACTCAGAAGAAAAACGCTGTACCTAAAAATATATAAAAACAATATGGAGCCCATAAGAAAAACAAGTTTAATGTTTTCAGCTAATTCTTTGATTAAAAACATTTCAAGCTGACATAATCTAAATAGATAAGTGCAAGTAAGATGTCAAAACGGAATCTTGATGGTACCCCAAATAAATACCCATATAATTTTTCCTTTGACTTCGACGAAACTTCATAATACAAGTTTTTTTTTACTTTTAGTATAAATGGATTAAAAAAATTCATAAACAATGATTCCGGGGACGGTGGGCCCCTTGGCTAGTAGGCCCGTGTGCGCCGCACCCCCTGCACCGCCGAAAGTTACGCCACTGGTAACGGTCTGTTTCGATCTTTTGATTTTAACTGAGTTAGTGGTAAAACCCGATTCACACAAATAAGTAGTTGTGAAAGGTATGCAGATTACCGTTCTACATGAAGGTGGGCATTGCCATTAACCTTAATGCAAAACTAAACAATCTTCTCAACAAGGATTTTTACCGAAATGCGCTTTTTTGTAGTCTAAATGTGCGGCTTTTAATAAAAAATAACTACACAAGAACCATACCTTTTCATCAATTTAATGGCAAAATTATCATTAAATTAAGCAAGTAGCATTAGAGTTTATAGCTAATCGTAAAAGATAATCGCACATACAGTACATACGATTTGAAATCTGACCCAAATGACTGCATAATAAATACCGGCCGAGAACGGCAACTTTGCGGACATGCGCAGTGCCCACATATTGCTATCTCTTTTTATCTCATTCATAAATTGACCCATGCGAGTAGCGACGATTGTCATTGTGTGGTGAGGTTATGTTTCTAAAAATTATCAACAGAATGTTGAAATTGTTGAAAGAAGTTATACAGAACTTTCTTTCACTTATTTCTAATGAAAACTTACAGAATAGGTTTACCTTCTACGAATTGCGGCTATACGAATGGAAATAAAACAACTGTTGGTCTGTATTAGCAGAAATTAATGCTAATTTAGTTTTCGTGTTCGTCGTTTTGCAGCCTGGCACACAGCACTTCATAGTGAAAACCAGTGAAATTTAAATTTAGTTTGTCACTATCACAGTTGGTACCTATAATGTAAATATTTTACGTCAGTAACCGCTCGACGGAAAATGATCCGGTTCGATTCATAGGTTAGGTGTCCCACTTACTGTTAAATATGACAGTAATGACATCCGCAGTGGTCTACCGCGAATTCCGACAACGACATACGTATCCATTTTACCAGCATTTTACAAGTTATAACCTAAAAATGACAACCCAAACGAACCGATATTTCAAACCGTCTTGCCAGGCAGGTTCAAGATTTTGACGGACCGAATCGAACCAACTGCAACCGTTACGTCATCAATCGCCATGTGAAAATGGTTGGTTCAAATCGGTAGTCGAACCGCAACCGAACCGTTCCACACGAAATCGCCTATAATAAAATAATCGTATTCACTAGAATTAGATGACATAACCACCATAACCTCACAACCATACGTTTTGACAGGCCGATTCGTCGCTCAAGTCTTAGACCATCTATAACTAGACGGAGTACGGCCTATCCCAATGCATAGGCTTGTTTTGGCCCAACATACCTTGGTCAATAAGGTCGAATTTCGTATAGATTCTCGTGCACATTGTGCGCGCACAGAAGCTAGATACCGCCATTATTTTGAACATATGTTCACATCGAGGTTATGAGCAGTTTGTTTACCTATGGACATGCATGTAGATGGTAACCTTGGATGGTTAAGAGGTAACAATGGGGTGAAACTGCTGTTTTTGTAAAAAAGCTGCATCAAAAAATATACCGTGTCACAGGTATGACCTTTATTACCGCAGTAGAGTAATATTTATAATATATAATAATTATAATATATACGTTCTCGTAGATTTCCATCAGTTCAGGACTCAAAACAAGCTTGGATTGAGGCTATCTATAGCTATAAAAATTCGGGTTTTTAAAACAACTGTGTTGTGTTCAAGACACTTTTCTAATAGCGATTATAAACTGGGAAAAGACGGAAGACCATATCTCTCCCGTAGTGCGGTGCCAAGTATTTTTGTTATGAGTGATCTACCAAATGAAAATACGGACGCAGATAGTATAAGCGATGCAGAAGATGCAGTTGTAGCAGAAACTAGGGGACACTCAACAATTACTGCCACGACTACGAAGTTTGAACGTGTCACACAGCGCACCACCAACGGAACATCCTTCAGCACCGCCAAAAAAAGGAGAAAATTTATGTAATATGTAACTTTAATTGTTTTAGGTATATTTTAACGTTATTTTATTGTAGGTACAATCGATATATGGGTGATATACATACTTCAGACTTATCTGCGTCCCCTCAAGCACGGGCAGTTTTAGCATTAGCAAGAACTACCATAAGCAAGAAAACTGACCATTTTGTTTAAAAACCAGTAGTTAAATTTTGTTCAAATAAAATATTTTTCTACTCCTATTGATGAATGCATTCATTATCATGGCAATTTATGATAAGTAATACTAACCATTCCCCACATACATGACAAACATTTCATTCCTGGTTCCTCATACCCCGCGAGCCGTGAGAAATATTTCATTTCTCACGGCAATATTTCATTTCTCACGGCTGTAGAACCAATCATAGCGCGGATTTTCATTTCGATCGTGTTTAGAGAGACTGTTTAGCGACGTTGTCATGGCGTTGACAACGTCGCTAAACGACGAGCGCTACAAACAATTTTAATCTGTCAGATATTTTAACGAAATACACGTACAGTGTACAGTAATTACTGTAATTTGTCATAATTATAAAAAAAAGTTGATTATGATAGCGAACAAGAGGAAATGTGTACTCCACCTGATGTAATACAAGCCGCGCAAAGCCGCACATTAAATTTATTGCCCGAAAGATCGAGGACAAAATACGAAAAACCTACAAAGCGTTTATGGATTGGCGAATCAGAAAAAATGTAAGCTCATTTTCCGAAAATGTTGTGATAGCCTATTTTGGTGAGCTTGCCGACAAATTTAAGTCGTCCAAAAAAGTGTTATAATGTCACTTATTTAATACATCAATACGCACAAGGGCTAATAATTATCTGTCATTTTATAGGTTAGATACCTTGAAATCTTTTCTTCGCTGTCAATATTTGACACTTTTAGAAAACGAATCTGTAATACCGACATAGTGTCATACATAAACAGAATACTATATGTACCGCCGCGTCACCGCCGCGCCGTCCCAATACGCACTAAATTAATTTAAAAAAATATTGTATAGTCGTAGAAAAAGTATAGTATTCCATTCGCAAGTAATGGCAATTACTCACTCGAACGTCTTGCAGCACTCGCCTACGGCTCGTGCTGCAAACTTCGTTCTCGTGAGTAATTGCTTACATTACTTGCTCATAGAATAATATACTATTCCTATTATAAGTTGCATTTTACTTGTAGTTTATTCCCCATATTCCTATTAAAGAAAATAAGCAAAACATGTACAGAAACAAACAAAATCTTACATGCGAGAATACATGTAGTCCAAACCTATAAAAAATGGATTCTGTTGCTACTATATAAAAGTTGAACAAATGTCACTCAAAAGGATTTTTGCAGAGAACTGGAATAGCGAATTAATTGCTTTTTTTTACAAATGTCACAATTATAACAGGTACTACAAATTTATATAAATTCAAAAGGATTTTTATTTTGTGAGGTTAGATCCACACTACACCTTTCACGCCATACGCGACTGTCTAATTCAAATTTGACATATAGCCGCCAGTTTAATCTGACCGCTCATTGGTGCGTTACATTGGGAACGAGACTATGTACGACTTTCGACCTTATTATCTTTGGCCACAAACAAAGTCCGGCACGCTCCCTCTAGTCATATAAGCTCGATGGCTCATGTTATGAATGAGAGCAGTATGTGCGTACTGCGCATGTCTACATAGTTGCCATTTTTAGGATTTATTGTGCAGTGATTTGGGTCAGATTTTGTATATCGAGTGCGGTCTCCTCATATTCCTCCCTGGTATTTGTCAATGGTGGAGAGGCGACATGTCAAATAACTGTCATCCACGTAGGTTTTCCTAGACTTTAACAGTACGTTCGTATAATGATGAGAGTTTGTTCAAATAATGAAGGCATTATTCGAACGAACTGTCATTATTATACAAAGCTACTGTCATCATAATCATCGGTGTGTATCGTGGTAGGGATTATATAGTCATAGATACGTATGCAATGAATTTATTGTATGCGAGTTGTAGATAATAGTATATTATTTGACGAGCACATAACTAAGGATATAAATCTCGAGCATGAAGTTTATACGCGAGCCGTAGGCGAGCGTATAAACATGCGAGCCATTTATATCAGTTGTGTGCGAGTCGAATACGAAGTTTTATCTACGACTCATAAATTCCATTTTATATCAAATCTTTTAAATGTATTTGTCAATGGTTGCGAGGCGAAATGTCAAATAAGTGTCATCCACGTAAGTTTAGACTGACTTTGACAGTACGTTCGTATAATGATGACAGTTCCTTCAAATAATGAAGCCATTATTTGAACGAACTGTCATTATTATACAGCGGTAGTGTCATTATAATCATTGGCGCATATCATGATGAGGATTATATAGTCACAGATACGTATGCAATGAACTTATTATATGTGAGTCGTAGATAAATAGATTTACTTATTGACTATGACCCGTATAAAACAACGTAAACATAAATTTACGGTATAGCGTACATTGTGTAACACCAATCTACATATTTAACAAAGTGAAACTTGACTAGGTAGTCTAATCTGAGACATTGTGTTTTCGGTTAGCGACTTGCTATGCAAATAAGCAATATGTATTTTGTTTTTATTGTTTCACGAGCTATCTGGAATAAACATTTCGCTTTTGAAATGGGCGCGCATACGCTTATATGATGTATCTAGTTATCAAACTAAAAACTTTGCATTCGATGTAACTAAGAGATATATTATGCGATTCAAATGTGGGAAAAATTATAATATGTCGGAAATTGTAAGCTATCAACTTTGGGATAGCTTTCCAAACGAATTGTAAGATATATCAATGCTTTTTTTTGTTATGAATTTAATATATGTACTTTAATGTACAATATCTATAATTTTTACGAAAAAAAATGCTGTTTCGTAAAAATATAGTCACGAAGTGAATGTTGGTGTAGAGTGTAGACAATATAATAAATTAACTTGCTTATCTACTATCGGTTGCAAAAGTATTGAGCCCTGCGTTTGAAGGCTAGTAACTCTGAAACGGCTGAACAAAAAAAATTGAAATAAAGTGCGTTATACTCCTGAATCATTTCTGCATAACAGGAGCGACTATCAAAATTTTCTGTCCGTCGGTTTAGGCACGAGCGCGAGGGAAGTAAAAAAAGGTACCCGATTTGTGCGGTTTTAAAATAATTCTCGACTTTCCGATTTTTTTTCTCCTAAACCACTTACCAAAAAAATTTAAATTTTTGTTCAGGTTACAGTTAGAATGTCTTCTATAGATTGATGTTTTTATTTTCTTGATTTCTTATGTAATAAAGTCTGTAAGCGAGCTTTTTATGGACACGGATATCTCAGAAACGAACGATAGTAGGACAACGTAGTTAGCACGTAAACAATCCTTATTTATTGTGATACTCATCCATTGATGTATAATAACAAAAGTTATATGGGAAGTTTAAATAGGGAAAATAATGTGATCGATCCGGTGCGCACGATGGTTCCCCTCGGGGAAAGGGGGTAAAGCGCGCGAAACGATGCGACGCTTCGCGCGACGATTTCGAACGATCAACTCTCAGGACCGTATTCAACATTTTTGTCATTTTCTCGTTCGGTTTTATTTTTTAAAATAGCATAAGTGATTTTTTTTATTTCTGGACTTGTATACATATTCTGTTTTGTGATTTATTATTATTTCACAACATTATTTCTTCGAAAAATCAGTTGATGTTTCAATTGCGACAAGTATTTGTCCTAAACTATAAACGAATTGTGCAGTTTCAGAAGACCCACCAACATTGGAACAATATTTCGGCAAGTTTTTTATAATTATCTGAACTGTTGTCGTTGTAGTCTAATAAGTCGTCATCAACATCATCATCATCTTCATGCAGGTTCATTATAATTGTTTCTACAATTGAGCCAAAACTATGATCAATATCAATGTATTGGTATTGGTATTGGCGACACAGTTTTGCTATATTTCTTTTGAAACAGTGCTTTGTTACATAAATTTAACATAACTTTAATTTCAAATGTATTGTAGCTCTTTGCAACTTTATTTTCTAACAAATCGCACAAAAACAATCAAAAGGCTCAAAATTTGAAGATTTGTTCATAACTCGACATGCTACGACAACGATTAGCCAGTTTTCGCATGTCAAAAAGAAAACTGAAATGGTGTAATCGATTTTTCCAACTTTTATAGTTGCCAGGTTTCCGAATTAATTACTAAAACTTAATTTTACCAACCTGTGGCAATGGCCAATCAAAGAAGCATAAGCGTAAGTATTATACAGGGTGAGTTCTAGTATCCCAGCGGTCGATAGTTAATAAATCGTTAGAGAAACAAAAGAATATTTTATACAAAAGTTGTTTGACTCGCCATTTTCTATAACGTAAAATTATTTTCATTTATACAGGGTGTTGCATTTAGGTGTGACGGAAAGTATGTACATTTTTTTAAATGGAACGGCCTGTATATTTTATTATATTATAAACACTACTAAATTTGTTTATCCAACCGTGTATGTTGCTAAGTCACAGCGTTAATAGTTCCAGAGATATTCAACTGTTTTTCCAAAATATGCCTGTTGGAGGATCTTTTTAAAAACTATGTAAAAACGAAATTGTTGCCGATTTTGCCTTTAAACTATGTGAGACATTAGTCAAAGCTAGTAGGTAGATGATAGTATCCAAAGATATTAGATACACTATACAGGGTATTCATTGAACATAGTAAATTTTGATGTTTTTCAAATTGCTTTTTCTCGAGTTTTTTAAATGGAACAGCCTGTATAATATGTGTTGGCTGTACTAACCCTTTATTTCGCTCCAATTTACATCTAGTATGTCATACACCAAATGTTACTAATTTTTGTGATATTTACAATTTAACGAAAATGTAATGCAATTGTAAATTTTAATATTGCTGTGAATAAGGTATTTGGTAGTTTGGTGTAAAGTCTTCAAGTGGCGATCGAAGAGATAAATTAGAAACGATTTAACCAGCTTGATACTACAAAGTATTACCGTTATCAACAAATAATTTTATATGAAATTTTGTAAGTATATTTTGCCGTCTAGCGCAAGGCAACCGAACACGCGATTTAAAAATTTCTAATTACTGCTAAAGTAAACCCTAAACCCTGTACTTTTAGGTTATCCATCGTGAAAATTTGTTGACATCTGAGTGTTGAAAATCAGAATGTGATTTATGTGCTCGCACTCAAAAACCAAATATGCAACAAAAACAAACTGATAGGGATCTTTAGATTCAGATTTTCATTCATAGCAAAAAAAATCTATGAAAAACACTTCCAAATAACCCACTTTCCATTCACATTATCAATATTACTCATACTATCATTCATATTATCCCAAGATTGAACTGTCTCTCCAGAAAAATAACCTATTTTAAACCAATTAACAATAGTAAGTAAATATTGTTGGTTGTTTTTTGTACCTAAATACAAATCCGTTCTCAAACGTAGCTCATCAAGACAGGTTTGAGCGTTTCTGTTTGTTTTTGTGTATGAGCGCACATAGTATTACAATGAAACGTCTCCGCACAATTGTCACAAAGGTGAACAATTTTTCGCGATAGTCTCCCTAAAACTACACTGTTTTTGGTTTAGTTCGGAGCCCAACTCAAGTTCCTAGGTCTTCAGGTTCGCTCGCTGTACGTTTGTAAAAATTTCCAAACACTTATAAAATTGTGTAATACCTTGATAACCGTAATACTTTTTCTATGAATAAAACTAGTTAAATAGGTTCTAAATGGCTTCTTCTATAACGCTTTAATTATTTAACATCATGCTACCCAGCACACTATACAAACCAATATTAAGATACTAAATAGCATACTACTCTTTAATTCCAAATATCACAAAAACTATTAAAAATTGATATACGATGTAGTGAATATAAATTACAAAGAACTTAAGGGACATTTCAATTAGTAAATAATACACAGGGTGTTCCATTTAAAAATCTCAAGAAAAAGCGATTTAAAAATGTTTAAAAACTAGTGCATGCTACGATTACCCTGTATAGCGCATCAAATTTTTAATGACATCAGCATCTAGCTATGGGTTTAGTTCAGGGATGCACAGACCGCGGCCGCCCTCCCTTGATATACTGGTGGCTCGCCTCACTCACAAAATTGAACCAAATATTACAAAAATGGTTAAGACAATGCAATGTCACGCTTCAAATTAATATCTTGTTTTTTGTAAATTACTTATCGGGATACCTATCTACCTATTTTTGTGCAATACTCGATAAATAAGAAAATACAAAAAAATATATACAGGGTGTTTACGGTCTTGTGATTTTATTTTCAAGGGGTGATGAATCATGAAACATCCTAAAAGAAAGCCATTAACGTAAAAATGTCTTAAGAAAAGTTGCATAATAAGAGATATTACTGTTTTTTGGTTTTATTTTTTAGGGGGTGATTAAACACCTTGAAAGAAAGTTATTAAAGCTAAAACGATTGATCAACCACTTGTACAAAGTAAATCTAAACTCAAACGATTAAAAGTTATCATTGAATTTTTTACTAAGTAGGCTGATGAAACACACTTTCCCATCTGTCAAGCTGTTTCATCAGTTGTTACTGCTCGGTTGGTTTGACATAAATTCTCCCGAATACATTCTAATAAGGAAAGTAAAAAATGGTCCTTCGCATCAATAGTGAATACGTTGACATGTTGTTAATTTATGGGGAAGTACACCAGAATTCTGCTGCTGCCAGTCGATTGTATGCTGTGCGGTTTCCTAACAGATCAACCCCTATTCCACAAAAATTTACCGCTCTAATAATCAGTGCACGAGAAACTGGTGTACTGCAAACACGTCAAGGTCGGGATGGTGGACCTGGTCGACCCCGACGAATTTTGGATTCCGAAGAACAAATCTTAAATCTTGTTGAAGAAGATTCTTCTACTAGTACTCGACAAATATCTCGCCAAGTAGATGTGTCAAATCGAATTGTCTGGCGAGCACTGCGCGACAATCAATTGTATCCTTACCACATACAAAAAGTGCCGGCTTTGCAACCTGAAGATCATCCTTTACGTTTACAATTTTGCCGATGGTTTCTACAAAACATGCTGAAATTCCAGACTTTTCCTTCCATTGTATTGGCTACTGATGAAGCAACGTTTATACGAAACGGCATAAATAACTGTCATAATACTCATATCTGGGCTGTCGAAAATCCACATGCTGTTCGTCGTAATCATTTTCAGCACAGATTTTCGTTAAACGTTTGGGCCGGACTGGTCAAGGGACAACTTATTGGCCCATTTGTGTTGCAAATCAATTGTCTGGAAATGATCTTTTTCAAAGTCATTTGATGGAACTATTGGAGGAAGTTCCTTTGAATGTACTTCGACAAATGTGGTTTCTTCAAGATGGCGCACCGCCGCATTTTAATCGTTTGGTTCGCCAACATTTAGATAATGTGTTTGAAAATAAGTGGATTGGTCGAGGTGGACCTGTTCCATGGCCTCCTCGGTCACCCGACCTTAATCCCCTGGATTTCTATTTATGGGGCGTTATGAAGACCATGGTATATACCAACGAAATAATTGATCTAGATGATCTTCGTAACCGCGTTGAGGCAGCTGCGGCGACAATTCGACGGCAAGACCTAGGCCTAGTAAATTATGGTAATTCATGGATACGTAGAGCGAAAGATTGTGTTCAACAACACGGAGATAATTTTGAACAACTAGAGTGAAATGGATTCCATAAAAAAAACTAAAAAATATGTTCCGTTTAATATGCTTAATCACCACTTAAAAATAAAAACAAAAACAAAATTGGCAGCAATATCTCTCTTATTGTGCAACTTTTGTTGTGAAATTTTTACGTTAATGACCTTCTTTTAAGATGTTTAATCACCTCTTGAAAATAAAATCACAAGACCGTAAACACCCTGTATACTTATAAAAATGAACAATATGATTTTTCTTTGCGGCTCTTCCATAAGCCTAAATTAATCGATGTGGCCCTTGGTCCCAACAAGTCTGTGCATCCCTGGTTTAGTTATTATGTGACAAAATTTTTAGGACAATATCTGCAAAAATGTAGTATTAATGTATTTTTTTAAGAATGGCCTGCAATTTTGCCAATTTTTTGGCAAGCAATTGAATATCTCAGAAACTATTTACTTTACACAGGTACATCTTTCACAGTTGGAAAGACAACTTCCTTAGTATTCATAATATCGCATGATATACAGGGCATTCCATTTAAAAAAATTTACTGACTTTCAGTCACGACTAAATGCAACACCCTGTATGAATGAAAATAATTTTACTTTATAGAAACTAATGAGTCAAACAACTCCTGTATAAAACATTTTTTTCTTTCTCAAACGATTTTGATGACTATCGACCGCCGGGATACTAATAACTCACCCTGTATACCTATTATATAAAAACTGATTTAAATAGATTCCAATAATGTCAGAACTACATTGCGTGATCATAACAACCTTTCCTTGACTACCTAATTGTTAGGTATTTGTTGACACACGTTGCAATTTTTCTGCAGCGTGTAGTATTTAAGTTGGTAGACTAGAACAAGGAAATGATATCGGTAAATGCCACTAATTTTCTTCATGCAAACGACAAAGAGGAAAACATCTTGCGTGCTCTGCTGTCCATAAAGCGGAACAGCAAACAATCTTTAATTCAATACTTTAGAATTCACAACAAATTTTAATTGGTAATTAAATTTCTGATAACAAACAAGTTGTCGCGCGTCGGTTTAAGAAAACAGGCAATCAAAAGAGATGCAGACGTAGAAAGGAGCGTTTCCTTAGATTAGATGGACATTTATTATTTGAGCCAAAGAACGTTTTAACGACAATTTTAACATTGAAATTTTGGAACAATGTTTAGTTGTGAATTGGTTGTAAGATGTGTGCCTATTATTTGAAGAGTTGAAGTAAATAACGAACTAAGTGCCAAAAACATTATTCCGAGATATTTAGAAAATAGTGTGCTGCAAGAGAAATGTTTTATAGAAAGCCATCCCTAATTTTTTGTGCATATTTAAACTGATTGTATATCACATGTTGGTGTTGTTTCTTGCCGAGGTCTTGTATCGCAAGAACAAATCTAAAGCAAATTCAAAAATTCGTAGAAGGTGCTAAGTGCCATAATATTTATTTATACATATTTTAAGCTAAGTTGCTTGACCAAGTATACTTCATACAGAGTGTCCGTTGTTCGAAAAAATACATGGGGACCTCGTTTACTGAAAGCCATGCAAAATTTGATAGTTCTGCTCAATTTTATAGTCATTAATTTTCTTTAAAAATGCGTTTATTTGTTATTTTGTAAATGTACTGAAAAACTGTTGTTTTATGCAATCTTTCTAATCTAAAGATGTTTATATAAAGTTTACATTGAAAATGACTTATTTTCGTAACTTCATTCAGAAAAAGTAAGGACCAAGAATCAAAATCCACTCAACGTTTTTCTTTTATTTTGAATTATTATTTTAGAAAAAAACAAAAACAAGCTTTAATATCTTTTTTCACAAACTACTCAAGGTATCACACAGTATGGATACTAACAATATCGTACATTTTATTTTTATTAAAAATCAAAATAAAATCTAATTTTAAAATAAAAAACAGAAATAAGATGAACTTTCTTGTAATAATAAAATTACCAGAACACGCAAATAAATCGCTAGCCGTAAAAAATTTAAAGAAAAAATTCAAACAAACATTTTTTGGCTTTAAACAAGCTATCGTCTAAATCAGCGGCCCCCAAACTACGGCCCGCGGGCCACATTGAGCGGAGTAGATTTATGACACGGCCGTGAACAAGAGAAGGATAGCGACAGAAGTTTGGGGACCCTTGGTTTAAATATATTGTATTATGGAAATGTTTTCAAATAGTATATTTTTAATTTTTTTAATTCTAAGATTAATTCTAAGAATAGTTTATAGGAATCATTTTTTTTATAAAATCCATCATTTTTGAGTTAAAAGTATGCAAAATTTATACCGGGTGGTCTTTTAACTTGAGACTCCTCCATATCTCGAGAAATATTCATGGTACGACAAACGACTTGTAGGACGCAAAGGGGGAAATGAGGTGGAAGTTTGCAAACCTTTTCTTTTTCTAATAGAACATCCTGTATATTTATTTTTACATTATCATACGCAGCATGTAAAGTATTGTAATCGTGCCAAAAAAATTTTGAGATTTTAGCGGAAATATGTTTTTTTGGGTCCCCTGAACATTTTTGACCTATATTTGACATTTTTGTGTGTGTGTGTGTGTGCGTGTGTGCGTGTGTGCGTGCGTGCGTGCGTGCGTGCGTGCGTGCGTGCGTGCGTGCGTGCGTGCGTGCGTGCGTGCGTGCGTGCGTGCGTGCGTGCGTGCGTGCGTGCGTGCGTGCGTGCGTGCGTGCGTGCGTGCGTGCGTGCGTGCGTGCGTGCGTGCGTGCGTGCGTGCGTGCGTGCGTGCGTGCGTGCGTGCGTGCGTGCGTGCGTGCGTGCGTGCGTGCGTGCGTGCGTGCGTGCGTGCGTGCGTGCGTGCGTGCGTGCGTGCGTGCGTGCGTGCGTGCGTGGGTGTGTGTGTGTGTGTGTGTGTGTGTGTGTGTGTGTGTGTGTGTGTGTGTGTGTGTGTGTGTGTGTGTGTGTGTGTGTGTGTGTGTGTGTGTGTGTGTGTGTGTGTGTGTGTGTGTGTGTGTGTGTGTGTGTGTGTGTGTGTGTGTGTGTGTGTGTGTGTGTGTGTGTGTGTGTGTGTGTGTGTGTGTGTGTGTGTGTGTGTGTGTGTGTGTGTGTGTGTGTGTGTGTGTGTGTGTGTGTGTGTGTGTGTGTGTGTGTGTGTGTGTGTGTGTGTGTGTGTGTGTGTGTGTGTGTGTGTGTGTGTGTGTGTGTGTGTGTGTGTGTGTGTGTGTGTGTGTGTGTGTGTGTGTGTGTGTGTGTGTGTGTGTGTGTGTACCCGTTTTTTTGTGGCGACGATTCCGGAGAAACTACTAAAGGTATCGGGACGAAACTTCATATTTAGAAGTTTCATAACAAAACTTAGAGCTGAAAAGCTTTCTGTTAAAAAGGGTCCAAAGGAACTGGATGTTTAGTCTTAGCATTTTTGAAAGATTTTGTAAATAAGCCGCCATTTCTGGAATTTCGTCGAAATAATTAAATAATAAATTAAACTAGAGGAAGTTCTGAATAATTTATGACTATGACATTTTTTAGTACAATCAATAGTTTAGCTGCATGAGCAAATTCTATTTCGTCGAGATCGGTCGTACTGCATTAAAACTAGTAGCCAGGATATGTCAGATTATTTGTCAGATATGATTCTAACGACGGTAGTGTCAAACGCTAATGATTTGACAAAACTACTGTCAATACAAGCTGCGTTCGGATATTGTACTACCCACGCCAAAAAAAAGTCGTACAGCTAAGTTTGATATCATGTAAGTCTGGCTTGTCAACTTGACAGCTGGTGCATGTTTCATCCCTATGACTAATGTCAGAATGACAGCGTATAGGTTATAAAGGAACCATTTACAAAGCTACAAGGTGTACGACTTTTTTTTGGCGTGCATAGTACACCGTTAAGGTGCGCTTTCGTTAGTGCTAATGGCAGTGGTATAGGCAAAACCCGGAGAGGTGAAGTTGACTCATCGCTTAAAATCGTACGAACCAAGATATGGACGTACCGCGTGGATTGGTTATATTCCTGTGTATATTTGGTTGCCTACTAGGTAGTTCGTTAAGGATTAATATTTAATTACTAAAAATACTATCATTGGTCATTTAATTGTTATATCCTATCTAATTTATATATCCAGCATTACCATGTTTAACAGAAGCAAAGTGAAAACATACCAACTAGCCCATTTAAGACAGTGTATTTGTGCGGTTGGAATTAGCTCAGAAATAATCATTTTGTGACTGAGTGCTTAAACTTGGAGTTTCTTTTCTGTTTGTGTAGACATTATTAAATATGTTTTGTAATTCATTTCTGAATATTTCAAGATAAGTATTTTACAAAACGGTGGTATTTTGTTGTAAATGTGAGGTTATGTCTTTAATACGTGTTTTGATAATGGAAAGAAATAATTTAATACGTTCATGACCATAACCATCGATTTCGTATTTAGGGCCTTTCCTTTCAACGAAAACATTTTGCTCACATTTAATTCACACGTTCACGCTGTGTTATTATAATAATTGGAGGTTAGGTTGCAAGTACCGCTGTCATCTGTTCTAAGAACAGACGTACTTTTTTGTCTTGCCCATTTAAATTATACAGCAGACGTATGAAAAGGATGCTATTTCGTTTTAACACACGTCAATATTTAGAAATAATCTGTAACGTATGTCGAAAATAACAGCTGAAATCTATGAGTAACCTTCACCTCTCCCGGTTTTGCCTATAGTAGATGCCATTATAGTATTTCTCAGAGAAATTGCTAGTGATTTAAGTTTATGTAGGTACATGCAAACTAATATGTGTCACCATCACGATATGTTAGAAATACTATAATTTCGTCTGCTACCACCAAGGTTGGTGAAGCTATATTTTACAGAGGTTATGCCGATCCCTATACTAGCAATGCATTCTACCGGTGTGCCTACAAACTCGAACCGGTGACGTCAGTGGTGTCAGACCGAGCCGAACATCTGACATTTCAAATTCGAGCGCATACAAACATTGCACGTTGTATGCAGTTGTATGTACTTACATTCAATTTATCTGTTAAAGATATGCCTGCCACTTGCTCGGTGCCATTATGTACTTCGAAGTATGTTTTCAAGACGAATGATGAACTGCAAGTAGCATTCTTCCGTTTCCCACAAGATCGTAAAGTTCGGAAGATATGGGTTCAGAAGTGCTTGGGAGCAGACAAGTTCAATCAGGACACAGGCAGAATATGTTCTCTACATTTTTCAACCAACGATGTTCTGAGAGATTTTAAATCGGAAATATTAAATTTAAAGCCAAAATTAATTTTAAAGCCTGGCTCTATTCCATCCATTAATCTGCCTAATAAGCCTAATGATTCAACTCAACAATTAAAATTTTCACACTGATTTTAACACTGATACAGAAGTATTAAGAGCGTTTATTCGACAAAGACCATTTGTTAGAATTGATTTTTTAAATTATTTATACAATATGAACAAAAATTCAACACTTTTAAAACGAAAAGTTCGAGAAATTCGGCAAAAATTTGATAAATTAAAACGCATCAGCACCTAGTTTATAATACCTATTGGTTTTTGTAATTTGCAACTACTCTATATACGTTGTATAATTCTATATTTTTATGTATTGTTTCTTTTGTATACATACAATTTAACGTATGTTTTTGTTAATGTAAAGAAGAACAATTAATAAAATAAATGTCGTTCATTTATGTACCTAATGACATTATAATTTTTGTTGTATATGTTTGGCGTATTGTATTATATTGTACCCCGTTCTACAAAACTAAAATTACATAGGCAAAATGGCCAAGGTCGATAGCTCGTTGTACACCAAATGGAACGTAATCAAAATTATACTTACTTCAATAAAAATAATAATAATAAATCAACAAAAAAATGGTTTATTTTGGTTGTTTGTTAGTACGCCACACGATAAAGAAAAAATGCATGCAAAACGCAAGCCAGGCAGCCTGACTTCTGAGAGTGATTGGGCTACCATAAAATACCTTGTTTACAACCTTTACCACAACAACTTAAAAAACACAGACGTAAATGTATAAACAAGCTTCTAAATTTTCTCCGAATAAAATTTTAAATGTTTTTGGTAATTGGTTTACGAGAAATAAACTCAAAAAGACAACCGTGAAAGTAATATAACACTGCAAAGTTCGGGCAGTTTTCTACTCCTCTCGCACCGATGTTTAAACCGAGTGGTAAAAGATAGTTTTACATGTTATGTAGAAATGATTCAGGGATATAGTACACTTTATTTCACTTTTTTTCGTGCAGTCGTTCCCGAGTTATCATCTTTCAAATATAGCCTTTATTGCTATTCAAACCTATAGTTAACTCCGTGACAAGACACCACTGACGTCACGCCAGCGCCTCGTCCCCGCCCCGCAAAACGCTGTCAGCACAACCTCTGTCAAATATGGCTCGACCAATCTTGTGCTACCACCGCCATTACCTACCATAACCACCAATCGGAACGTACCTTCACACATTTTACACCCAATAACACGTGTCATTTGGACGGTGTACCCGGTGTCAACGGAGTACAATATCCGAACGCGGCTTTAATCGACATATCTGTCCAGTTCTACTAGTTTTATTTTAATGCAGACATAGCCGATCTCGATCAAATAGAATCTCATGCAGCTAAACTATTAAATTTATATACAAGATGTTTATGGTCTTGTGATTTTATTTTCAAAGGGTGATTAAACATCATAAAAGAAGGCCTTTACCATAAAACTTTCTTTACAAAAGTTGCATAATAAGAGAGATATTAAGTTACTGACATCAGCCTACTTAGTAAAAAAATCACTGATAACTTATCGTTAGAGTTTAGATTTACTTTGCACAAGTTGTTGATCAATCTTTTTAGCGTTAATAACCTTCTTTTAAGGTGTTTAGGCACCCTTTAACATTAAAAAGAAAGAAAAAAATAACAGTAATATCACACGTATTATGCAACTTTTGTTAAGACATTTTTACGTTAATGGCTTTCTTTTAAGATGTTTAATCACCCCTTGAAAATAAAATCACAAGACCGTAAACACCCTGTATAGTATGATAAAGTCATGTGCCTGGCCACATTAGATTTTTATTTTTTAATTCTAAGAGTTTTTTGTAGGAATCATTTTTTTATAAATTGCATAATATTTTAATTATAAGCAACTACTGGCACTGCCTAAAGGCACTTAGCGCGCTATTTACGAAAATACGCCGAAAGTTAACTCATGCGAGATCGAGCGGTCAAGCTTGTTAGGCATTTCACGTCATATTTTTACGTAGCCCGATATCCAGTGTAATAAAACCAATTTTTCAATTTTTGGCACGTAGTTCATTATTTACTTCAACTCTTCATTTGTTAATCTAATTGGAAATTCAGTCATTGCCTTTTGAAATAAACCCTCTGCTATTTTTTCTTTTTAATATAAAAAATAATTAAAATTATTACGACTTTAATGTTTGTATAAAACAAACAATGACACATTGTGTAAATTATAGTAAAATATTACGAATAACTCTTACTTCAAAAAATACTAAACAATGGAAACGCATAAATATTAATTAGAATACAATTATCGAAACCGATTTTTTTATATCATACGTTCTAAATTAATATATATATAGAAAGGTGATAATATGAACTGGAATTCACTAAGTTATCGAGAGTTTATTTAAAGAGGATCATTATCTGAGCATCATTTCCACATTTAAAACTTATCCCTGACACTTTCCTTGTAATTAGAAAAAAAAAAAGAAAAACTGTTTCCTTTACTTCTGAGCAAACAACAATTTATGGTTTTGCACCACCCTCTACGTTAAACCAATATTGTGATTATGGGTGTGGCGCTTTTACGACATCCAAAACTTTGTACCTTTTATGTATGTATCTTATCAAAACAAATAAACAAAAATACTATCATAACAAAATTTGTCACTTATTTAGCATTATGAATTTCTCTCGGCTTAACTGTCGGCTTAGGACAAAAAAATCATCTTCGGTCAGACTAATACCCCAGAACAGCCAGCCAATTTTTTTTTAATTCTTTGCTGCGTTGGTATATATTTTAGCCTTTAATGGATCAACAACATATCATTCCATTTTTGTTTTTCGCAAAAATTAAAAACTGTACGCATTTGCAGAAACGACCTCTATGCTTAACACGGTAGTGTGGTTCACTAGAAACTGTTATTATTGATATAATACTGTAACAAGCGTAGTAACATTGAATACGCATTGGAAGACTAACAGAAAATGTCAAAATTTACAGGGTGTTCAATTTCAAATTCAAAAGTTTGAGGTTATATCTCAGAAACTGTAAACGTTGCATCAACGATAGTAACGCTAGTGACTTCACATGGTTGCAAAATACTTAATTCCAAAAGTTCGTTCAATTCGGTCGAGATGTTCCGGAGATTTTGTCACTTTTATTTCATAACCTTCAAGGCCTCTTTCGCGAAAATTTTCTTGTGTAAGGCCATAAAAATATTATGCTACCACTAAGACAATTAAAAGGTCCGTCAAATTTATTAAAAAAATATAGGGTTGTCATTTAATAAAAAAGTGGATGACGTCATCTGTTAAAAACATTGAAGGTAAAAAAAATTAATTTGATATCATAAGGTGTATTTTGATAATTATAAATCGACGTGTTCGAGGATTTTTTAAAATAGTAAACCGTTCTTGAGATTTTGTCATGTTCCCATACTTTACGCGCTCACTGTATACACCACCCATACTTTCGACTATCAAGAGAAACTAAAAATCGTCCCACACTTCTAACAAAATCAGTATACAAAAACCCAATACCTATTAACTACCTAAAAATTGCTAACTTAAGAAAAGTGATGCACTATTTAGAAGGAGAAATCTTGAATTTTATTACCATATTACTTCTTGGGAAACAGCAAATCATGATGAGGACTAATCACAAGTTTAATAATGTTGTGTTTTTTGTTAGTTTTAATTTTGTTTCTAATATTACACTTTTTCTTTTCCTTTCGTCTTTGTGCATTTTTGTTTACCACTTGTGCTACAGCATAATTTTTTTCAACAAATAAGAGATTATTATCGATAAGCATGTCGTTGGCTGGAAGAACAGAACAAGTGCAGCCGATGTTTTATCTAATTGCTTATTTATTATTGCCTTTTAAACAAAATTTATTTCCAGAACAACTGCAAATGAAATTTAGTACAACTTTTCTGTGCTTACCAAATTTGTAAAATACACAGCTGCCGAATTATACAGTTTCTTTTAGTTTGCCACAGACGCCTGATTTGGACTTATTCTGTTCTTCCACTCACCGATTCAATTACAAAATACGTTTACAAATAGGTTTCATACTTTTTTTAATTTGGTTTGTTTTGTAATATAATCTTTAGCTAGAGTTCGCGGGACGGTAAGGTAATTCTTTGTTGAAGACTTTAAACTCGGCTTTCTATTGTTTTCGATCTGAAAGAGGTACTTTGTTGCTGGTCATGCTGTAACCCAGTGCATAATTTTTAAATATTAGGTAGACAACAATTTAGTTTTTGCTTTTTGTAAAGGAACATAAATTAGTCATTATACAGGGTCCTGCAGCTCAGCTCCCGTCTTCTGTAGCTCAGTTACTAATTAAGCTAAGAGTTTGACATTTTGCAAGCTTACCCTGTACTTCAAGGTACATTTCAAGAAATTATTTTTGATTATACAGGGCTGTCCCAAAAATGTGCAACGCCAACGTGATATATTTTTTTAAATCGCATGCTATATATTTTTTTACACATTTGGAAGCCTGTTATGGTTGCCTACATACCACCAAAAATTTAATTGAAATCGGTTGAGTGACTGCAGCGCAAAAAAATAAAAACAAAAAAAAATTGATTTTGCATCGTTGGCCTTAAAAATAAAAAAAAACACAAATTGCACCTCGTTAATAAAATTTTGCGACGCCCTTATTAAGTTAGATCTAGCAGTCTCGTTAACTAAGTGTCATTGATCGAAATTATACAGGATGACCAAAATCTAGTGTCAAACTTGTCAAACTTCAAAGCGTGTTATTGTTCTTATTTTAAATTGGAACCCATACATTTTTTTAGGTGAAACGATGCAGAATTAAAAAATAAACATTGTTTCTAAATACAACCCCATCACAATTCCCAATATTTTAAAAGTTATTCGCCAAAAACTCATTTTTCAACGTTTCCAACGGCAATTGTAGGTAATAAATATCGTACGTGGCGTTGAAAAACAATTTATTTCATAAAATATAACGCAGAGAAATATTCTAGATTTAAGTGTACTTAATTAAGTAGTTGTTCAATTGCCAAATTTACTTAAAAATTTACCTATAGCGGTAAGGGTGGAAATGTGGCTGCAACATGATGGAGCTCCAGCACATTACTCGTTACATGTCAGGCACCAGCTCAACGAAATCTTCCCAAATCGGTGGATTGGAAGAGGAGGACCAGTTGCGTGGCCTCCTCGATCACCGGACTTAACGAAACTGGATTTCTTCCTGTGGGGTTACGTTAAGGACATCGTTTATGCTGAACCTCCAACAACACCAGAAAACATGCAAGAAAGATGCATTTCTAACTATTACGCCCCACCTATTAAGAGCAGTGGCGAGGTCATTTCACACTCGTCTTCGTTTGTGCCTCGAAGAGCACGAAAGACATTTCGAACAACTACTTAATTAAGTATGTACACTCAAATCTAAAATACTTCTGTGTTATATTTTATGAAATAAATTGTTTTTCAACGCCACGTACGATATTTATTACCTACAATTGCCGTTGGAAACGTTGAAAAATGAGTTTTTGGCGAATAACTTTGAAAATATTGGGAATTGTGATGGGGTTGTATTTAGAAACAATGTTTATTTTTTAATTCTGCATCGTTTCACCTAATAAAATGTATGGGTTCCAATTTAAAATAAGAACAATAACACGCTTTGAAGTTTGACAAGTTTGACACTAGATTTTGGTCATCCTGTATAATTTGGATCAATGACACTTGGTTAACGAGACTACTAGATCTAATTTAATAAGGACGTCGCAAAATTTTATTAACGAGGTGCAATTTGTGGTTTTTATTGATTTGTAAAGCCAACGATGCAAAATGAATTTTCTTTTGTTTTTATTTTTTTGCGCTGCAGTCAACCAATTTCAATAAAATTTTGGTGGTATGTAGGCAACCATAACAGGCTTCCAAATGCGTAAAAAAATATATAGCATGCAATTTAAAAAAAATATATCACGTTGGCGTTGCACATTTTTGGGACACCCTGTATAATCAAAAATAATTTCTTGAAATGTACCTCGAAGTACAGGGTAAGCCTGCAAAATGTCAAACTCTTAGCTTAATTAGTAACTGAGCTACAGAAGACGGGAGCTGAGCTGCAGGACCCTGTATAACCGAAATAAAAAAAAATATAGAAAAAAAAATCTAAGCCATATGGTGTGTTGTTTTTGAGAGGATTGAAAAATATGTATGGGTTTACAATTATGAAAATTTGTGAGTATGACAGTATAAATTCAAATACACGAAAAATCTCTAAAACAAAATTAGATAGGTACCAATGGTGGCTCTTTTTTGGGGACTTGGGAAATAATTTTGTTTTATAAATTCTCAAACACTGTGACTACCTCACACCTACCAAATTCACCAAAAGTTATTTTTAAAAAATGCTTAGTTCAACGAAATTGGAAACAATAAGTTATTAGGCAGGCAACCGGACGAATTTACGATTTCTACATGCGAATTTTGGTACAAGATACATATGTGTTATATTTTCATTATCATACCTACTTATGATTTAATAAGCCATTGTATCAACTCAAGCCTACTATACAGTGTGTCCCCCGATGGACCTAACTATACCTTAATGGACGTAATTTTTAAGTTCTCGAGAAAAAGTCATTCTTTATAAGGAGTTTTGGATGTCCTAAAAAGTTGAAAGCCATTGTTAATATTTTTATTTAACATACAGTGTGTCCACGAAAGTCCGCACCATATGGAAAAAATATTTATTGTGTATTTCTCAGAAAATTTTATTCTTTATAAAAGTTGGCGGCTCATATGAAACCAACACTGCAACCATCAAATATGTAAATTTCCGTGCCATATACCGAGCGATTCAGAATATATGAATTTGTGATAAGAGTAAAGTACCTTTATTTTCATTATTATCGATAAACTTTATTTAGAAATGTTGTTTAGAAGTAAAAATTATATTAAAATATAAAATCAGAGCCACCTACCTTGAAAAAAAATATTTTCGGCTTTTTCCTTAATTATTACTCTTGTGACAAATATTAGTAAATGCCAACGGTACTAAAAGGTTTCTTTTAATCTATTTTTTTGAAATTTGAATACATTTTTTATATTTTTTGTTATTTTGGTATGATAAGTAATGTTTATTTAGAACTAGCACAAAATTACTCATTTTCTTGGTGCGAAGTTGATATTTCACCCTGTAGATATTAATATATCATACAATAACTAATTCAGCAGCGTGTCTTAGCTTTTATTCAGTTAATATTAATGACTGTGGATAGGTTTATAATAGTAGTTATCCATCTACAGCGAGCGATTCTCAAGTGGTGGGACGCGCGGTACTACCACTTATGAATTTTATTTTCACTGATAATATTTTAATAAAATTAACTAAAGCATCACACATCTATTGTTTCTTGAATTAATTATGACTGATTTGCCCGTTATTAAGTTAATAACTATTATGAATATGTTATTAATGCTAATTTATTATCTATGAACTAATTTTATTTCTACTACTTAAAATGTTTCCTCTAAATGATTTATTTCTCTAAATGGTCGGTGTTTGTATACGTTATTTTTTACGTAAACCCACAAAAACAAATTTAACGGGGTAAAGTCGGGGGATCTAGGTGGCCAGGATCTTGATTCCGAATTTCTGCCTATCCAGCGATGGCCAAATTTATGATTTAAAAAGTTCTAGACAGAGTTTATATTGTGTATATGGGCGCACCATCAAGCAGGAACTAAATTAACGCCCGTTGAATTAACGACAAAAAAGGTGACAACTTTCTGTTCAGGAACTGAAGATATAATTCCCCATTTATATTTTGACGAAAAAAAAGGCCCAAATATTTGATTATTCAAAATACCGCACAGCACATTAGTCTTAAAATGGTACTGATCTCGGCATTCTATTGTAAAGTTCGTGTTTTCATGTGTCCACCACCGGCAATTTTCTGAAGAAACAGTCTCATTTGATCTAAATGTTGCCGCATCTGTCCAAAGAATATTAAAAACAAAACTATGTTCTCTTTCATATTCACCTCAAACCAGATGGTATAGTCATAGCTGATGTCGAAGTCTCTTTCTTTTAGTGTAGGCTTATAAATTTTGGTTTATAAGGGTGATACTTGTTTAGTTTTATTATTTTATGTACTGTTGATTTACTGCATTGGCTGTGTGAAGCAATTTGTCGAACACAAGTCGTTTTATGCTCGATTACTTCTTGCAACACTGGAAAACTTGTTTCCTCATTTTGGAAACATATTTTTGTGGGGTTTCTTGAGCTATTTTGAACAGACCCAGTCTCTTTGATTCTTCTCATTATCCTGGAAATGGTTGAATGGGCAATTTGGTTGTGTGGATGTCTTGAAAATAGCAGCAACATCTCGGTGCGGTCTATTTCTCCATGTATTAAAAGAATTTCAACATTTTGTTGGAGTGTAAGCATGGTTTTAAAAGTTACAGCACATAAACTAACGTAAACTGCAGTGAGTACGATTAAATGGATAATGTCTGGATAATGCTTTTGTTTTTCATATCCACCTGTGATAGTGGTGTATGCTTATTTTAAAATTTAAACAATGTTGCATAAAGAAAATAAACTGTTTGTTTCATATTCTTTTTTGTATCATTGGGTTGCCTATACAAGAACCTATACTTAGGTGGCTATTGGTGCGTTTTGTGCTGCTGTACATAAGAAGATACATTCTTGCATAAAATAATTGATTCAAGACACAATTGATTGAGGTTTCAGTTATGTTTATTAAGATATTATCAGTGAAAATAAAATTTCATAAGTGGTAGTACCGCGCGTACCACCACTTGAGAATCGCTCGGTGTAGATGGATAACTACTATTATAAACCTGTCCACAGTCAATAATATTAACAATAAAAGGTAAGTCACGCTCCTGAATTAGTTATTGTATGATATATTAATATCTACAGGGTGAAATATCAACTTCGCACCAAGAAAATAAGTAATTTTGCGTTAGTTCTAAATAAACCTTAGTTGTCATACCAAAATAACAAAAAGTATAAAAAATGTATTCAAATTTCCAAAAAATAGATTAAAAAGAACCTTTTAGTACCATTGGCATTTACTAATATTTGTCACAAGAGTAATAATTAAGGAAAAAACCGATAATATTTTTTTCCAGGTAGGTGGCTCTGATTTTATATTTGAATATAATTTTTACTTCTAAACAACATTTCCAAATAAAGTTTATCGATAATAATGAAAATACAGGTACTTTACTCTTATCACAAATTCATATATTCTGAATCGCTTGGTATATGGCACCGAAATTAACATATTTGACGTTTGCAGTTTTGGTTTCATACGAGCCGCCAACTTTTATAAAGAATAAAATTTTCTGAGAAATACACAATAAAAATTTTTTCCATATGGTGCGGACTTTCGTGGACACACTGTATAGGATGGTTAGAAAACACGAAAATGTTAAATTGGCCGAAGAGTAATCTATCGGTTTATCGGAATTAGATAAAAAATGTTATAGGTAAAAGTTAGTTTCAATTAATTTTATGCTCAAATATCAAACTTGAATGTTCTATTTCAAATTTTACATCTCGGACCAGTGAAAAGTCATTACATAAAGGTGAACAAAAAATTTAGAGACAATTTATTACCAATTTATTGATAGAAGCTGATGGAAAGTATGTTGACTTTAGACCAAAGGGTTTATTTAGTCCTTTGTTACGGCATAGGTGAGGTGTCGTACCGCCGTGCTATTAAAGTTTTTAACAGAAAATACCCTGAGGTATACGTTTCTCAATTGTGTTTGGTTAAAAAATTTCATGCAAGAGGAGACGTGAAAAATATCAAGAAAAAAAATCGAAATGGCGAAGATGATGCAGGAGCTATGTTAGCTATTGATGCCGTGAACACTTCCCCAAAAAAATCGTTGAGGCAAAGATCTCGAGACTTGAACATCAGTAAAAGCACCTGCAAATGATCTTTTCAAATAAAAAATTTCATCTATATAAACCAGTACTGACACACACTTTAGTAGAAGGAGATGATTAGAATTTTGCCTATTAATGAGAGAACGAATTATGGTCGATAGATATGTCTACAGAAAAATTATTTTCTCTGACGAAGCGACGTTTACCACCAATGGAGCTGTTAGTTCACAGAATTGCAGATATTGGTCTCAAGAAAATCCAAATTTCCGTATTACAACTAATTCTCATAAATATAAAAACGTGAATGTTTGGTGTGGAATTTATTACAGGAAAATAATTGGACCTTACTTTTTTGACGGTACTGTAAACCAAAACACTTATTTTGATATGCTGGAAAATTTGTTGGTGCGTGCTTTGGACGAAATCAACTTACAGCTAAGGTGTTCAGTACACTATCAACACGACGGTTGTCCTGCTCATAGCGCATATCAAGTCAGGGATTGGTTGAACAGACATTTTCCAAATAAGTGGATTGGACGATTCGGCCCTATAGGATGGGCACCACGTTCACCTGATTTAACGCCGCTTGATTTTTTTCTGTGGGGTTATTTAAAACAGAAGGTGTATGCGAATAATTTTCAGTAATAATATAACAAGAGAATGAGAATAAATTGAAAATAATTTGACAGATTGTTTGAAAACTTGTTGCCAGGCAATAGTCACGAGAGCCCGCAGGGCTCGAGTGGCTATTGCCAAATGGCAACAAGTTTGAACAAAATCTGTCAAATTATTTTCTAATTTATGGAACTCTCGAGTTATATTTGACTAGATTATTTTTTGATTCACAAATTTTTACAATAAAAAAGATCAATAAAACTATCATAAAATTATTGAAAAATTTAATTTAATTAATTATTACTTACAATATATGAAAATATCGTTGACACATTGTGAATATATTAAAAGAATTAACAATTTAAATTAGTACAATGAAAAACGCAATTATTAAAAATATTTCGAGACTCATTATTTATTGAGGATTTGGAATTGCTTGTTATATTAAGTGTTTCCTCCTGCGTATTTTCTCTAAGATTATTTATTATATTTGAATGATGTTCTTGGTTCAATTGTAAGTATGGTTTAATCGAACTTGCAGAATTATGACCAGTGACCTTGATTAGTTCTTGTTCTCCTACACCAGCTTTTGAAAGGTTACTTACTGCACTTGATCTGGCAGAATGGTTAGTTATTTTTTTAGTAACTGTGTCTAGACCTACTTTTCTGCGGATTCTTTCATCCATTTTGAAATGGAATTTATTCCCACAGGAACGTTTTTATACCAAAAACCATGAGTTTGCCAAGCCGGATTTGGAGTAAGAAACAAGCGTTCGGTTTTAATATTTTCTTCACGTTTACTCATTAGTTTTTCAAAAAGACGAACAGGGCAAATATCTGGGTTATTTATGTTTGGAGTCAACCATTTACTATTAGCGCACCTTTGTGCTCCACCCTGTGCAGTTTTTGTAAAGATGGGATTGTATTCAATGCGGCCGGTATTTAATCTTTTTATGTCGGTTTCTTTTTTAAAATAATGAACATTTCGTATCTTCTCCTCCCCTCCAAGCTAGTTCATACGATGCAACGTGAAATAACTTTCTTTGCAATCCACAAGGTGTATCTTCGTCCCAATAGTTAAAAATTTGCAACAATTCTGTATTAGAAAGTGCCACAGAACTTTGTTTGTGCTTTTCAGGATGTTTTTGTAAAATTTTTCTTCGTGCATCTCTTGCATTCCGAGCATTTCTGAATTCTATATCATGTAAAGGATCAAAGGACCTGTTATACTTATTAAAGTAAAGTTCTTGAACTAATTTTGCCGTTTTATTCCACATTGTCTTTATTACTGCTTCTTTATAATCATTTCCGTCTTTTCTTTTCATGTTATAAGCCCAATCTTTTAAAATCAATGCCAGAGTAGCTGTTGTAGTAGATTGATCCAGAATATAATTTCTTTCTTTGGTGAAGGTCTTAAATTGTCTCCATATAGACTGATTACTTATTAGAGTATTTTTCGAAGTAGTTTCTAAAATCTTTTTTGTAATTTCTGCATTAGAAAAGGTACTAAACCGATGACTTTCACCCATTTCGCGTTGACACAATTAAGTAATTATTTTGACAAGTATCTGACAGTTGCTAGGCAAATAAAAGCTACAGTGATTATTCCCGACAATAATCACAAGAGATTTATTCCCACTATAATAATGACATAATTGGTTGAAACTTACCCTTGTGACAAATAAAGAAGCATTTCATTGGTTTTAAGAAACGTCAAAAAATAATCATGATAATGTAGAGATTCTAAAATTAAAAATTAGGGAAGCGGTAGACGAAATAAATGAAGAAACAATTGATTTGGTATATCGGGAGTTTAGAAGAACATTGGAAAAATGTGTAGCTGTAGGAGGGGAACATGTGGAGTAATGTTTTGTTAAATTACAACTCTGAAAAACCGGTAGTTTACTCTTCGGTCAATTTAACATTTTCGTGTTCTTTATAAAGAATGACTTTTCTCGAGAAATTAAAAATTACGTCCATTATAGGAATAGTTAGGTCCATCGGGGGACACAGTGTATATGATCGATGTCATCGTGAATCACCTGACCTTTTACCCATCAATGTTTACGAAAATCCTAAACTCAAGCCGAGCAAAATTAAACAATCTAAAGACATTATCTTGCGGTTTTCCAAGGACGACCGTATCTCTAAACTATCACCGTGGATATTTATAAGATCAAAATAAAAAATAATTAATTCAAATAATTTATCACGGTTAATTTTAATGAGAAGAGATTTGCTGGAAACTTGACATAAACTAATGTCATCCGATAACCCTATCGTATTTTGAATTCTTGCAAATCAAGGGCATAACCTTTAGCAAGTTGTTATTCACTCAAAAATTCTAGAGATAGTATCCTTTCCACAAACACTTAAAACTACAAAATAATTTAAAGAATACATTGTTCTTACCTCATTGGTATTGTTTTGAAGTTTAGTGTCTTCGGCCACATCGACTGATGGTGTATATTCTTCACTGGTATCATTGCTTGAAGCACTGGACACTGATGAGTTTCTTGAATCACTTCTGTGTCGATATGTTGGTGGTATATGGTCGGAGTTGTTCATTTCCAATGAGGAAGTCAATTTTCCGTTTAAAACTACGTTTGACCTAAAACCGTTCATATTGTTTTATTTCTCGGGTCGGTATAGAGAGCCGGCGTGCGTTCACTGCTTTGCTACCAGTCATCGGTATTACTGATACTTAAAAATCAGTTGCAAATTGGCAGCGAACACGCGCTTATCCCCTACTACAACGCATGCTACTTTTGCCGCTCAGCACGGTTTATACTTAACAGAAGAGAAACGGAACGAATCAATGCACTATCGAAAATGATATATTTTTTCATTTAAATAGTTTATTGTTGAATGTGGTTAAGTCACTTATTTTAGTTTTGAGAAGGACTATGAATGTTGAAGTCAGAATTCGGAGAAATTTCGGAAAAATAGCGATTCCATGATTAAATTTTATACAGGGTGAGTTATTAGTATCCCGGCGGTCGATGGTCATCAAATCGTATGAGAAAGAAAAAAAATGTTTTATACAAGAGTTGTTTACTCATTAGTTTCCACACAGTTTTTTTTTTAATAAGCATAAGATGCTTAACATATTGAAACTAATCTAAAAGATTAACCATCAATTTAAATCTGAATTCTTAAAACTAGGTACTTGTCTCTAATAGGCTATCCACTGATGTCCCTATATTTACTTTGTCCCAAACAAGAAGCACTAACACTTCACTCACTGTGCTCTGCTTTTTACACATTTCACATTTTACACATTTTTAGTCTTCTCACTAGATTCTGGTTGTCCAGTAGCTGCAGGGCATCTACGTTGACGTGATGGCTTAGGCGAGATTCATGCTTAGTGGAGAATCTTTTTATCTCTTAGATGACTTGTGGGACACCAAGATCACGGTGCAGGTCACTATTCCGTATGTACCAAGGAGCGTTAACCATATTCCTTAGTACTTTATTTTGGAAGATCTGGATTCCTTGTATATTGGAGCTTTTTGCGCAGCCCCAAAGCTGGATGCCGTATAACCAAATCGGTATTAGTACTTGTAGTTGTAGACTTGAAGTTTGTTCTGTACTGACAACTGAGAGTTTCTTCCCAGAAGCCAGTACAGTTCTCTGTATTTGAGGCCAAGCTCTACTCTTTTCTTCTGAACATGTTCCTTCCACCTTAGTTTTGTATCCAGTGTCATACCTAAATACTTTGCAGTGTTCGCATATGGAACTATGGCGTCGTTAATCTTGACATGAGGTATGTCCTCGATTCTTTTGTTTGTGAAGTTAATGTGGACAGATTTCAGTTCGTTGAGCTTGGTCTTCCATTTTCTGGTCCATTTGTATATTTTGTTACTAGCTTGTTGAAGATTCCTGGTAGATTCACCAATAGTTGATCCCACTGCCATTAGAGCCGTGTCATCTGCGAATGTGGCGACTGTTACATTTTCCATCTGTGGAAGGTCACTTGTATATAGTAGATAGAGAATTGGTCCCAATACACTACCCTGGGGTACCCCAGCTTTGACTTCTTTTAGTTCCGAGTATTGATCGATCTGTTTTATTCTGAATAGTCTATCAGATATATAGGATGCTAGCAGCTCGACGTATTGTAAAGGTAGCATACTCTTTAGTTTGTGTATTAATCCTTCATGCCAAACCTTATCGAAAGCTTGTGTCACATCAAGAATGATTGTTGAGCAAATAAGCTTTTCTTCTAATGCTTTCTCTATGATATCTGTTATTCTATGGACTTGATCTATAGTGGAATGCTTTTCTCTAAAACCAAATTGGTGATTAGGAATTAGTTCTTTTCTCTCAATGATAGGTTTCATTCTCTTTAGAAGCAAATTTTCAAAGAGTTTCGATATCAGTAGTAACAGTGATATTGGGCGATATGATTTGGCCTCGGTCGGTGGTTTGCCTAGTTTTGGTATCATGATAACTTCTGCTACTTTCCAGACATGTGGGACGTATTTTAATCTGAACGATGCATTTATTAGGTACGTCAGCATAACAATACCTTTCTTAGGTAATTGCTTAAGAACTTCTCCTGTGATAAGATCATATCCAGGTGCCTTCTTTGGATTCATAAAGTAAAATTATTTTCATTTATACAGGGTGTTGCATTTAGGCGTGACGGAAAGTAAGTACATTTTTTTAAATGGAGCGCCCTGCATATCATATCATATTATAAATAATAAGGAAGTTGTCTTTCCAACTGTGTAAGTTGTACCTGTGTAAAGTAAATAGTTTCTGAGATATTCAATTGTTTGTCAAATAATTGACAATTGCAGGCCTTCCTTAAAAGCTACGTTAATGCTACATTTTTGCAGATAATGTTGTAGAAATTTTGTCACATAATAACTAAACTCATAGCTAGATGCTGATGTCACGAAAAATTAGATGCGGTATACAGGGTGATCGTAGCATGCACTAGTATTTAAACATTTTTAAATGGCTTTTTCTTGAGATTTTTAAATAGAACAGCCTGTTATTATTTGCTAATTGAACTGTCCCTTAAGTTCTTTGTAATTTATATTCACTATATCGTATATCTATTTTTACTAGTTTTTGTGATATTTGGAATTTTAAGTATGCTATTTAGTATCTTAATACTTCTCTGTATATAGTGTGCTGGGTAGCATGATGTAAAATATTTAATGGGTTATAGAAGAACCCATTTAGAACCTATTCAACTAGATTTATTCATATAGAAAGTATTACGGTTATGACGGTATTACACAATTTTATAAGTATGTATTGCAATTTTTACAAACGTACAGCGAGCGAACCTGAAGACCTAATACCTTCAGTTGGGCTCCGAAGTAAACCAGAAACAGTGTTATTTTAGGGGGACTATCGTAAAAATTGTTCACTTGTGTGAAAATTGTGCGGATATTTTGCATTGTAATAGTATGTGCGCTCATACACAAAAACAAACAGAAACGCTAAAACCTGTCTGTATGAGCTACGTTTGAGAACGGATTTGTACTCAGTACAAAAAAAAAAACAACCAGCATCTACTTACTATTGTTAATTGGTTTAAAATAGGTTATTTTTCTGGTGAGACAATTCAAAATTGGGATAATATGAATGATAGTATGAGTAATATTGATAATGTGAATGGAAAATGGGATATTTGGAAGTGCTTTTAATAATTCTTTTGATATGAATGAAAATTTGAATCTAAAGATGCCTAGCAGTTTGTTTTTGTTGCATATCTGGTTTTTGTATATGGTACATAAATCACATCTAAGAAAATCTGATTTTCAACACTCAGATGTCAACAAATTTTCACGATAGTTAACCTAAAAGTACAGGGTTTAGGGTTTACTTTAGAAGTAATTTGAAATTCTTAAGTCGCGTGTTCGGGTGCCATACGATGGACGGCAAAATATACTTACAAAATTTTATATGAAATTCTTAATATGTTGATAACTGTAATACTTTGTATAACGATCAAGCTGGTTAAATCGTTTCTAAGATATCTCTTCTATCGCCACTTGAAGACTTTACATCAAACTACCTTATTCACAGCAATATTAAAATTTACAATTGCATTACATTTTCGTTAAATTGCAAATATCACAAAAAATATTAACATTTGGTGTACAACATACTAGATGTAAATTGGAGCGAAATAAAGGCTTATTACAGCCAACACATATTATACAGGGTGTTCATTTAAAAACTCGAGAAAGAGCCATTTGAAAAACATCAAAACGTACTAAGTTCAATTAACACCCTGTATAGTGTATCTAATATCTTTGGATAATATCATCTACCTACTGGCTTTGACTATTGGTCTCACATAGTTTAAAGGCAAAATCGGCAAAAATGTCGTTTTTACATAGTTTTTAAAAAGATCCTGCAACGGGCATATTTTGGAAATACATTTGAATATCTCTGGCACTATTAACGCTGTGACTTAGCAACATACACGGTTGAATAGACAAATTTAGTAGTGCTTATAATATAATCAAATATACAAGACGTTCCATTTAAAAAAATGTTCATACTTTCCGTCACACCTAAATGCAACACCCTGTAGAAATGAAAATAATTTTACGTTTCAGAAAATGGCGAGTGAAACAACTTTTATATAAAATATTTCCTTCTTTCTCAAACGATCTATTAACTATCTACCGCCAGGATACTAATAACTCACCCTGTAGAAAAAAATCAGCTTTGAAAATAATTCAAAATGTTTTAAGAGCATCGTTAAAGGAGGCCTTGGTTGAACCTATCGTGTTCGTCAGAACTATTTTATAAACCGTATTTTGCCTTTATTAGAATAAATTTTTATTTTTTTACTTTATCATACGCAGTATGTAAAGTATTGTAATCGTTGCTTTCTGTTGAAAAGGGTCCAAAGGAACTGGAGGTTTAGTCTTAGCATTTTTGAAAGATTTTGCAAATAAGCCGCCATTTCTGGAATTTCGTCGAAATAGTTAAATAATAAATTAAAGATGAGGAAATTCTGAATAATTTATGACTATGACATTTTTTTGTACAATCCATAGTTAAGCTGCATGAGCAAATTCTATTTCATCGCGATCGGTCGTACTGCATTAAAACTAGTGGCCAGGATAGGGATGTTCCGATACACCTTGCTGTGCCGGTATCGCGTATCGTATTGTATCGTATCAAATGTACCGGTTCTGTACCAAACCGGAGCACAAAGTACCGGTACATCGGTACCGGTACTTTTTTTTTCAAGACGTAATTCCGAATACAGAAAAATATTTTGCGTGGCGGTAGATACGTACACACATTGAAATAAAATAATGTACAGTAGTATAAATATGTATTTTTTATTTTAAAATAGCATATATCATATGTAGGTATACATAAAGTCCCAACTGAATATAGTACGCATGCGCGTTTTTATTAAATATTTGAAACTTTCTTTCTCTGTAGTGCTTAAGGTAGATTATCTTTTGCTATCATATGTATTATATACTATTGCATTGGTCCCATTGGCTGGTTTTTTGCCTCCTACAGAAAACGTATCAAAATAGTTTATATAGTCGCAATGCAACTGCAGCACCGGTTATCCGTGGTCTATCATCTAATTCTATTATTTTTTTGTTATTGTAGAAAAGAATTACAAATGTTTCACAATGCTGATAAAGAAGATCATTCATTATACTGCGTTTTCAGCCAGAGTTGGCATGTGCATTTACATTCAATAGAATGTTCATAATACATACCAAATGATAGATGTCATTTTGAAGTATGGCAAAAAATCGCAAAAATTTAACAATTGTCAAAACAACAATGGACAATTCTTGCCTTAAAAGTATAGGAATATGTAAGTATGTACCACCCATGGTATAGGAATTACTCGGGTCCCCATGGTACCACCAGTGTTTTCCAGAAATTAATGGGCTTTTTAATTATGATTTTGTAAAAAATATATAAATGCATATGAATGTATTTTTCCGAAGAAAACATTAAACACTGCTATATTATGACATACGGAACTACTTGTTTCACCACGGTACCACCCACAGAACCATCAGTGTTTTCTTTGTTTCTAATCTTTATGTTGGCTGCCACCGCTGAAGGTGCTTTTTTTTTCAAGTTTGTCGTAAACTTCGCAATTTTAGCGTCAGTGTTACAAAGTTCGCATTTTCCACCCAACTTGTTTTAATAAACACTTCCATACGCTGCTCGACGAACATGGCATGTTTGTATGTACTTTGCTTGTAAAAAGCACTATGGCTAATAGATGTAATGACTTTCGCACTTATAGATTTTCACACCAAAGTTAGGTTAAATTTTAGTCGGAATTTCCCTGATCGCTTACTGACACTATAAAAGAACACAAATACAAATTCCTTCGTTGTAATCAGTGTCACTTGTAAAATAAACTTATATTGGTTTGCCGCTAGTTGTTGGCAACAACAAATACCGCGATACAATATCGTCAAAAAACGTATCGTATCGGACCGTATTGGATGCTATAGTACCGGTACAAAATATCGGGTATCGGAATGTAAAGTACCGGTACTTAAAAATATCGTATCGTATCGAACATCCCATAGAATACCTTCTTATATAGAACGCCATCTTACGGGTTAAATGTCTAGCCAACTAGCGATCTCAGCGACGCGAAGCCTCGGACCCCAGAACTAAAAATCTAGCGGGAAATTTGAACGCAACCTTCCGTATTCTTTCCCATTCAGATTATGATATACTAATCATTTCGTGTCTTGAACACTAGGTCTGTTCGCGAGGCATATTAGGAATATGTTCGGAACCTTTAATTTTGCACCAATGCTGGAATTCTCCATTGACTTACACATGGCGCATAATACATTATTTCCGAACAAATTCAGAACTTGCACGAACACACCTATTATGTATATAAAAGACACGACATGTATGACATTGTATGTGGCACCGTACATGATGGCACTGAACACTTTCTCACACGCATTATAAAAAAAAAATTGTTGCAAACTTTGCAAAATTATGCCGTTTGTATTATGCCGTTTGATAACTGTCATAACATGACATGAATTAAGTAGTCCGTAGTAGTCAGTAGTTACCAAGGGCTACTTAATACATGTCATGTTATGACAAATTCATAACTTGAAGTTTCCCGTGGGAGCGCGAACAGCGCCATCTGTCTGATCTTACGTTGGTTTACGGTAGTGAAATAGATATCGCTAAAATAGACTGATTGCGCCATCCCTCGTAGGATAAAAGAACTATAATTATTGGTTACGTATGTCCCATAAGCTTGGACCCCCTTGGAACATCCCTAGGCCAGGATGTGTCAGATATTTGATTCTAATGACAGTAGGTAGTCATACGCTATTTTTTTTTTAGAATACCTACTGTCAATATAAGCTGCGTTCGGATATTGTACACCGTCAGAGCGCGTTCGGATAATCGGATAGGGTACGGTGAGAGTGACTAACGTCATACGGCGTTTATCTGCATATAAGAGAGAGACAGCCGACCCAGGTTATCTGAGCATTGCTCTCCCCATACCGTACCCTGACAAACCGTACCTACGCGCTTACACTTTTTACACCCAATAACACGTAAGTGTCATTCGGGGTGTACTCGGGGGTCAACGGAGTACAATATCCGAACGCAGCTTTAATCGACATATCTGTCTACTTCTACTACTTTTATTTTAATGCAGACATAGCCAATCTCGATCAAATAGAATCGCATACAGCTAAACTATTAATTTTATATATAGTATGATAAAGTCATGTGCCTGGCCACATCAGATTTTTTATTTTTTTTACGGTTGGAGAATTATTTAGTTGTAATTTTAACTAACTCTGTATGGATATGTACTACAATATTTGATTTATACCGCAATACAACACTAAATAATAAAACAATAAGTATGGAAATATTTAATTTTTGTTTATGGAAAATCGTATTACTATGTCATATATTAGTATATGGTATCTAATATAAATGATCTTTTCAAATATTTAATTTTATATTACATTTTTATTTACGTTATTAATTAATAATAACCACAATTTCAATGAAAGTATGCACACACACTATACGCTGAGGCAGCAGCTACTCCAGCGACGTCCATTCTAAGTCACCCGCAGATGAACACTGAATGCACGAGCCGAACGCCGAGAATGTGGATGGCCTTCTTTGACCGCTATGTCTCACCCAGCCTAGGGATGTTCGATACGATACGATATTTTTAAGTACCGGTACTTTACAGTCCGATACCCGATATTTTGTACCGGTGCTATAGCATCCAATACGGTACGATACGATACGTTTTTGGACGATATTGTATCGCGGTATTTGTTGATGCCAACAACTAGTGTACTCTAGCGGCAAACCAATAGAAGTTTATTTTACAAGTGACACTGATTACACGAAGGAATTTGTATTTGTGTTCTTTTGCAGTGTCAGTAAACGATCAGGGAAATTCCGACTAAAATTTAACCTAACTTTGGGGGTGCAAATCTTTGAGTGCGAAAGTCCATTAGCCATAGTGTTTTTTACAAGTAAAATACATGCAAACATACAAACATCTTCGTCGAGTAGCGTACGGAAAGTGTTTATTAAAACAAGTTGGGTGGAAAATGCGAACTTTGTAACACTGACGTTAAAATTGCGGAATTTACGACAAACTTGAAAAAAAAATCACCTTCAACGGTGGCACCCAACATACAGATTAGAAACAAAGAAAACACTGATGGTTCTGTGGTTCTGTGATCGCATAGCAGTGTTTGATATTTTCTTCGGAAAAATACATTCATAAGGCATTTATATATTTTGTACAGATTCATAATTAAAAAGCCCATTAATTTCTGGAAAACACTGGTGGTATCATGGTGAATCAAGTAGTTCGTATATCATGGGTGGTACGATACTTTACATATTCCTATACTTTCAAGGCAAGAGTTGTCCAGTGTTATGTTGGGAATTGTTAAATTTTTGCGGTTTTTTGACGTACTTCAAAATGTCATCTATCAGTTGGCATGTATTATGAACATTATATTAAATGTAAATGCACATGCCAACTCTGGCTGAAAATACAGTATAATCAATGTTAAGAATAATAATTTTAGTTTAAAGTTGAACCGCTAGATGGCGTTAGTAGTTTTAGCATACGTGTGAAGTTTGTTTTATGTTTAGACTAGTTGTCAGCGAATATATAACGTTGTATCATCGTTGTATGTACAAGAATGTAATAAGTTTGTTTCTACCCAAGAATATATTTGTTAAGTTAAAACTCTTCAGTTGTGTGTAATTTAAAACCCTATCCTGAACAATCAATGATCTTCTTTTTCAACATTTGAAACATTTGTAGTTCTTTTCTACAATAACAAAAAAAAATAATAAAATTAGATGATAGACATCGGATAATCGGTGCTGCACTTGCATTGCGACCATACAAAACTATTTTGTTACGTTTTACGTAGGAGGCAAAACAGCAGCAAAATGGACCCATGCAATAGTATATAATAAATGTGATAGCAAAAGATAATCTAACTTAAGCACCACAGTTTGAGAAAGTTTCAAATATTTAATAAAAATCGCAGACATATAGAAATTTTTGTTTAACTCAAATGAATAATTGTTTGACGAGAGGCAAAAATATATTTATTTGTTACAAATAATTTTTATTTGAAACAAATCAATATTACTTTACTCCAAACATATGGTATTTGACTCTATTAAACATACTTCGTAGCAAATAAATATATTTTTGCCTCTGTTCAAACACGCATTTATTTTAGTTAAGTTTCTATCTGTGAATGCCTACTACATTCAGTTGGGACTTTATATATACCTACATATGATATACGCTATTTTAAAATAAACATACATATTTATTTTACTGTAAGTACATTATTATATTTCAATGTGTTTAGGTATCTGCCGCTACGCAAAATATTTTTTTTTATTTACGTCTTGGAAAAATGCACCGGTACCGATGTACCGGTACTTTGTGCTCCGGTATGGTACAGAACCGGTACATGTGATACGATACAATACGATACGCGATACCGGTACAGCAAGGTGTATCGGAACATCCCTAACCCAGCCTCGCCGAACTTTTCGCCGATTTATTCGGGCTGAGTGTGGAGCTTAGCATTACGTGATCCTGATGGCGATTATTAAACTCTTCAGCTGCTTCCCTTGCTGATCGCGCATTATCACCGACTAATCTTAGTATTTCCACCTTTTTGGCGAGTGTAAGCATTATTATTCAAACAATAATTAAATACGACAAAGCACTTTGACAGTTCAGGTTTTATTTCAAACAAAATTTTCACAGCACACTTCTTTTAAGATAGATAGACACAGTGTCATTTATTTACGCGCAAATGTGAATGTCCTCTAAGAAATGTGTCCATGTTTGCATAATTGACTTATTTTTCCTGCAACAATTATTTCATTAGAGACAGAACAGGTCTGATAGGCACTTATAATTAGTAGATTTTTGTACCGCTAACTAAGTAATTACCGATACCCTCGTAAAAATTTGCTTCCATTTATCGGATTGTTGTTGCGGTGTTCATGTTGTATTTGTCATAGAACCTGTTCATAACCCAAACAAATATTAAATAGAACATAATGGACGATACAATGCAAACTTTAAAATATACAAATATTTGCGATATTGCAATATACGCTACAGACAGGATGCATTTTTAAACTGCCGACAAGGTTCTTTTTGTATTATCTGGAATGCAGAGAAGCTCGTATGATGTCAGTTTTATAGTTGTATTTGTAGACTTTCTCCTTTTCTCTGTAATATGAGCGTGCATTTCAAAATAGTATTCTGTTAAAGTGAAAGGAAAATTTAGCATATTATTCTGGTTTTTATTATGTCTATTTTTTTGTGGGCCAATGTCAAAGGTCAAGCATGCTGTTTGTCAAACATTGTTGTTTTGTGTAACAATCGCAGGAGAAAAAAGTGCTAAGTGACAAAGTTCAGACGCTTATCTGGCATGTTAAAATGTTATGCATTACTATCAATGATGTTTACGAATTCATTTAACAGAATACACAGTGGGCAAAAAAAGCGGCACACATTTTAATTACTCGTAGTTCCAATAAGCCGATTCAATTTCGTTGAAAAATATGTACTTATATTGTGAAGATTGCATACTAGGCTGGTCCAAAAAACGGACTTTTAGCTAGAAGACAACGATCCCCCCAATCTCTTCCCTTTCCAGAAAAAAAAATTCCCCCCAAATTTGAGACAAATCGGTTAACGTTAACACGTGCGATTTTTTTGTTTACCACCCCCCACCCTCCCCATAACACCCTAAATATGAGACAAAAGTTTCCCCAAATTTACAATTTTACAATGTTACGTGTTTTATTATTGTTTTTGGCAGAAGTGATTACTATTCGATTATTGACATATTCTTTTGTCATTTATTAACTAATTTGAAATTGTTTAAACAATTAGCATTTGTTTGAACAAAAATATACGATGTTACGAACATATTTTTCCATTTTTTGCAGAATTACTGTTTTTTGTCATTTATTAACTAATTAGCAATTGTCAAATATCATTTGTTTAAAGAAATATATATTGCAAAGTTGCGGACATATTTTCTATTTTTTTTAGGAAATTATTATTAGGATATTGGAATTTTTTGGTCATTTGCTAACTAATTTGCAATTGTATAAACAAATACCATTTGTTTACAAAAATATAGGTACAATGTTACGGACATATTTTTCTTTTTTTATCAGAAATTATAATTAGATTGTTGGCATTGTTTGTCATTAATTAACTAATTTGCAATTGTTTAAATAAATACCATTTGTTTAAACAAAAATATACAATGGTACTGACGTATCGTTTTGACAAAAATTATTATTGTATTTCTTGTCTTTTTTTTTCTTGCCAAATTTGTTAACTAATTTTCAATTATATCGTATAATAATAATTAGTGTTGCAACCACATTACTTGTTAATACTTATTAATATTTTTTGTCAATTTTTGTGTACTAACATTGAATATTATTGTTTAAACAAATTTATTGGTTCAAACAATTGCACATTAAGTAACAAATTACAAAAAACTTACCAACAATGTAACAATATAATTACTACAAGAGAAAAAACATTGTAAATTTTTGTTTAAATAATTGCTAGGTACTTGTTTAAAGAATTGCAAATTCGTTAATAAATGGCAAAAAAATCCAATAATTTAATAATAGTTTCTGAAATAAATATAAAAAATATGTCTGTAACAAGGTATATACAGGGTGTCTCACGGAACTGGTACATTAGAAGTTTCTCATGTTCTACTATTTCTGGAAACATGAAATTTTGGAATTAGAATTTACTCGATCTGAGGTCTTCGGCTAAAATATTCTCAAGTTAACTGTCACGTCGGGTCGCCGGAAGTCGGTATCAACTTTGTTATTTTAAATGGAATGATTAATTTTATTTTTGGTTTCTACGTATCAAAATACAAAATTTTTAATAAGAGTTGCCTATACCTAAATATCACCATTTTTGAGTTTTTTTGATTTTACTAATTTTTTGGTGATTTTCGCTATTTTCTACTTTCGCTACTTTCGCGGTGACGTTTAAAACTGAATATGCCGGTTATTATTGAAACTAGAAGTTTGATGTTTGATGGTCCAAAACTAGAAACATGGCCAAATACGACGATGTTTAGTTCATCATGATTTCTTATACAGGTCGTTCAAAATTTACAACACAATAATTGAATTTTCAAACGTAAAAAACTTTTTTTTCAAATGGAACACCCTGCATACCGATACGCCTTTCGATAGGGAATTTTATTCCCTATCAATCAATATTACGTTTCCCTATATCTATCTTTAATAGTTTTTGAGATATTGTTACCTTTTCTTTAAATCCATTTTAAATACTCCCATTTAATAATGGGGACGAAATTAGATACGAAATTTACAACGAAAATTTAAATAGTGATAGATATTTAGAAATTTTGCGTGGATGTGTGAACAATTTTTGCGATACTCTTTCCCTCAATATTTTACGCGACTGCTTTTATCAAATGGACGGTGCACCGGCACACTCTTCGCAGGTGGTATCCATTCAACTTAATCAGATGTTAGGTGACGGTAGGTGGTTCGGAAATAGGAGACCCTGGCGGTGTCCACCAAGCTCACTAGATTTAACACCATTAGACTTTTATTTCAGGGGTCATGTGAAAAGTCAGGTCTATTCCACACCAGTTAATACTCGAGAAGAATTGACTAACAGAGTAGTAGCCGCCATTAATGGACTTCAGTGACAAAAAATCCGAAGAGCGACGATGACAGTAGTACATCGAAGTGTTTTAAAATGTTTGGAGCAGAACGGGCAGCATTTCGAACAACATAATTAAAGTTTTATTTTAAGTTAGATATCCAAAATCTATTATTTTAATTTTAAAAAACCAATATTTTTCTGTTTTCCTGCTGTTCCAAAGTTGTTACATTGCTATAAATAAAGCATAAATCGTTTTGTATTTAGTTTGCATTCTTTTATACTGACAATATCTCAAAAACTATTAAAGATAGATATAGGGCATCCTAATATTGATTGATAGGGAATACGATTTCTTATCGAATGGCGTATCGGTATACAGGGTGTTCCATTTGAAAAAATGAGTTTTTTACGTTTAAAAATTCAATTATTGTGTTCTAAATTTTGAACACCCTGTATAAGATATCATGATGAACTAAACATCGTCTTATTTGGTTATGTTTCTTGTTTTGGACCACCAATCATGAAACTTCTAGTTTCAATAATAACCGAGATATTTAATTTTAAACGTAACCGGGAAAATCACCAAAAAAATAGTAAAATCAAAAAAACTCAAAAATGGTGATATTTAGGTATAGGGAAACATTATCAAAAATGATATCATTCCATTTAAAATAACAAAGTTGATACCGACTTCCCGTGACCGGACATGACGGTTAACTTGAGAATATTTTAGCTGAAGAGCTCAGATCGAGTAAATTCTAGTTCAAAAATTTCAAGTTTCCAGAAATAGGAGAACATGAGAAACTTCTAATGTACCAGTTCCGTGAGACACCCTGTATTTGTTTAAAGAAATAGTATTTGTTCAAACAATTACTAATTAGTTAATAAATGTCAAAAAACTGCCAATAATTTAATAATAATTTATGCAAAAAGTACAGAAAATTATGTCCATTACAAATTAATTAATTTCCTTTTTTTGTAATTTACTAATTTGGAATAATCACCTATAATAATAATAATAATAATTAGCTTAATAAAGAGTTTTTAAATATCATAACAACGTATACGAACACAGGTTTACACAAATGGTATTTATATAAACAATTGCAAATTAGTTAATACATCACAAAAATAATTTCTGCAAAAAAGAAATTGAATAATAATATGTACTTATCCTTGCATATTTTTATTTACACAAATGGTATTTGTTTAAACAACTGCAAATTAGTTAATAAATGACAAAAAACATACCAAAAATCCAATGATAAAAATTTCTGACTAAAATAAAAATATATATTGTATTACTATATTGTTTAAATAATTGTAAATTATTAATAAATGGCAAAAAAGATGCAAATACACCGATAATAATAATTTCAGCCAAAATAATAAAAAAATATGTAACATTGTAAATTTGGGGAAATATTTAGAAAAAAAATAGTTTCCTACACCTTTTGTACCAGAAGAAATAACGTGATAGTATCACGTCGTATTATTAACTCTCAATTTTTATTTGCCCCAATAGCTGAATGTTTGTAAAAGATAATGCTTTACTACTAAAACTTTGCAATTTTAGCTTTAACGTTTGATAATTTTCAACCTTTAACCGAAATTGATTCTATTTTTTCGGCACATGAATAAATTTATAAAAAGTATCACATCCCATTGTATTTAACAACATATGTAGATTTTAAATCGTTACTGAGATTGTGAAATAGGACCCCTTATTTAAGGTTGGCTTCGGATTGAGTAGACAACCAAATATACATCATAATATTGTAATCAGATTTACACCGAAATGATTAGGTATTTCCATACAAATTATATGTTAAAATGAAATTGGAACATTTGCCGATAATATAAAAAATATCCGGCTTAATTCTGTCGAGTGTAGGTGACGGATTTTAAGATTATTGGTGGCTATGTCGTAGTCTTCTTGCGATTAACTAAAAAACACCGATATTCACAGAATTCGTCACAAACTAGTTCAGAATTATGTGCTCTCTAGTGAGAAAACAGTTGAATTTCTGAATTTACGAATTTTAAGAAAATAAAAGTGTCCTGTTTAAATATGGTTATAATATTGTGGTCCGATCAACAGGCCTTTTTGATTTTATTTACAATTAGATTATGTCAGTTTAATTTTTTTTCGCCAACAAATTCGCTGGAAACAAATAAAATTTTGCCGGAGTCGGACTACGAAAATTATCTGGAGTCGGAGTCGAAAGTTTTTTTACCGACTCCACAGGTATAAAACTATATTATTTGACAAACAGGTAACTGACGATATAAATCGCGAGCATGAAATTTATACACGAGCCGTAAGCGAGTGTATAAATAAGCAAGCGATTTATATCCGCTATGTGCGATAAAATATCTAAAGACTCATAAATTCTATTTTATATCAAATATTTTAAATGTAGTAATACAAGCACTTGTCATCTCAATAAAGAATTGCACTTAACTCTTTGCAACAACCACATTAAGAAACAAGCGTTACAAATTCCGAAAGTGCATAAAATTATGGATCAAACAATGGTAGTGGAAAGGTACTACCCCTAATGTCACCTACCCCCATACGACTATAATACAAGTGATTGACGCGCCGTTCGACGAAGTGTTATTAATGAACATAACTCACGCTAAAATTATTGCATAACTTCCTTACGTACGTCAAATTATAGACAATTAAATGCACTATTTAGCCTTGAACGTTCGGAGTTTTGCTCCACGGCGAACAACGCTTACACGTCTTCCAGACTCTCGCGAGACATAGCGAGAGACCGCGAATCGGGAGAGTGTGGATGCCACATTCACCCAAATCCGCTAACATTCGAATTGCCAAAAGTCTCTACGGATGCAGATAGTCGGATAAAAATAACGCGTTGGGCGAGTGGCTCGCTTCGTTTGTACGCTCTCGCTTCGATCTATTCAAACTGGATTTTTGACGCGGGTCATAGCAGTTTTTGTCTGTACCCGAAGGTATTATTTACGACAGGGGTCTGATTTATGACATCAAACACGTGCGGTGAACACGTTCGAGCATCAATGCAACCTGAAAAGTAGGTAACGAATGGAATAACTATTTAGTATTGAAATAAAAAGGTTAAAAAATATTGAACACAATAAATTTATATGCGAAATACAAATAGTTTACATTGATATTAAATTTAATATCCGATAGTATCTTTTTCTCTATTTGTGACGTCCCCATTACTATAATTTGTCAGGAAAAGAATCACATACACAAAGTTAAAATGGAAACTATACCAGATGATGTGATTTATTTCTGTATTATTGAAGAAATGCAAATGCATATCAATAAATTAACCAACCGTATTTTAAGATTACCGTATTTAAGAAAATTAAAATTAATAGCAATATTAAATCAATAATTAATTAATTAAAATTAAAAGAATATATTATTTATCTCTGTCAAATTTAAGAAATCAGTTCCAAGTTATTCCAGTCTTATTTTTCTATGATGTCTGAATCTATTGTATCGTTTTGGTACAGTTCTTTGATTACTTGGGCCGGTTGAGAACTACCTGGAAACTAGGTATTATTTTACCCTCATTAATGGGGAATATCGCACAGGTGCTTCTCGTGCATTGGCGAAAAGAAATATTTATTCACTGTCGACAGACATTCAACAGTCATTCTTGGTTTATCTTTCTCGACAATCGCAAATTAAGACTGCGATCTACATAGGGCAATTACTAAGTTATTGATTGATATTATCGTTGTTACATACCTGTATACAGGGTTGGTCAAAATAACCGGAGCATCTAAATAATTGTCCAACCGTAAACATCGTCTAAATATATTTTATTATACAGAGTGCTTATTTTATTATGGAAACTGGCAATCTTTTCGTTTTCTAATAGAACACATATTTACATTTTATAATTCTAAGATTAATTCCATGAATTTTTTGTAGGAATCAGTTTTTATACAAAAATACAATTTCTTAGTTATAAGCAATTAATCAAAACAAACTTTTATTTTAACTAAACGGATAAAAAATAACAGAACAATTAAATAGATAAATAAAATTAAATGTTAAGTAAATGGTCAAACAGGAAATTAAAATAAATCTGTATGTGTGGGAAAATATTCAATTTCAAAGTTCAGGAGTTTTAATTAATTGCTCATAACTAAAAATGATGCATTTTATAAAAAATGGTTCCTACAAAAAATTCTTAGAAATATCTTAGAATTAAAAAATGTAAAAATATAGGTACAGTATTGTTCTATTTGAAAAAGGAAATGTTACCAAATTTCGATGGCTAGTTTAATACAAAATAAATGTTTTTTCTTTATTTTTTTACAGTTGGAGAATTATCTTGTTGTAATTTTAATTAACTCTGTATGGATATGCACTATAATATTTGATTTATACCGCAACACATTATACAAAATAATAATGTTTATGGAAAATCGTATTACTATGTCTTATATTAGAATTTAGTATCTAATAGAAATGATCAGAATAATAAATCAATAGTATTTAAGAATTGTTTTCAAATATTTAATATACATATTTTATATTAAATTTTTATTTCTATTATTCATTTAATTATATTAATTAATAATAACCACAATTTCAATGAAAGTATGCATACACACTATACGCTGAGGCAGCGGCATTAAATTGCCTATAATTTGATGTACTTAGGGAAGTTATGCAATAATTCTAGCGTGTTATGTTCATTAATAGCACTTCTTAGTCGAACGGCGCGCCAATTTCTTGTATTATAGTCGAGATATTAGGGGTAGTACCTTTCCAATACAATTATTGGATGCAGAATTTTATGTGCTTTCGGAATTTATTGTTTCTCTATGGGGTTGTTGCAAAAAGTTATGTGCAATTTTTCTATTGAAATGACAAGCTCTTATAAGGTGACGCGTAACGAAATAAATCAAATTTCCGACAACACCGTTTGATGAATTTTTGGAGCAAAGCTCTGGCGTATAGTAGGTACTTGAACACACATTTGATATATGTTTCATAACAAAATTCGAAAAAAGAAAAACGTTCTGACTTCTGGGTATAATTTATGGCTAATTTCTTTGCGGTAAAAGATGTCAACTTTATTTACCACATTAGAGCAATTTATTAAAAAAAATTGGTAAGTCGATTGTTAAGTTATTGAACATATCGGTATTTATCATGAATTGCGTAAACTCATTAGTTCATCATATTGCGTCTCCCACCTATAAGACGAAGCGACGGTACCTGGGCAAGAGACAATAAACAGAAGGCTGAAATTTTTGCAGAACATCTGACAGAAATCTTCCAGCCCCAGAACATCGAATCAGAGCCAATCACAAATGAAGATATAACTTATGATGAAGAAGCCATACAGCTAGTTACTCCAAAGGAAGTTGCCAGAGAAATCAAGACAAACCTGAATCCAGAGAAGGCACCTGGATATGATCTTATCACAGGAGAAGTTCTTAAACAATTACCTAAGAAAGGTATTGTTATGCTGACCTACCTAATAAATGCATCGTTCAGATTAAAATACGTCCCACATGTCTGGAAAGTAGCAGAAGTTATCATGATAACAAAACTAGGCAAACCACCGACCGAGGCCAAATCATATCGCCCAATATCACTGTTACTAATGATATCGAAGCTCTTTGAAAAGTTGCTTCTAAAGAGAATGAAACCTATCATTGAGAGAAAAGAACTAATTCCTAATCACCAATTTGGTTTTAGAGAAAAGCATTCCACTATAGATCAAGTCCATAGAATAACAGATATCATAGAGAAAGCATTAGAAGAAAAGCTTATTTGCTCAACAGTCTTTCTTGATGTGACACAAGCTTTCGATACGGTTTGGCACGAAGTATTGATACACAAACTAAAGAGTATGCTACCTTTACAATACGTCGAGCTGCTAACATGCTATATATCTGATAGACTATTCAGAATAAAACAGATCGATGAATACTCGGAACTAAAAGAAGTCAAAGCTGGGGTACCCCAGGGTAGTATATTGGGACCAATTCTCTATCTACTATATACAAGTGACCTTCCAGAGATGGAAAATGTAACAGTCGCCACATTCGCAGATGACATGGCTCTAATGGCAGTGGGATCAACTATTGGGGAACCTACCAGGAATCTTCAACAAGCTAGTAATAAAATATATAAATGGACCAAAAGATGGAAGACCAAGCTCAACGAACTGAAATCTGTTCACATAAACTTTACAAACAAAAGAATCGAGGACATACCTCATGTCAAGACGACGCCATAGTTCCATATGCGAACACTGCAAAGTATTTGGTATGACACTGGATACAAAACTAAGGTGGAAAGAACATGTTATGAAGAAAAGAGTAGAGCTTGGCCTCAAATACAGAGAACTGTACTGGCTTCTGGGAAGAAACTCTCAGTTGTCAGTACAGAACAAACTACAAATTTACAACCAAGTACTAAAACCGATTTGGTTACACGGCATCCAGCTTTGGGGCTGCGCAAAAAGCTCCAATATACAAGGAATCCAGATTTTCCAAGATAAAGTACTAAGGAACATGGTTAACGCTCCTTGGTACTTACGGAATAGTGGCCTGCAGTCGTGTCCCACAAGTCAACCAAGAGATAAAAAGATTCGCCACTAAGCATGAATCTCGCCTAAGCCATCACGTCAACGTGGAGGCCCTGCAGCTACACAACCAGAATCTAGTGAGAAGACTAAAAAGAACTAAACCCTTCGAACTAGTGAATCAGTGAAATGTGTAAAAAGCAGAGCACAGTGAGTGAAGTGTTAGTGCTTCTTGTTTGGGACAAAGTAAATATAGGGACATCAGTGGATAGCCTATTAGAGACAAGTACCTAGTTTTAAGAATTCAGATTTAAATTGATGGTTAATCTTTTAGATTAGTTTCAATATATTAAGCATCTTATGCTTATTAATAAAAAAAAATATTGCGTCTCCAAATTACTCCACTCATTACATATACACCCCGTAATAACATCAAAATTTACTGACCCTGTATAGATGTAGAAATAGATAACTTACCTTATTTTGAAGACTAATCCAATCGTCTTTGTACATGTGGATGTGGGTTTTGGTGTGAATACTAAATACGCCATAATACTTAAACAAAACGAACTGTTAAAATGCCAACAATACGAAAAGTAAATTAATTTAATGAGAGCCGGAATAATAATAATGCTCATGCTTTGTGCCCATTGCACAAAGCATGAGCATTTTTTCATGTCCTGTAGCAGAAAGGTCCCAAACGGATGACTTTTTTTTACGAAAAAGAAACTGGAAATATGTCAAAACTTTCAATACCACAAAACTACGAGTTTGCACTTTATAAATATTAATCATTTATATGTATAATGTTAGTATAAGTTTAAATTAAATTAAATAATAAAAAGTAAGGTACCAAAACATAAACTACTGTAATAGTTATTTAACCAACAAGCATATTAAAAAGAGCGATTAATGATCGAGACTGTTTAACGCACGAGCGATTAGCAAGTGCGTTAATTGTCGAGATCATATTCGAGTTGGTTATAACATTTTTTCGTCGATCGTATTGTTCTGGCGGCGTCTACATAGATTTTTCTTCGCCAATGTCTTTTGACGTTGTATGACAATTTATGTAATATTTGACACTGACAGTTCTCTACTGCGGTTCTGGATAACGGAGTGTTTTGATTGGATGGTTTCATTTAACGTATGTTCGATTGGCTATAATGAACTCGTTTGATTGGCTATAGCAAATCGTTCACTAATATAAATCGTGCATTTATAGGCTGTTTAAAAAATGATTTTGTATTCACTAGACATACTCATAAATATACGACCGACGAAAAAAATAATTTTTTCTACTTTGCATTCACAATGCACACATTGTAACACTGTTTTCGGTGTTACAATTAACACATTGTAACATCGTTTTTAGTAACTTTTGGTACACAGTGATATGATATCAAATGGCATATGTCAAACGTACAACACATAACCACACATTGTCTCTTTTTAATCGTTTGCAATCGCATAAACTGCGAAATATCAATATTCTATACATATTTAAACATGCGTAACCTGCTATAGTATGGCCAAAGGATTGGGGCTTTTTTTAGTTTTGCTGTGTTCAAGTGTTCATCAAAATACGCCAGCATGACGTTTTCGGTGATGTTTTGCGACTCTGGTAAGTGATCGTCATCATTCTTTTCAACTAAACATCAAATCCCTGTTTCAGATATAATTCAAGGACCACATTTACTTTAGTAAGGTATTATGCGAAGATCAAACCTACATCGTAGATATGAACGATTTTAATTACCGCTGCGAGATTGTATAAGCAAAATAAATGGTTTATTGAATATCAGCATACACGTAGGAAGCTATATGTAGTAGATTTAAAGTGTTGAGGATTTTTCTTAGTTTATGTAACGTATAAATTTTCGGTGACATTTTGGACCGAATTCTGCTCGGTTCAATACCGTATTCGTTTTTGTCCGTCGCTTTCAACTTCGTCTTAGTTCTGGTTGTGTGCAACGTATTTGTATTACCTCCATCACATGTAATTTTACTAAGTATAATTTATTCTAATAAGTTGTTACACCGAAATTAAAACTTGGTTTCAATTATATGTGGGGTGTAAACCTGTATAAGCCAGTGGTACTAGCTATTAAACATTAACCGTTATAACATTTCTTTAGTAAGTTCTTATTCTTTGAAGTAACTAATCAGTTACCGCCAAACACGTCTATTCTGCATATTATACTTATGAAACCACTATTTTAAAGTTAACTTTTTAGGTTATGTTTCATGTATATATCACAGTAGGGTTAAAAGTGTTGCCCCAAGCTCCATTATGATCATCGTAATCAGCGACCTCGCTGATTATTATTTATTAAAACTTGTAGGCTAAAGTAGAGTAAAATAATTTACAATTAGATTTTGTCATGATTTTATCCCATCCTTACGAAGTTGGCAGTTACTACAGTACTGCCACGTGGTACCCGCAAAATACCCTAGATTCTAATTTAGCGCAATATAGTAACCACAATTTCTAAATTTATATAAAATTAATGACGCAAAGTAGAAAAAATAATATATAAAATAAATAAATAAATGCCCAAAACAACTCGAGCGACAATTTGATCTTATAAAACTTGTATAATAATATACTAATGTCAAATACTAAATTAAATGTCTGGTATTGTGATCCTTCTAACACTTCTTAAGAATTATTTTCCACTGTAACAGATCCGATTGCAAATTAATTATTTCCAAATTAAAACCTGACCATTCCGAAATTAAAACTATGTTAACTGTTAACCACAAGGTAAAAGTGACAAGATTTTTAAAAATTCACGTGCAACTAATGTATTTTCCAGAAGAGTTGGATAATCGCACAAATATTTAAGTTTGTTGAACCCTCAGATCTGTCGGTATGATCACCAGATCTTCAATATCTTCAATACACGTTATGACAAAAATTGACATATCGTGTTGAATCATCACTGGGTTCAACAAAAGGTACTTTAAAAACTGCAGATGAACATGGGGACATCACATTATAGATAAATCCACAAAGATCTGAAAAAATAAATATTTTTTAAAGCAATCAACAACAACTTTGAAACAGCATACACGAATAGGTTCGACGTTAAGACATATATGCAATTTATTGACGCCAGTTTAAAATGGAAATAATTTATTTATGCATTTCCATAAAGAGAAAATAGTATAATTTTCCAATTATTAATCCGATTTTTCATTGTTACAATGCAAAACAAGTCTTTTAAAATATTAAAGTTTAGGTGCAGTAGTATAGGTACACTAATAAAGTAAAGATGTGACCTACTTTGTCAATTGTTGAATGCGAATTGAAGTGTGAATTACCAATAGACCAATCTTCGTAAACTTTTTTCATTGAATATATGACAAGTATGTATTCGAATTTCAGAATTGGAAGTATGTATAGATTGAAACTTCTAAAAACAATCGATTATTACAGAATCTCCTTAAACGCGTCAAATATCATGAGTTCATACGTAATAAATATTTGTTATTTGAATAAACCTGAGTTAAATATCAGATTATTTCTGACGAACAAAAGTTCCATTGCACGTCGTAATGAATATTTGTTACTCGAATAGAACTGAATTAAATATAGTTAGTTATATTTTAGTTAAATATAAATTGAATATAAGATTCCTGAGAAACAAAATCAGACGAATATCTACGAATATCTGACTTGGAAGTACATATGTATTAAAATTTCTTTAAATGACGTACTATAATAAATATTTGTTACTTGAATAGGAATTTTATTTTATTACATAATTTCCTTAAACATATCAAACATCCCATGGTCATACGAAATAAATATTTGTTAAATTAGAATAAAACTAAATTAAATACTGATTCTTTCTGACAAACAAAACCTCAGCTTTTTATCATTGAATACAACACAGGTATTATTTGAATTTCTGACTTGGAAGTATGTATTGAAAATCTTAAATATAAGATTTCTGCCAAACAAACCTCCCTATGGGCGTATGTAATAAATATTTGTAACTTGAATATGATTTTTAAAATTGGAAGTATGTATTAAAACTTCTCCAAACAATATCATATAGAATTTCCTTAAACATATCAAGTATAAACGAAATAAATATTTGTCATATGAAAAAAAATTAACTTAAACATAGGTTATTTCTGACGAACAAAACATTCATAGTACGTACGTTTTTACTTGAATAAAACTGAATTAAGTATTGATTATTTTTTATGAATAAAACCTCATGCATGTTTAATAGAAATCTGAGAAGTTTCTTATTATTTACCCATTAAAAACAACAAAAGTATTATTTGAATATATGAGTTGGAAGTATGTATTGAAATTCCTCGAAATTACCTTTAATTATAGAATTTTCTTAAATCTGTTAAATCAATAAATCGTAATATGGATTAAATATTATAATAAGACTGAATAATACTGATTATTTCTGACGAACAAAACCTCAGCCATTTTAATAGAAGACACAGATGTTATCTTATCATTTATTCATTGAATACAAGAAAAGTATTATTTGAATTTCTGACTTGGAAGTATGGACATACTGAAATTCCTCCAAATGACCTGTTATTATAGAATTTTCTTCAATCTGTTAAATCATCAAATATTAATATGGAGTAAATATTTGAATATCACTGAATTACAATAACATTGACAAACAAAACTCCCTATGGCCGTACGTAATGAATATTTGATACTTGAATAAAACTGAATTAAATATTGATAATTTCTGATAAACCGAACCTCAATCGATTTCAATAGAAAGCAAAGAATTCATCATTTTCTCATTGCATATAAGAAAAGTATTGTTCGAATAATTACTATTGAAATTTGAATAATAAACTTTTACTAGGGAATCCCATGATTAAACTAAGTAAACTATTATTTACGTGATCATATTTTCATACATATAATCACATATCACAATCAACATATTTATGAAGATACGTATAAGTATCAAATATGTATTGTATACCTGAACTGGAATGGAATAACTATTTTACATGATTACTTTATGTTAATCTATACATGACTAATTATATTTAACATTATAAGTATTAATTACTGTACCCTCTATCGTTGATATCTGTATATTAGCGAAAGCTACCTCACAAAATAATAAATTTGGAATAAATGTAACAATTCGGGCGCATATCCAATCTCTGCTTCGATAAGCAGTCTGCTCAGAGTATTGATAACAAGTGTTAAGACTACACATTTGCAAGCACGAAACACGTAAGTTACGTCATGAATTATGAAATACACTTAAAACCTTAAGGTAATTTACAAAATGAAAAAATATAAGTTGCTGTGCCCAAAAATTCAGAATACACATTTTGGTGAATAGTGAATTTAGAGAGTTAGATTTTATGTCGGGTTGATGATTTGAAAAGTACAAATCATAAGTATTTTAATTAAAGACACAATCATTTTTTTGTCGTTTCTTTCTATCTAACATTGGGTCGACATAACTTCCAGCAATCTATGTAATCGAATCACTATAGCTAAAAAAATTACAAAAAATGTTCCAATAAAGTTAATTTATTGAAATTTAGCAAAAACAATCGTGTGAATAGAATACTAAACTAGATCAGACGGTTAGATACCATTTCGAACTTTTTTATCTAAAATATCATATATCATGTTCATTTCATGTAATAACACAATGTTTTTTTTCTGTTTTTTGACTGAAGTTCGGCATAACATCAAACCATCTGTGTGAACATACTACCAACATTTCGAATGAAATCAAAGAAAAAGCGTAATAACAATCATTACTGACCAACAGAGAAATGTCGGTAACTTGTTCACAGATATTATAAAAATAGGTTGGCAATTTTCATGTTTTTTGTTGATCTGTTCTTTGTATTTCCGTTATTTAAATTTGTTTCCTTTTATTCTTTTTAAGATGTTTTTTTTTTCTTTTTTGTATTTTTTAATTTTGTCTTTCTTTTTTTTGTTTCGTTTTTTCTATTTTTTTTTCTTTTTCTTCCTTCTTTTTCTTTTTTTTTCTTATTTCTTTTTATAAACAATTTGAATAGGAATAACAATGATAATAAACCAATTCCTTGTAAAACAAAACAAGAGTTTTGCTACATAAACATTACGATACATTTTCATACTTAGGCTAATATACACTTTTTTACAGTTATATTTAAACAATAATTGACTTGAGAAAAGTCAATATACGACAATAAACGAAAGAATACAAAATCTATGTACGTAGGCTTTCACGGCCAGAATCATTTAGAAAATAAATTGCTTCCGGGTTAGTATTCAGTCAGTTCTGAAGAAGCGAGCAACAAGTGAACAACAGGTTCGCAAAAGTCATCATTTACAAATCTTGACACACGGCATAACCCGGAAGCAATTTATTTTCTAAATACAAAATCTGTTTTTTTTTTGTATTGGAGTTTTAACTAGAGAGGAAACTCTTTATCTTATTTCTTTTTTTTTCTTTTTAATATATCATTTTTTTAAGAAAGAAGAAACTCCATTTTTTGTATCAATTCATTTTTTGTATTGTTTTTTTTGTACTATTCTTTTACCTTTTTTTTTCATAATAACAAAATAAAAGATTGCAAATGTGTAGAAGAGATGGTTTTGTAACCTACGTTAGCAGGCGTCATATTGGACTTAAAAATATTCCTGCGACGAAGACAACAAAAAATCTCGTCGTGAAGTTAATCATCATAACATTATTAATTATTTTAAGAATTACATATGCAACGAATTGTTCAATTTTTTATTATCCAATCTCTGCTTCGATAAGCAGTCTGCTCTGAGTATTGATAACAAGTGTTAAGACTACACATTTGCAAGCACGAAACACGTAAGTTACGTCATGAATTATGAAATACACTTAAAAGCTTAAGGTAATTTACAAAATGAAAAAATATAAGTTGCTGTGCCCAAAAATTCAGAATACTCATTTTGGTGAATAGTGAATTTAGAGAGTTAGATTTTATGTCGGGTTGATGATTTGAAAAGTACAAATCATAAGCATTTTAATTAAAGACACAATCATTTTTTTGTCGTTTCTTTCTATCTGACATTAGGTTCGACATAACTTCCAGCAATCTATGTAATCGAATCACTATAGCTAAAAAGTTTACAAAAAATGTTCCAATAAAGCTAGTTTATCGAAATTTAGCAAAAACAATCGTGTGAATAGAATACTAAACTAGATCAGACGGTTAGATGTCATTTGGAACTTTTTTTATCTAAAATATCATATATCATATTCATTTCATTTAATAACACAATGTTTTTTTTCTGTTTGCTGACTGAAGTTCGGCATAACATCAAACCATCTGCGTGAACATACTACCAACATTTCGAATGAAATCAAAGAAAAAGCGTAATAACAATCATTACTGACCAACAGAGAAATGTCGGTAACTTGTTCACAGAAATTATAAAAATAGGTTGGCAATTTTCATGTTTTTTGTTGATCTGTTCTTTGTATTTCCATTATTTAAATTTGTTTCCTTTTATTCTTTTTAAGATGTTTTTTTTTCTTTTTTGTCTTCTTTAATTTTGTCTTTCTTTTTTTTGTTTCGTTTTTTCTATTTTTTGTTTTTTCTTCTTTTTGTTTTTTTCTTTTTGTTTTTTTTTTCTTTTTGTTTTTTTTTTCTTTTTGTTCTTTTTTTTCTTTTTCTTCCTTCTTTTTCTTTTTTTTTTTTATTTCTTTTTATAAACAATTTGAATAGGAATAACAATGATAATAAACCAATTCCACAAAACAGGAGTTTTGCTAAAAACAGCAAAAATTCAGAATACACATTTTGGTAAATAGTAAATTAGAGAGTTAGATTTTATGTCGGGTTGATGATTTGAAAAGTACAAATCATAAGCATTTTAATTAAAGACACAATCATTTTTTTATCGTTTCTTTCTATCTGACATAGGTTCGACATAAATTCCAGCAATCTATGTAATCGAATCACTATAGCTAAAAAGTTTACAAAAAATGTTCCAATAAAGCTAGTTTATCGAAATTTAGCAAAAACAATCGTGTGAATAGAATACTAAACTAGATCAGACGGTTAGATGTCATTTGGAACTTTTTTTATCTAAAATATCATATATCATATTCATTTCATTTAATAACACAATGTTTTTTTTCTGTTTGCTGACTGAAGTTCGGCATAACATCAAACCATCTGCGTGAACATACTACCAACATTTCGAATGAAATCAAAGAAAAAGCGTAATAACAATCATTACTGACCAACAGAGAAATGTCGGTAACTTGTTCACAGAAATTATAAAAATAGGTTGGCAATTTTCATGTTTTTTGTTGATCTGTTCTTTGTATTTCCATTATTTAAATTTGTTTCCTTTTATTCTTTTTAAGATGTTTTTTTTTCTTTTTTGTCTTCTTTAATTTTGTCTTTCTTTTTTTTGTTTCGTTTTTTCTATTTTTTGTTTTTTCTTCTTTTTGTTTTTTCTTCTTTTTGTTTTTTTCTTTTTGTTTTTTTTTTCTTTTTGTTTTTTTTTTCTTTTTGTTCTTTTTTTTCTTTTTCTTCCTTCTTTTTCTTTTTTTTTTTTATTTCTTTTTATAAACAATTTGAATAGGAATAACAATGATAATAAACCAATTCCACAAAACAGGAGTTTTGCTAAAAACAGCAAAAATTCAGAATACACATTTTGGTAAATAGTAAATTAGAGAGTTAGATTTTATGTCGGGTTGATGATTTGAAAAGTACAAATCATAAGCATTTTAATTAAAGACACAATCATTTTTTTATCGTTTCTTTCTATCTGACATAGGTTCGACATAACTTCCAGCAATCTATGTAATCGAATCACTATAGCTAAAAAGTTTACAAAAAATGTTCCAATAAAGCTAGTTTATCGAAATTTAGCAAAAACAATCGTGTGAATAGAATACTAAACTAGATCAGACGGTTAGATGTCATTTGGAACTTTTTTTATCTAAAATATCATATATCATATTCATTTCATTTAATAACACAATGTTTTTTTTCTGTTTGCTGACTGAAGTTCGGCATAACATCAAACCATCTGCGTGAACATACTACCAACATTTCGAATGAAATCAAAGAAAAAGCGTAATAACAATCATTACTGACCAACAGAGAAATGTCGGTAACTTGTTCACAGAAATTATAAAAATAGGTTGGCAATTTTCATGTTTTTTGTTGATCTGTTCTTTGTATTTCCATTATTTAAATTTGTTTCCTTTTATTCTTTTTAAGATGTTTTTTTTTCTTTTTTGTCTTCTTTAATTTTGTCTTTCTTTTTTTTGTTTCGTTTTTTCTATTTTTTGTTTTTTCTTCTTTTTGTTTTTTTCTTTTTGTTTTTTTTTTCTTTTTGTTTTTTTTTTCTTTTTGTTCTTTTTTTTCTTTTTCTTCCTTCTTTTTCTTTTTTTTTTTTATTTCTTTTTATAAACAATTTGAATAGGAATAACAATGATAATAAACCAATTCCACAAAACAGGAGTTTTGCTAAAAACAGCAAAAATTCAGAATACACATTTTGGTAAATAGTAAATTAGAGAGTTAGATTTTATGTCGGGTTGATGATTTGAAAAGTACAAATCATAAGCATTTTAATTAAAGACACAATCATTTTTTTATCGTTTCTTTCTATCTGACATAGGTTCGACATAAATTCCAGCAATCTATGTAATCGAATCACTATAGCTAAAAAGTTTACAAAAAATGTTCCAATAAAGCTAGTTTATCGAAATTTAGCAAAAACAATCGTGTGAATAGAATACTAAACTAGATCAGACGGTTAGATGTCATTTGGAACTTTTTTTATCTAAAATATCATATATCATATTCATTTCATTTAATAACACAATGTTTTTTTTCTGTTTGCTGACTGAAGTTCGGCATAACATCAAACCATCTGCGTGAACATACTACCAACATTTCGAATGAAATCAAAGAAAAAGCGTAATAACAATCATTACTGACCAACAGAGAAATGTCGGTAACTTGTTCACAGAAATTATAAAAATAGGTTGGCAATTTTCATGTTTTTTGTTGATCTGTTCTTTGTATTTCCATTATTTAAATTTGTTTCCTTTTATTCTTTTTAAGATGTTTTTTTTTCTTTTTTGTCTTCTTTAATTTTGTCTTTCTTTTTTTTGTTTCGTTTTTTCTATTTTTTGTTTTTTCTTCTTTTTGTTTTTTTCTTTTTGTTTTTTTTTCTTTTTGTTTTTTTTTTCTTTTTGTTTTTTTTTTTCTTTTTGTTATTTTTTTTCTTTTTCTTCCTTCTTTTTCTTTTTTTTTTATTTCTTTTTATAAACAATTTGAATAGGAATAACAATGATAATAAACCAATTCCACAAAACAGGAGTTTTGCTAAAAACAGCAAAAATTCAGAATACACATTTTGGTAAATAGTAAATTAGAGAGTTAGATTTTATGTCGGGTTGATGATTTGAAAAGTACAAATCATAAGCATTTTAATTAAAGACACAATCATTTTTTTATCGTTTCTTTCTATCTGACATAGGTTCGACATAAATTCCAGCAATCTATGTAATCGAATCACTATAGCTAAAAAGTTTACAAAAAATGTTCCAATAAAGCTAGTTTATCGAAATTTAGCAAAAACAATCGTGTGAATAGAATACTAAACTAGATCAGACGGTTAGATGTCATTTGGAACTTTTTTTATCTAAAATATCATATATCATATTCATTTCATTTAATAACACAATGTTTTTTTTCTGTTTGCTGACTGAAGTTCGGCATAACATCAAACCATCTGCGTGAACATACTACCAACATTTCGAATGAAATCAAAGAAAAAGCGTAATAACAATCATTACTGACCAACAGAGAAATGTCGGTAACTTGTTCACAGAAATTATAAAAATAGGTTGGCAATTTTCATGTTTTTTGTTGATCTGTTCTTTGTATTTCCATTATTTAAATTTGTTTCCTTTTATTCTTTTTAAGATGTTTTTTTTTCTTTTTTGTCTTCTTTAATTTTGTCTTTCTTTTTTTTGTTTCGTTTTTTCTATTTTTTGTTTTTTCTTCTTTTTGTTTTTTTCTTTTTGTTTTTTTTTCTTTTTGTTTTTTTTTTCTTTTTGTTTTTTTTTTTCTTTTTGTTATTTTTTTTCTTTTTCTTCCTTCTTTTTCTTTTTTTTTTATTTCTTTTTATAAACAATTTGAATAGGAATAACAATGATAATAAACCAATTCCACAAAACAGGAGTTTTGCTAAAAACAGCAAAAATTCAGAATACACATTTTGGTAAATAGTAAATTAGAGAGTTAGATTTTATGTCGGGTTGATGATTTGAAAAGTACAAATCATAAGCATTTTAATTAAAGACACAATCATTTTTTTATCGTTTCTTTCTATCTGACATAGGTTCGACATAACTTCCAGCAATCTATGTAATCGAATCACTATAGCTAAAAAGTTTACAAAAAATGTTCCAATAAAGCTAGTTTATCGAAATTTAGCAAAAACAATCGTGTGAATAGAATACTAAACTAGATCAGACGGTTAGATGTCATTTGGAACTTTTTTATCTAAAATATCATATATCGTGTTCATTTAATTTAATAACACAATGTTTTTTTTCTGTTTTTTGACTGAAGTTCGGCATAACATCAAACCATCTGCGTGAACATACTACCAACATTTCGAATGAAATCAAATAAAAAACGTAATAACAATAATAACTGACCAACAGAGAAATGTCGGTAACTTGTTCACAGAAATTATATAAATAGGTTGGCAATTTTCATGTTTTTTGTTGATCTTTTCTTTGTATTTCCATTATTTAAATTTGTTTCCTTTTATTCTTTTTAAGATGTTTATTTTTTCTTTTTTGCCTTTTTTAATTGTGTTTTTCCTTTTTTTTTTGTTTTTTTTTTCTTTTTTTTTTTCATTTGTTTTTGGTTTTTTCTTTCTTTTTGTTCTTTTTCTTCCTTCTTTTTCTTTTTTTTCTTATTTCCTTTTATAAACAATTTGAATATGAATAACAATGATAATAAACCAATTCCTTTGAAAACAAAACAAGAGTTTTGCTACATAAACATTAGGATATATTTTTATACTTAGGCTAATATACACTTTTATACAGTTATATTTAAACAATAATTGACTTGAGAAAAGTTCAATATACGACATACACGAAAGAATACACAATCTAAGTACGTAGGCTTTCACGGCCAGAATCATTTAGAAAATAAATTGCTCCCGGGTTAGTATGCAGTCAGTTCTGAAGAAGCGAGCAACAAGTGAACAACAGGTTCGCAAAACGTCATCATTTACGAATCTTGACACACGGCATAACCCAGAAGCAGGTTATTTTCTAAATACAAAATCTGTTTTTTTTTTGTATTGGAGTTTTAACTAGAGAGGAAACTCTTTCTCTTATTTCTTTTTTTTTCTTTTTAATATATCATTTTATTAAAGAAAGAAGAAACTCCATTTTTTGTATCATTCATTTTTTGTATTGTTTTTTTCGTACTATTCTTTTACCTTTTCTTTTCATAATAACAAAATAACAAGTATCGAAAAACAATAAAAATTTTTGCAAAAAACGTATTTACCACCATTTTTAAATCACACTCAAGATGGACAATGGCGTATAGTGCCAACTGAATTCAATTCAATTGAACACAAAAATAAAAGATTGCAAATGTGTAGTTGAGATAGTTTTGTAACCTGCGTGAGCAGGCGTCATATTGGACTTAAAAATATTCCTGCGACGCAGACAACAAAAAATCTCGTCGTGAAGTTAATCATCATCACATTATTAATTATCTTAAGAATTACATATGCTACGAATTGTTCAATTTTTAATAAAGTAAGCTTACATAAGTTATGTGTTTATAGCTTTCGGATAGATACAGTCAGATACAGTCGTTTTAGATACGATGTGTATTTATACACTTTGATCCAATAGGAATGAGAAACAAGCACTTTTGTAACACTTAATAACACCTACGATTGATCAATAAGCGGCAATATTTAACTTTGATTTTTATCTATAACATCTAAATTTATTTGAGAAAATGATGAACAATTAAATAAAATTGCCACAAGTGGCTTGACTAAACGTACATATTTTTTAATGAAATACTGACCATATTAACATAGGTATTTGCCTTGAACAAAGTAATGTTTCATTTATTTCTTATTTTAGTTAGAAATACTGTTACCTGAAATAGCTAAATTAATGCAGAAAAGTGGTAAAATACGAAATGGAAAATATGTGATTGTCAGTTAGTTAGCAGCACAAGAGTTGTTGGCGTAGATTTGCAAAATGTTGCAATATGCAATGAAGCTAAAACGATTTCTAATGTTTTGGGTTATATGATAGAGTTTTGCTTTTATATGATATCATTACATTGACGCATGAATATAATAATAATATATTATTTCTATGCAAAAAAATTGTAAAATACGAAATGGAAAAGGTGTGATTGTCAGAGAAAGTTAGCAGCACTGTGAAAGAGTGTTGTGTTAATATGAATTCTTTATTAGTATGAAAATACCTGTATGGAAACAATAAAAATATATTGTTTTAATGGAAAAAAGGGTTAAAATCTGAAATTGAATATCTATGAGAGGTTTTATAATGCTTTGGCTGTGAAGGAGTTTTGTTTCTTTATGATTTCTTTACATTAAGCATAAATTAAAGTACTTATGATAGTGCCCAGTATGGAAATAATAAAAATATATCAATTATTTCTATGCAAAAAAGTAATCAAATCCGAAATGGAAAATCTATGATTGTCAGAGAAAGTTAGCAGCACAAGAGTTGTTGGCATAGGTTTTGCAAAATGTTGCAACTTGTAATGGAGGAAAACAGTTTTAAAATGTTTTACCAGTGAAAGAGTTTTGTTTTTATATGAATTCTTTACATCAAGATAAAATAATATACGTATGATAATGCCCAGTATGAAAAAAAATAAAAATTTAAATATATGAATGTAAAAATAGTGGTAAAATCTGAAACGGAAGATATATGATTGTCAGAGAAAGTAAGCAGCGCAAGAGTTGTTGTTTGTGGGGCTCTAGTTTGCAAAATACTGCGACTTGTAATGTAACAAACAGGTACAAACTACACTACGTATGATAATGCCCAGTATGGAAATCATAAAAATATATTATTTCTATGCAAAAAAAGTGGTAAAATACGAAATGGAAAATGTGTGATAGTTAGAGAAAGTTAGCAGCACTGTGAAAGAGTTGTCTTAATATGAATTCTTTATTAGTATGAAAATACCTGTATGGAAACAATAAAAATATATTATTTCAATGGAAATATGTGTTAACATCTGAAATTGATAATCTATGAGACGTTTTATAATGCTTTGGCTGTGAAGGAGTTTTGTTTATTTATGATTTCTTTATATTAAGTATAAATTAAAGTACGTATGATAGTGCCCAGTATGGAAATAATAAAAATATATCAATTATTTCTATGCAAAAAAAGTAGTAAAATCCGAAATGGAAAATCTATGATTGTCAGAGAAAGTTATCAGAACAACAGTTGTTGGCGTAGGTTTGCAAAATGTTGCAACTTGTTATGGAGCAAAATAGTTTTAAAATGTTTTAGCAGTGAAAGAGTTTTGTTTTTATATGAATTCTTTACATCAAGATAAAATTATATACGTATGATAATGCCCAGTATGAAAAAAGTAAAAATTTAAATATCTGAATGTAAAAAAGAGTGGTAAAATCTGAAAGGGAAAATCTACGATTGTCAGAGAAAGTAAGCAGCGTAAGAGTTGTTGTTTGTGTGGCTCTAGTTTACAAAATATTGCAACTTGGAATGTAACAAAGAGGTTTTATAATGTTTTGGCTGTGAAGGACATTTGTTTATTTATGATATCTTTACATTAAGTACAAACTAAAGTACGTATGATAATGCCCAGCATGGAAATAATAAAAATATATTATTTCTATGCAAAAAAAAAGTGGTAAAATATGAAATGAAAAATGTGTGATTGTCAGAGAAAGCTAGCAGCACTGCGAAAGAGTGATGCCTTGATATCAATTCTTTATTAGTATAAAAATACATGTATGGAAACAATAAAAATATATTATTTCAATGGAAAAAAGTGTTAACATCTGAAATTGAATATCCATGAGAGGTTTTATAATGCTTTGGCTGTGAATGAGTTTTGTTTATTTATGATTTCTTTACATTAAGTATAAATTAAAGTACGTATGATAGTGCCCGGAATAGAAACAATAAAAATATATCATATATTTCTATGAAAAAAGGAGTAAAATCCGAAATGGAAAATATATATTGTCAGAGAAAGTTAACAGCACAAGAGTTGTTGGCTTAGGTTTGCAAAATGTTCCAACTAGTAATAAAGCAAAAAGGTTTTGAAATGTTTTGGCAAGTGTTTTGCTTTTACATGAATTTTTTACATTAGGTATAAAATAATATAAGATTGATAATGCCCAGTATGAAAAAAAAAACTATTTGAATGCAAAAAAGTGGTAAAATCTGAAACAGGAAAACTATGATTGTCAGAGAAAGTAAGCAGCATAAGAGTTGTTATGTGTGTGTGTGTGTGGCTCTGGTTTGCAAAATATTGAAACTTATAATGAAACAAAGAGGGTTTATAATGTTTTGGCTGTGAAGAAGTTTTGATTGTTTACTTTAAGTGTAAACTAAAGTATGTTTGATATTACCCAGTATGGAAATAATAAAACTATATCAATTATTTTTATGCAAAAGAAAGTACATAGTAAATTCCGAAATGGAAAATCTATGATTGTCAGAGAAAGTTAGCAGGACAAGAGTTGTTGGCTTAGGTTTGCAAAATGTTGCAACTTCTAATGAAGCAAAAACGTTTTAAAATGTTTTGGCAGCGAGCGAGTTTTGTTTTTATTTGAATTCTTTACATTAAGTAGAAAATAATATACATATGATAATGCCCAGTATGAAAAAATAATATATGCAACTTGTAATAAGCAAAAAGCTTTTATAATGTTTTGGCTGTGAACAAGTTTGCTTATTTATGCGTTCGTTAAATTAAGTATAAATTAAAGTACGTATGATAATGCCCAGTATGGAAATAATAAAAATATACTATTTCTATTAAAAAAAAGTGGTAAAATACAAAATGGAAAATCTATAATTGTCAGAGAAAGTTAGTTAGCAGCATATAGGTTGTTATTTGTGGGACTCCGGTTTGCAAAATAATGTGTAATGAAGCAAACTTATTTTATGTTTTGGCTATGAAAGAGTTTTGGATGAATTCTTTTCATTACAACATTGTAACATTGCAATAATTTTATAATACTTTATATGTGAATGTTTCCCATTTAGACAGGAACAATGTTCTAGCTTTGAAACAATTGAAACCATTTTTCGTAGAAAAGTCTGATTGATTTACATTTTGCTGAACGATAGTGTGGGTTGCCAGAAGATCAAAATGAATAAGAACTAGTTGTAAATGAAGTTGTTTGTGCATATTGCCCAATGGGGCATGATTGTGGCCAGCATCGCATACACTCGTTTGACATTTGCGTAACATCCAGGGAATCGGAAAAATGTATCGACAGATTTTCGGGTATTCACAATATTGGTGTACATTAGATTAAATTGACTGTTTCATCAAATACAGTGAAGCGTCGATAATCCGAACCTCGGTAATCCGAACGTTTGCTAATCCGAACGTCCAAAAAGAAATAATAACAAAAACAATCGCTGTGTAACCGAGGAAAAAGCAATTTTTTCTATTCCTGTTTACAGAAAAATATTGCGTCTTATATCTAATATATATATTTTCTACTATTAAGCTGTAATATTTGATAATCCGAACAATTTGATGATCCGAACCACCTTGGGTCCCAATTAGTTCGGATTATCGACGCTCTACTGTATATCCAATTAAAAATTTGATATTATTATATTCATTAAAATTTGCAAACCTTTACCAAACTGCCACAAAGTTGATTAAAACCGTTTTTTCATTCAATCGGGTTTCCAGTAAACCAAAATATTCTCAATGAAAAAGGCAAACATGAAAAACGAAGGATGATCGGAACAGAAAAAAGATGATATTGTGGCAAGCGCAGCGCTTGCTGGTTTCTAAACTGTCGTTATTTCTGCTGGAACAAAACTATTCGCAATCTATATTTATCATTTGTCCGGCATTCTCTAGCGAGTGTTTTTCAAAACAGCACGGGGAAACATGTGCACCCCGTGCCTATAAGTTGTGATGTTATTATATGTAGGCATTTTAACAGCAAATCATGCAAAATATTATGGTCATATTAATAGTATGCTTTCACTTAGCTTCAAGTGGTTGCCTCAGACATCCTTGATCCCTTTTGATTCCTTCTTGGTCCTTCCAAGCCTGCTCGAATCCGAAGGCCGCGAAGAAGAAACAATTGCCACAGCTTGAGGAATGTCCACGATTGTCGGTAAACATCTGAAAACGTAAAACACACTCAAAACAACTGAACAATCAATCAAGGCGCAATGGGAATCCAAAGGACACACTTTTGATAATTACCAGATACAAATTTCTGTATACTCAAATTTCTACATACCAATTCCAGATCTAGTTACGATTGCTAGTTGTATGTATTCAACCACCAACATTCTCGAACTGTGCTTTATGCAGAGAGCCGTTTGGAACAATGTTAGGCTGGCCCAGTGTTTGTCCAAAAGAGCCCAACACTAATCGCAATTGAGACAATGTTCGGAAAGCCACACAATTGTATTGTCTAAATCACAATTTGTAACACGTAATAGACCCTGGAATATAACAACGAGAGCAGAAAACTAAACTGCGGCCATACTCCGGCGGCGGGAAATCGGGCGGACTGGCGCAGTACTAAAATTTTGGATGTGGTGGGGATCACGTGAGGCTTTCTGGCCAATAGCAACGCCCGCCTGCGCTTGCACGACAAAACTCGGTTTTTTGTACGTCTGAAGCATGGTTCATACCAAACACATACAAAAATTAAGCAAACGGCGCGGCGCGACGGTTTTTTAGGCTGTCGACAGACTGCACGAACAATATTTTTTGAAATACAGACTTATGTACAGGTGTCCCAGGATAGAAACATAGTAATTATTAATGGGCTTTAGAAATCGAAATACGCGTTTCTTCCATATGTAAAAGCCGTAGATAATCATTCGCTCTACAGCCAGAAAATATGTTAATGCTTACAGTGAGTTCGACAACAACGTACCATACCAACACAAACTTACGTTTTCCTAAATGGAAGGTAAGGTATATTATTGCAGTTTTTAATTATGATTTTGATCCTAATTGTTTTGACATCAACATATAAACACCATACACCTTATTTTTTAAGTCACTCCATAGATAAAAATCACAAGGGGTAAGATCCGGCAATCTTGATCCGGTCATGATACTTCGGAATTAGTAGCAATTATTACTCTCCGTTTATGTTTTATATCTAAATAGTTGCTCATAATTCGGGCATTATGTGCAGGTGCTCCGTCTTGTTGGAACCACATACCTTAGCGTAATGCCAACGGTATATCGTCCATTTTTTCTTCCACGTCCTCAGAGATCAAGATTGCCGATACCTCTCCGAAGTTCATTTTTTGTTATAAAAAAATGGTCCGATTAATCGGTTGGCCACTATACCGCACCATACATTAAAACCAAACCACACCTGATTATGGCGCGATACAAAAAGGTTCTGATTTTCGTGGCCCAGTACCCAGTAGTGCGTCTTCTTTCAGTTAAAAATACCGCAGTTACAAAATATGTTTCATCGGACCATAACATTTTTTTTATAAAATTCTGGGTTTTCACCAACTTTGTTCAACAGATGGGTACAGACAGCGCCGCAGTAAGGAAATCTTGCGCCTGGGCCAAATATCTAACTTGCGCCCCTTTGAGCAAATAGGTGATTATTTCTTTCAGAAAATATCGGTATGGCGTCAGGGACGCCGTTAAAATGTTTCAGGGGGGGGGGGGTGCAAGTTTTTTTTTTAGTTTTGAAGGGTGCCATAGTAGTAATGACTATGCTATTAACTATTTTGTAGCATTTACGTCTTGTGTTAGAGAGCCCATTTATTTATTGGTTACTATTATAAACTGAGCCATAACAAGAATGAAAATAAAAAGGTATATAAATATGTAAAAAAATCAGCTCATATTGTTCGTTAAATTCAAATTGCATTCACCCTGAAAAATTGCTTGTATGGTACATTTTTACACATGTCTTTGCCACGGTCGTGATTCCTCGGTCAGATGCTGGACAAAACGTATGTATTATTATATATTGATATTAAGTGAATTTAAAGTAATTTTGCCGCATTTCTATTGTGTGTGTATTAGTAATGTTTGTTAATAATTGTTTGTATATAATTATATTTTGTTTAAGAATCATTTACCTCTTTTCCTAGAATTTAAGATTTTGTCTAATTTTCAACCAATATTGTAGCATTTTTATTACTTATTAATATGCTAGAAGTAATTGTGGTTAAATTTCTATAAGAATTTCTAGCTCGTATTCATCGAGTAAGACCCAATGTATAATAAACAATTGTAAGCGTTCAATAAACACGAATATAGACTTTTCAATGTTGTCCATTTTCTCTGAATTATCGGTTTTAAATATTATCTCTCAATAACACGAGTGAATGCTAACTAATGTTGTCGCCCTTCTACTATTCTCGATGTACAGGACCCAACAATTTTTATAGCAAATTAATGAACGATGCGAGTACATAATTCACTCAGTTGTCGAGAGATTGTTGTCGAAAATACAGGCACAACATGGACCAAATTGATAATTCTATAGTCGTATTAATTGAACATCCGATAAAAGTCTTAATAACAAATTTATAAACAATAAAAATGCTACAATATTATTTTAAAATATACCGCGTTAGCGAGAATCAATGGCCAAATACAGAACAAATCTAATGTGGCTAGGCACATGACTTTACCATACTATACAGCAATGTCAAAAGCTGATGTGCTGACAACGCTGGTAATAGAATCAAACTATGTATCTGTCAAATCCTGGCTTACTAGTTTTAATGCAGTACGTGCCATCTCGATGAAATAGAAATTGCTCATGCAGGTAAACTATTAATTTTAACAAAAAATGTTATAGACTCAAAATTATTCAAAATTCCGTCTACTTAAATTTATTGTTTAACTATTTTGACGAAATTACAGAAATGGCGGCTCATTTGCAAAATCGTTGAAAAATATAAAAAAAATCTAAATATGAAGTTTCGTCCCGATACCTTAGTAGTTAGTAGTACCTTAGTAGTCCAAAATCGTCGCCACAAAAAAACGGGTACACACACAGCATACACACACACGCACATTTTTCAGGGAAGCCAAAAGGACATATTTCCGCTAAAATCTCAAAACTTTTTTTCGACACGATTACAATACTTTGTTATACCACACTACGTATGATGAAGTAAAAAGCCTTCACATTTGAATTTCTGTGATAAAGATCAACGACGAAATACAAAATTGTTATTATGTATTATTATTTACTATTATACTAACATTTAAAAGCTGTCAATATTAGATCAACTACTAAATACTTGTTACTATACGCATAAGATGTATAGGAAAATCACGCTAAAGTGTTTAGAGAGTATACAGACCATACAGACTACATAGACCAACTTTTGAAGGAACTCGCATCGGGAAACGTATTGTTTGAACGCTGAAGAGAGTCGGAGTGGTAACAATTTTACAAAGAGCAAAGAGCATAGGGAGAGTAGTGTCATGTATCATAGGATGGCGCTCTTAAAACCAAATAACAATTGTCTGAATTTTTTAATTATTCAACATCTTTGAAATGATTGTATGAGAACCCAAGTTTTTTAGAATTAAATAAATTAAGTTTCACATACAAATTATTTGGTTTTAAAAATAGCTATTCTATGATAACCTACACAACCTTCATTTCTAATGCAGCTTCTGAAGTTGGTACCATATTCCAGCTCCCTGCATTATCTAGTTTGTGTGTTTCTGGACGCCAAGGGCGGGGCAGGGGGGGGGCCCTGCCCCCCCTGGCGCTCAAAATAAAAATGCTCAAAATTGTATTAGGTACATAATAAATTTACAAAGACACATAACATATACTGTAAACGCCAGTTGTGATTATTTTATGAGAAAATGTAATTTAATAAATTACTGTCGAGTATGCAACTCAAATACCAGTACCTGCCTCCAAATCTCAGTACAGGGTGAGGTATTTATTGTTAAGTTGATTTATTGGGAATTAATAGAGGAATTGTTGATGCAGCCGACAAGTAAGTTGAAGTAAAAATTCTAGATTGCTTTATTACAAATAACCTTATATAATAATATAATGTTATTTGTAATAAAGCAGTCTAAAATTATATCTTCAATTTACTTGTCGGTTTGGCAACCACTCTACTTTGTATATTACTGAAGCCTGTGTGATGTGTAGTTATTGAACGCGATAATAAAGCAGTGTTTTTTTTTGCAATGGATATAAGAAACTATTTTACTAAGTATTAATTATTATTTGGAAGCCAGTGCTATATCGTTGTATGATTGGGTGATTAGGATTCCTGGTCCTAAAGAGTATTTCAGTTATAGGATTACGTGATTACAGTGTTATCACTGTATCCGTAACACTGTAATCACGTAATTATTGCAGTTTAAGTGCATATAGCTAAATATTACTTTAGATTAGTCTAATTTTGTTGAGTTTCGAGTTTGGTCTCGTTTGGCAAATGTCAACCCGTTTACCTATAGTTTGTCTTTTAAGCAATAGATGGCGCTATGGCGGTTCTTGCATTAATTCGCTGTTCGCAAATATCTTGGAAATTATGATATATTAGTATTACTGTTCTTGTACACTTATATGTACATTTTGATACATGTCCTCCAAGAATATATGTTTCGGTAGCATGCGTTCATCGCAACATTGCAAATGAAGACCAAGAGCAATTCAAAGAATCTGTCCTGCAGAAGTTTTCCGAAAACAAGCGGAAACTTAACATTACGTAATGTTTTATTAGCATATTTCATATTATGTACATACCTCATACATATATTTTTATAAACAAAAAGATATGCGATAAGAAATATTTATTTACGTAAATTTTGGTATGTTTCTGACTCCTTGCCCCCCCCCTGTAAAAACTTCTGGCTACGCCCTTGCTGGACGCTAGCAAAAGTTGTTATAACTATACTAGAAGTAAATAGAACCTAATAAGTACGATTAAATGAAAGCTCAAACAATAATCCTGGTCATTTTGGACGTAACCTGGGAGTAAGCGCAACCCCTGTCCATATGTAACGGCGCACCTTCGCTGAAGCGCCTGGGGCCGTTGCCCCCTTCTCCCCCCCCCTCACTGCGGCGCTGGGTACAGATGGATAGATATCACATTGGTTGCATTCAGCAGATCACTCCGGTTGGTAACTGTGAAGTAACAGGTTAGCGAAAATCTGCTATATGTCACTTTTGTTGACCGGTAGATACCAACTTACGGTGGATCAGACGCCATTTTTGGTATCATATAATTTTTACGGTTAGCGGTAGCGGTGGATTGTACCAGTGTTGGTCTGCAACCTGTCATTTTACATTTAAAATGGAAGAAAGAGAATTTTGTTTTAATATATCATATATACGGTATGTGAGAGTCGTGAAAGCCAAATAAATGGCAAATAAAGCAAAATAACCAAAATAACGCATACCTCTATGCGAACAATGAGGTTATGTTCAGCGTTTTTTCATATAGCGCCTCCTATTGGATGAAAAATAAACTTTGGTGCATTATAGCGCCATTCTGCAGATGCGAGACTGTTCCGGATCGGTATCGTAAATCGGTTGGTATCGGTCCGGTACCGGTAGATTCTGATGAATGCACCCATTGTTTCACAAAATGTCTTCCATGGCACCATGCGATTTTCAGCAATTCTCGAAGTGCACAATTTTCAGTCAATTCTATTATCTTATTGTATTAAAAACATGGCGTGTGGCATACCAAATTACTCAGAAAGAAATGATGGATCCAAACATGTATAAAACCAATATGGCGTCCATAAGAAAAACAATAGTTTCGTTTGTTTCTGACGAACTCATTGGCGAAAAACTGACATAATCAAATTGTAGACAGAAAAGTGCCTTTATAATGTCAAAACGCTTTTTTTGATTGGATCACAAATAAAGAAGTTATGACAATAATTAAAAAATGACATTTGTTTTCTCAAAATAGCTTGGGAACCGTTTAGAATTCAGCTGTTTTCTGAACAGATTATGAAAGAGAACATAAATATGCACTACTTTGTCCATTTCACCGACTTTCTATCTCTAATAATAACAAAAGTACCCATACAATTCAACGTCCCGTGGGCAGGGTTGTTATGTTTTAAAACATTTGTTTTAAAACATTGTTTTAAACATGTTTTAAAACAAATATTTTGTTTTAAATCATTTTTTTTAAAACATGTTTAAAACAGTTTGTTTCAAATGTATAAAACACTTTTTTTAAAACATTGTTTTAAACATGTTTTAAAACAAATATTTTGTTTTAAACTATTTTATTTTCAACTTGTTTAAAACAGTTTGTTTTAAATGTTTAAATCATGTGTTTTAAACTACCGAAATTTGGACAACATATTTAATTATTTAATCAAAGTTTTATGCTGGTGTTCAAGATTTTTATGCATGGATCAATTAAAAAATCAAAAAAATATTTTAATATTGTATTTATTAATAAAAAAAGTTCTTTATAAAATATAATAATACATTCAGTGATAGCATGTAACTACAATAAATACAAACTTTTATAATAACTTAATAACATACCGGGTGACCGACGCCATACCCAAGCAGCACAATCACATGCCAGGTACATGCCAGGCAGATGCCAGGTACATGCCAAAATTACATAGGAATGTGCCTGGCATGTAACAAATACGTTTCAGGCATGTGCCTGGTACGTGCCAATGTCCGGCACATACAGGTGTCTAGCACATACCCTGCACGTGCCCTGGTATATACCAGGTACATACCAGGCATGTACCCAGAGTTTGATATGCCAATGGTATGTACCTGGAACATGCTATATACGTACGTAGCACGTTCCCAGCATATGCACAGTACATTCCACCAGTATATAGGGCACATTCAGGAATATGTGCTATGCACTTGCACTTATCTAGAATGGTCCAAATAAAACAATAAATGCTAATACACAAACCACTCAACAAATACAGTATACTCCTAGAGCGCGTTCGGTTTGTCAGGGTAGGGTATGGGGTCATGGGGAGAGCAATGCTCAGATAACCTGGATCGGCTGTCTCTCTCTTATATGCAGATAAACGCCCTATGACGTTAGTCCGCCTATTATGCAGAGCGTCACTCTCACTGTACCCTACCCGATTATCCGAACGCGCTCCTACAGGTTCCAATAACCAACCATGGTATTCACTGCACGAGTTTTTAGGGTTAGGGTTAGAACATAGAATACCGGTTAGAATAGGCAACTGACAATATGCCGACAACTTAACGCAAATTTTTGGCTCAGACGGGTAAGCACCCTTAAGGGTGGCGTTTGCCTGACAAAACATGACAGTAAATGTTAAAATTGGCCTTAGTTATTTTATATTGCAGTTAGATTGACTACGTGCTTTGGGGTATAACTGTCACATGATAGGAATGTACCAGAACTGCAATCGTTCCTCTGGCACGTGCTAGGTATATGAGTTAGAAACCATTTAGGAACATTATTTGCGGCAGGTGCCCGGCATATGCCTGGTACATGTCATCTGTACATGTACCTTAGGCATCTAAAAGGCATATGTCTGGAATGTGCTGGCACATTGTGTGCTGCTTGGGTAGGTACTCCCGTTTATTTCTTTTGTTTATAAAACTGGACGAATGAAAGTTGGGAAAGTGTTAATAGACAAAAAATTCCATTATTTGGGATACTCTTGAGGTTAATATGACTTCCGGTTTTTCCGGAAATTACGTCATCATTGAAATTTTAAATGGCACCCTATATTCTTTGTGTGTTATATTCTATCAGGATGACATTCTGAACACAAAAATATATCGATCGTCAATTTTTTATCACGAACGCAACGCCAAAATAAATTTTTTGTGTATTAACCTTGGTGTCTATGAATTGGTGAAAATAGTCGAAAATTGTCAAAAGAACACTAACTAAATCGATTTTAGCCGACATTGCATTACTGGCGCCCTCTAGCGTGACAACAAAACGTCATTCACACAACAGATTTAACTCCAGTGTGAACTGACGTATGAAAAAACGCCGATGAAAATTTTTACAAATGAACAATTGCGTGATTTTATTCCTTATTTAAACCATGTTTTTTGGGTGATTTAAAACATGTTTTTTTTTCATGTTTTAAAACATGTTTTTTTTTTCATGTTTTAAAACATGTTTTTTTGCGAAGTGTTTAAAAACATTGTTTCGTATTTAAAAACATCATTTTATAAAAAAAACTTGTTTGTTTGTTCAAAATAAAAAAAAACGTTTTTTATAACAACCCTGCCAGTGGCACACTGTATATATTTAAGTTTTGTCTATTGATAATTAAGTTATGGTTTTGCTATTATTATTAGAGTATAGCATTAGAATAACTTCGTACTTGTTATTTTTTCAATCCAGGCCTTAGTTTACTAGATATGTATATCCCATTTTTACTTTATCATACGCAGTATGTAAAGTGTTGTAATCGTGCCAAAAAATATTTTTGAGACTTTAGCGGAAATATGTCTTTTTGGGTCACCTGAACATTTTTGACCAAGATACCAAAAAATGTCTGTGTATGTGTGTGTGTGTGGATGTGCGTGTGTACCCGTTTTTGTGGCGACGATTCTGGAGAAACTACTAAAGGTATCGGGACGAAACTTCATATTTAGAAGTTTCACAACCAAACTTAGAGCTGAAAGCTGTCTGTCGAAAAGGGTCCAAAGAAACTGGAGCTTTAGTCTCCATTTCTGGAATTTCGTCGAAATAGTTAAATAATAAATTAATAAATTCTGAATAATTTATGACTATGACTTTTTTGGTACAATCAATAGTTTTGCTGCATGAGCAAATTCTAGTTCATCGAGATCGGTCGTACTGCATTAAAACTAGTAGCCAGGATTTGTCAAATATTTTAGTTTTTTTAACCGAAAAAAAAATCCTTTTGTAGTGCCTTTACGGTATTTTGTGCAAAGCCATGTTGTTCGTACTTGTCAAAACGGATATTGATTATTCGATTGAAAAATTCGTCCATTACCCAGTAAACACATTTATGTATCTGATATATATATGGTACATAGCGCTTGAAATTTTAAGTGCTAATGTTATGTATCCTACTTAGAATTTCTACGTAATATAGATGTACCAACGCCGGCTATTTCGTTCGTTCCGAGGTACATCGCTGATACGTAGCGCTGTTACGTATCTGTTACTTCTCCGTGTTACATCGCTAATACGTAAATACTTAGTACTAATGTTATGTACCATACTTACATCGTACTTACAACTTCTACGTAACATAGATGTATATTTGGTTCTTTCCGTGTTACATCGCTGATACGTAGCGCTGTTATGTATCTGTTCCTTCTCACTATTATGTATCTGCTACTTCTTTCCGTGTTACATCGCTGATATGTAGCGCATTTATGTATCTGTTATATCATTATTGAATATATTATGAATATAGCAGATATATACACGGTAATTATGAAATATACTGCAAAAATTCAAGGGGTTATTTCCTGGATTATTCTAAGAATACATGTCAAATAAAAATGACTTGTGCAGAAAACTGAAAACACCAGAGAGACCACCAATAGGGTATTCCGGTGTTTTTGAAATTGTCATTTTTTACAAAGTATGGGTGCTACTGTTTGCTACTTCACAACTAAAATATCAAACATTGTTTTAAATTAAGAGAAATCGTTGTTTGAAGTTTGAATTAGGATTGGTCTTTGTGACGTCACAAAGACCGCTCAAAGTGAGCGACTTGACAACGTTGCTATATCTAGGGTGCACGTAGTAAATTTTTGTCTTCTGTTGTGTCGACGTTTAGAATCGCTCGTTTGTTGACACCTGCTTTGGTTATTGAGGTTATATCAAACACTTGTTCAAAATGTATAAACTCCAACGCCGACATTGTTCTGTGCCGGGCTGTAACAGCAGTAGAATAGTAACTCTTGATAAGATTTTCTTTACATTGCCGACTAGCGAGATGAGAGATGTTTGGCTTCAAGTTTCAATGATCAAATCATTTCTCAAAAGAGTTACCTTTATTCGTTGTCAAACAACAGGGTCGCCAATGGTCGCCAACCGTCAACTAGGCCGATCAGCTGTTCGAGAGCTGTCCGCTGTTGCCACCGCTAGTAGGGATCGGTAATCATCGTGTATTTCCGAGGGTGGTCGGTGAATTCAAACGAAATGCACTTTTAATTGCAATTATCTCATAGAAAAACTAAATCAAAAAGCTCATAGCTTAACTTTATGAATCCTCATAAATTGTACAATAGGCTAAACCGAATATTTGCCTAAATTTTGACATGACCGGAATACCCTATTCGCACGATGTCAAACGTGAAATAACGCTCTAGCCGTGTTCTAGCCTAGCCTGCCGGCGCCGGCGCCTGTCTATGGCGAGACAGTTACAAGCATGCACTTTGCATGCGTATGAACAAGTGAACAACACCACTCGTAACAGAGAACGAACGGTGAGACGCACTGCGGGAACCAAACAGGAGCAACAGAATGAGTTGTACTTTGGTCCAGTATCGGGGATTCACATCACTATACCAGTGATTGGCAATAATTGCAATAGCAATCACGTGTCTGTTATATATCTCTTACATAACATGGTTATATAACAATTATGTGTAGATGAGCCTTCTACGTTATGTAACTAATAATGTATCACAGATATATTTCTGTATATGTACCTGATACATGTTAAATCAGGTCCCCATGATATATCCGTTACATAACATGGTTATATAACAAGGATCTCTGGATGAGCCATCTATATTACGTAACTGAAATAATATATCAGAGTGGTTACATTAATCAATGGAGTAATATGTATCATAGATATATCTATGTACCTAGATGTTACATAACATGGTTATATAACAAGGATCTCTGGATGAGCCATCTATTTTATGTAACTGAAATAATATATCAGAGTGGTTACATCAAACAATGGAGTAATATGTATCAGAGATATATCTTTGGATATGTACCTGATACATGTTGAATTAGGTTTCTGAGATATATCCGTCACATAACATGGTTATATAACAAGGATCTCTACATGATCTATCTATGTTATGTATCATCTATATGTGTGCTTACCGGGTAGTACGATTATCTTAACTTCACTTCTTGTTTGTCACGCTCAAATCTTGTATTCGATTGATATTTTGCATATTTTGCATGTCCAATTGAGTGAACATTTTGCCTGTGACAATGCATGAATCAAAAAAAAAAAAAAAATTTGTAAAATTTTGAAAAATTTTGTATTTTTGTACAAAAATTAATTTATTTCCATCTTTGATAAAGTTTTTTTGCATAATCAAAGCTCCCATTGTACGATCGACTTGGGAGGAATTCGTTTTTCAGTATATAGAATAGATTCCAGGGGTGGCGTGGATCTTATTTTGGAAAAATAATCGTTAAGAGTAACTTGTAAGGTCCACCATAATGTGCACTCATGACAATCGTACTGAAATACCTAATCATTATTTATTCAGTTTACAATTAACCATTTATTTAATTATTTATTGATATGAGAGTATTACTGACACTGTGGTATGTGGTCAGAAATGCTAGGATTTCTACAGAACATCAGATTTCTACGAAAGCACTTTTTATTTTTGTTATCTGTAGTAATTGGAACATCCGCATAAACTTCTCCCTTCACATGTTCTGAAATAATTAAATACAACTGGCGATCTAGCTGGCGAAGGCGACCACTACAACCAACCGAAGGACTCGTTAGTATTTTTTATTATTAATAATTTAGAATATTACGTAAATAAATAACAAAAATTTTAAATAATTTTCGACTACTAAGCTAAGAAAACTAACTCTTGGATGATCATAAATTGTTCGTTTCTGTAATTCGTAGTAGCAGTTTGCAATGACTAAAAGTTGCTGCATGAACAGAAGAATCATTACATATGTGCGATTGTTAAATTTCGTCGTAACAACTAGATATTTTATTTTAAATTATGAATTTATGGGATGATTTATTGTCTATGAGTAATGCATAAAAATGTCGTATTCGAGTGATTTGCATAATCGTATGATTTGGTTTTCGAGTTATTCTCCGTTAATAATCGATTATTAATCGATTCTTAATAATCGATTTTTAATAATCGATTCTTAATAATCGATTTTTAATAATCGATTCTTAATAATCGATTTTTAATAATCGATTCTTAATAATCGATTATTCATAATCGATTATGAATAGGGAGAGTCAATGATGTTTTTTGGGTTGGATTGAGCGACGAAGTTGGTGACGGTAGGGGGAGGGGGTATAAAACTGTTTGTAAAACCGACTGGTATAAAAATGTTTGTAAAACCGACTATTAAAAACCGATTATTAACATACGATTATTAGAAATCGATTATTAAAAATCGATTATTCAAAATCGATTATTAGATTCGATTATTCAAAATCGATTATTAAAAATCGATTATTAAAAATCGATTATTAAGAGTCGATTAAAAAATCATAATCGAGATATCTCGATTATTTCAAGAATCGATTATAATCGATTATGTAATCCGAATGCGCCCATCACTAAAAATAATGTAAATTATGCGCTGAGTTATCCATTCCGCACCCCAAACACACGCACACAGAGACATTTTTTGTACCTTAGTCAAAAATGTTCAGGGGGTCCAAAAAGACCTATTTCCGCGAAAATCTCTAATTTTTACTTTATCATACGCAGTATGTAAAGTATTGTAATCGTGCCAAGAATGTTTTTTTAGATTTTAGCGGAAATATGTCTTTTTGGGTCCCCTGAACATTTTTGACCAAGGTACAAAAAAATGTCTGTGTGTGTGTGTGTATTTGTGTACCCGTTTTTTGTGGCGACGATTCCGGAGAAACTACTAAAGGTATCGGGACGAAACTTCATATTTAGAAGTTTCATAACCAAACTTAGAGCTGAAAAGCTTTCTGTTGAAGAGGGTCCAAAGGAACTGGAGGTTTAGTCTTATTAACATTTTTGAAAGATTTTTCAAATAAGCCGCCATTTCTGGAATTTCGTCGAAATAGTTAAATAATAAATTAAAGATGAGGAAATTCTGAATAATTTATCACTATGACATTTTTTTGGTACAATCAATAGTTTAGCTGCATGAGCAAATTCTATTTCTACGAGATCGGTCGATACTGCATGAAAACTAGTAGCCAGGATTTGTCAGATTTTTTGATTCTAATGACAGTAGGTAGTCTTGGTGTCAAACGCTAATGTTTTGACAATAACTTCTGTCAATATAAGCTGCGTTCGCATATTGCATAGCACTTTTTACACCCAATAACACGTAAAGCTTGAAGCACATCTGTCCGGCTCGTATCGGCTCGCATCCGCTCGGAAAAATTCGGATGAATGGTATCCATGTATTTTCTAGTAAGCGCGCACACTTGTACGGCCGGCATACGATCGCAATTCGCGTGCATCGGAAATTCCGATGGGATTGCTATGGCGAGCAATCATCGGCAATGTTTCGTTCCGAGCCGATCCCGGCCGGACAAGTGTGCGCAGTATTATAGTCAACTCGCTTAATCAGCAGGCTTGGGATTTGTAATGTTCGTTTAGGTTCGGAATATATCGGTGAAATAATGTTGATGCAACTGTCAATTCATTTTAGATTTAATTTGATTTGTTATCAAGCATGGACAAAAAACTAACTATTCAGGTACAATAGTATATTATTTGACGAGCACATAATTAAGGATACAAATCGAGAGCATGAAGTTTATACGCGAGCCGTAGGCGAGGGTATAAACATGCTAGCGATTTATATCCGTCGTGTGCGAGTCCAATACGAAGTTTTATCTACGACTCATTAATTCCATTTTATATAAAATATTTTAAATGTATTTGTCAATGGTGGCGAGGCGAACTGCCAAATAACTGTCATCCACGTAAGTTTTGACAGACTTTGACAGTACGTTCATATAATCATGGCAGTTCGTTTGAATCCATCATTTCCACGTTTGACAGAAACAGAGACGGCGTGACATCTTGCATCTCTCTTAATTTCATTGGGTGGAAAACAAAGCAAAAGCGCCATAAGAGATCATGTATTTCTGGCTTTCTAAATCACCTTAAAATAAACCATTTGGTGCGAAAGTGATTCAGCTTGGATTTTTTTCTGGGTGTGTGAACCTTATTGAATAAGATTTGAAGCTGCATTTGGAATATTTCACAGTGAATATTATTCAAAACGATGTTTAAAAGTGACTTCGAAAATGAGGTTATGTTTCAAACGCGTGTTTTTGCTTTAGTGTTAGTTTTAAAACGGGCAAAATTTGTAGCGTGGCTAACTGCAGGTCGAAAAGCCATCGAGATAAGGAAATTTCCTTTCATATTATTACCAAAAGTCCTCGAGCCAAATTATCCCAACAGTTTGTTGTTCCAACTTCTCTGAAGGTCAACTACAAAATTGGAGGGTTTGCAGTATGCATTTTATTGCAGGTAAGAGTTGTATGAAATATAGTTGTGAAATATTTGTTTATAATGTGTCATTTTAAGGTAAACCAGCTCGAAGAGGGCTTGAAATGATGACCATCCCGATTGGGTGCAACGTAGGGCTGTTCGAGTTATCTAACACTTCAAGTCTCGAATTTCGAGCTAAGTAAACCTGGTTTCTTTCCGAACCGAGCACCCGGTTTTTCGAGTTGGGTCTCATTTGTTCGGTTAAAATGCGAGTCTCAATACCAAAAGCGAGCAATTACTTGTAATCAAGCATATTGGCTTGAATAAACGTCAAAGCATTGGTTGTATCCAAGCAGTGGTATGATAGAACAAAATTTTAGCGTGACAAAATGATAGTTACGCAGACCTACTTGTGTTCGGTACGAAAAAACGAGCGCTCGAACAGCCCTAGTGCCCTGCATGACATTCGTGCAAAAACTGTCAAATATAATTAGGAAATAAAGTGTAATATTGTACTTATCACATTATTCTACTCATATTCGACATTCATTTCAGATTTTTTAAATAATAAATCTATTAATTTACAATCATTGTTTTATTGATTTATTCTACCTCGACTACTCCCTTGCCTTCAGGCTTCTTTACATAAAATTTCAGGTAAGACAATTGTTTTGTGATACTGCAAACAAATGTAAAATCCCAGAGTGGATCGTCTCTAAAAAGTCGATGCAGAAAAAGTTCGTTTTTGGACCATACAACAAAGTCGATATTGGCGATGTGTAATTTGATAACAGTAAGCATGTCCTAGTTTGTTAAACTCCTCACTGAATTGAATATTTTCCATAATAAACCTGCAAAAAACACGCGTTTCAAATATAACCTCACTTTCTGGAGTCACTTTTTAACATCGTTTTGTATAATACTCACCATGAAATATTCCAAAATTATCTTCAAAACATATTCAATAAGGTCCACACACCCAGAAAAAAATCCAAGCTGAGTCACTATCGTATCAATTGGTTTATTTTAAGCTGATTTAGAAAGCCAGAAATACATGATCTCTTATAGCGCTTTTGCTTTGTTTTCCACCCAATGAAATTAAGAGAGATGCAAGATGTCACGCCGTCTCTGTTTCTGTCAAACGTGGAAATGATGGATAATGAAGTCATTACTCAAACGAACTGTCATTATTATACACAGCTGCTGTCATAATCATCAGCGTTTATTATGGTACGGATTATATAGTCATATTGTTACATTATAGATAAAATAGAGTCGTAGATAAAATTAAAAAGAAATATTCTATCCAAGTATGGCCAATTACCAAACCAAGTTCGTGTATAAAAAAAATGAGTTAAAATGTTCGAAGTGTATGCCATCTGATTTCTCGCTATATGGTCTTAAAGGGGAAGGTTCAAAGTTTTATTTGATCCTACATATTAACAGCTACTACATAACGTTACTGTTTTGCATGTATTCAAAAGTAGTAAAAACCGCGTTTTTCTGCACCATTAACACTGTTTTTCGCGAAAACTAGAGCCAATTCACTATTTCAATGTTCAGATTCGGATTCCTGGGAAAAAAACCTATCCGAATCAGTTGTCATGATAAGTTCAACTTATAACCTATGAAATTCGATGGGTCATGTCAGTTTTTATGTTTTCTGGCCCGATATAAGCCGTTCAAGTGTGCGCACTCTGCTCCGTTTGCGATGTTTGCCGTGCCGATACGAGCCGGCCAGATGTGCTTAAAGCTTAAGTGTCATTTGGACGGTGTACCCGGTGTCAGCTTAAGGGCCGATATATTCACCTATCGTCAAAGTTGTCGTTAGCCAACGAACAGATTACGCTAACGTTCGCGTTAAAAATGATTCTGTCTTTTCACCGATCTGTAAGTTATCGTCAGGCAACGAGGACGTAAACATCGCTAACGAATGTTTTTCGGCAGTATAGTATCAAATGTCGGTAAAAAAGGTGTACTAAATCAATACTTGGATCATAACTTGGACTAATTGCCGCTAGATGTAGCGCCGTAAATGACATTGATAGACATTGCGTGCGTTCTGCCACTTTAGGCGCTAACCGCTTGAACTCAGCGGACGGCAGTAATTGGACAGCAACGACATGAACGCGAAGGCCATTGGTTGCTGAGTTCAAGCGCTTAAGTGGCGGGTCCAACAGCTGATCGACAGAGGCTTGGCTATTTTTGATAAGTTTAGAGAAATCAGTCGAGAATTGGTCTTTGCGTGGGGATGTCGACGTTTTCGCTAAAGCTACTTTGGAACAAGATAGACTTTGCCGACGTGCGGTCAACATTATATGATCTAACGTCTTTAACGCTGTTTCAATTTATTTTTGCACACGTAAGCAGGCTGTCTAGTGATTTTACAACGTTACCAACATAACATGGTAGCTCTAAAAATTACTGTGATAAATTGTTGACATGACCGTGACATAACCTATGTGGAGTATGTGAGATATTTATCATATATTTATATGATAAATAACTTCAACATTTGTCTAAGGTTTATGAAGTGATATATGCAAAAACACACGTACTATGAATACACGCACACGTACTATGAATATGTGGAATATTTGAAAGCATTTTGAGATTATGCGCCCATATACATTTATACCTCCTAAAAAACAAACCCCGTACCAATAACTTTGGTCACAGATTACTTACTCTTGGTACGATAGATTATGCACTCATTTCTCAGCCGATAATACACTTATGCCTAGCTACTGAAAAACATATACATATCGACCCATGCAACGATGACTATCGTAACTAACAAACTAAATGTAGTTACTATAGTCTTTGTTGCATGGGTCGATATTACATACATATGTACATCCACAGCACAGGGATCTGATGACGTATAAGAAAAACAAAACAGTTAATAAGTTATTCTTTATTTACCAATTTGTAATTCATATATTATTTCTAAAAGACAATTAGACAACATAAGCTTTATAATATTATATAGCTTTATTAATATTATATTATAATATCAAAATCACAAAAATGTTGATCCTCGCTATCATGAGACCACACGCATACAGGTCGTAATGCTTGTTCGGTTCTTCGGGGCTAATTGCAATACTATCTGCGGTTTGTTGTGTTAAACGTAATTCTCCATACACTTTGCACTTGAGAAGAAAAACATCTGGAGTCAGTGGTTGACAAGTCGACTATGTCCCATTATACATTTCTCATATAATAATGTTATAGTCGTCTTCCAGTAATATTACCAAAAAATTTGATAAAAAATCGGTAATCTTCAGCATACCTCGATAATTTTATTGTCAGTTCATGGAAATTATGAAAATTAGTAACCACATCTCTTGTCTAGAAATCTTCTTCGATCAACAAAATAGTACGTAAGGATTTTGATTACTCGTAATGTGATTTGAATCCAATTACAAACCCCGTAATGAGCTATCTGCATCATACCATACTTGGAGCTTGAATTCCCTGGTAGTAGAATGGATAAAACAGCACTGTTTATATGTATATTCTGCTAACTAACCTAACAATTGAAAAGGAAATTTAAAAAAACAATAGTATACTTCTTTAGGCACAAACCTGATTGATGTCTGATATAATAGTAGAATTTTTATGTAATCTCCTAATTTCGATTAGAATACTTCTTTGTGCAGTGTCCCCAAGTTTTCTACATTTTCAGATTATATCGGATTTGTAGGTTAGAACTCTCGAAATCTGTCCCAGTAAATATAAATGTGTGAATTTTAGCGAGTTACAGCCTTTTTTTGTGGTATATCACTGGTATATGGTAGATAGAGATAGACCCAGGGGGCTACCACAAGCATTACAAATTATGACACATAATCTATTTCTTTCTAGTCCACTAAAGTTACTATAACCTATCTCCACTGATAAATATCAGACAGAGGGCGGTATTAGCGGTGTTGAATTACTGTGAAATTGCAGATCTCTGTAACCAAAATGCTGGAGTTTCTAGTTGTTGCCAGCTACATCCGTACGATGTAGCTGGATCGCACTACCATTGGTTCGTTATAATGACGTTTATGCGCGTTTATGTATGAACCTGTCATTGCGTTGATTTTTAAATTCGAATTTGTGTTTGAATTTGTAAAAATGCCGTTGTGTATTGTGTGTGGCTGTTCAGACAGTGAAGTGAAAAGATTATTCTGTTTTCCACAAATACCCGAGAGGTAAGTAAACGGCTATCACAAATATGTATTATCATTATCATAAATTTTTTTTTAATTTTCCAGATCGGATAATTGGCTAAAATCAATGGGATTGGCGCCCCAGGGACGCATGTCAACTTGTTACAAAAGAAAATCCAGAAGCTTCTATGAAGAATAAATTAATTAACATGCTGATACAACGGAAAGCAAAGCAACGATACAAGCGCTGCGTAGACCACTCACAACACTTGTCAACAATTGTACCGAAGTCCTGACAAAAGCAGCACAAACAAACAATACACTTGCTTTCCATTGGATAAAGGGCACAGTTCCCAAACTCCCTCCAGGAGAAGACGAGACGAAGCCACCAAATGTATTTTTGCAAAGGAAACCCTAGGAACTCCTGCCTAAAAACCACAATGTACTCCTTCAACTCACCAGAAGCAACCTCAGACTGCTAACCGGAATCTGCACACTAAAAAGAATCTAACCCGCATCGGACTCAGAGGACCACAGGTGTAGAGGATGCAAAATCGATCAAGAAACGGTAAAACACTTTCTGTACGAATGTCCTGCACATTTGACCTTACGTGAATGTTTCCTGGCTGATACATGGCTGGTTTTATCCGCCATCAGAGGAGTCTTGCTGAGCGACGCCCTTGCCTTCACGAAGGCCGCAGGATAACTCGAAGCAGACAAAGCCTAAGCCGTAACGACCCCTCGGAGGTTAGCAAAAGGGGCCTAATGAAGCCTAGGTGCTGTGGGAATTGTCCCACCCTCCAATATATCCATATTCCACGAAGAATAAAATTTTCTGAAAAGTTAATGATAACATTTTTTCCCATTAGTTTTCAACTTTCTGCTGGATACGGTATATAATATATAAGGATACAATTAACCTTCCATAACTCGATCCATGACTTAACACAAAAAAGTTTGACTTATCAAGACTTCGAGTTATTAAAGAAAAACACATTATCATTCCGATTCCATAAAAAAAAATTGCGAACTCACCAGTTGGTAGCGTGGTTAAATTTTTAATAACAGTTGTTGCCAATAATTGTTGCTAATAAATTTAACGAAATTTCCACGCGGTTAGCAACAATTTCTATAGAATTGGTCTGAATATGTATGTAATGAATGCATTTATTTAAGTAAAAATATGTTACCTACATATATAAAAGATTAGGGTTGCAACGGATTATGCTGAAAAGTGTTTATGCATAATACATATGTACATATAGTTTATTTTCGCGTAAAATCTCAGTTAATTCTGACAAACAAGATTTTTCATTTTAATTTAAAAAAAGCTTTATTGTAGTTATATAATTATACAATGAATTGGTTGTATGTTTATTGGTTTCTAAATATGTATGCTAAACGTTCAACAAATTTACAACCAGCTAATTTGAAGGTGGTTACATCTTTCTTCCATGAACCACTTTCCACTTTTTTATAAGGTTAAATTTTTCAATAGATAAAGTACATTTTACTGACATTAGCAATAATATAAATAATTAGTAATAATAAAAATAATTAGCAATAATGAAAACAACTGTTTTCCATTTATGTAATAACTAATAAACTTAAGTTTGAATGTATAACTTTTAATAAAATTATAAACTTTTTATCTCACAGTGATTTTATTTTGAAAATTAATGTTTAATATTTGCAAATACCAAATTTAATTCGATGGCGCTATACGATTTTGAATTTGGCGCCAGTATTCTGTTTTGAATTTCGCGCCAGTACACGTTTATGTAACTCGAGCGCCATCTATGTTATGTTTACGTTGAAAGTTGAGATGACTATACATGTGTGAGGGCGATGCGAGATAGCCCATACGTCATGAAAAATAACCTTTACTGGGTCATCTGTAGTAGTCTGTGGATAGACCCATTACTATTATCTTCGTCTAATGACGACTAGTTCTCGAGAACACCGTAGATGGACACACTGTTCAGACTGGAACATGAATGGAAAAATTGGGAAAATACGACGCCGATTCTTCAAAGGTGTGGCTTTATTTCTTTTCATTTATTGGATTTTTTCAAATTGTACATTGACATAAAGTGGAACTACTGCGGCTCATCGCAAAAATACATAATTGAAATGTTATTCCTGAAATCAGGATATCACCCGTCCTCCAATTATACGTCTATCTTTGAGCAGCAATTGTTTAAAATTGGGCATGGGTATAATAAATATGGAGATGTGGCGCACTAGAATAGTTAATTCAGATTGTTGTAATCTTATAATATGATATCATTATTCAATAATTAACCCACAGGAGCATTGAACTGTTTGAATAATTGGACCAATAGGGGACCACCAGAGCTAAGCAGAACAGACCTGAAGTTAGGCTGAACTAGCCTCTTAAGCGGCTTAAACTGGCAGAACGCACCCATTGACAAAACGTAACCAAAATTCATTCGCATCCATTTCTAACCGCATCAATTAAAAAAGACGACCAAAAGTTAAAAAAAATGGTATGAAAGACGAATTCAGCAAATTCGGCCATATTAACTAAATAATGACTTCAGTTAATACAGTATCACATACGTACGTAAATATTTGTCAGTTTGACTTTTTGTTTGACATTCAGCACATGCTCTGTGACCAATCAAAGTGTTCGTCATTAGTTTACGGCAGGTTCATTCGATCGCTAAATAAATTTGATCGTTAAGCGTATTTATCCGGTCGGTAACGTTAACGATAGGTGAATAGACACATTTTTACGATTTATCTTGTCGTTTAGAATTTAGATGACGAACAGTTTCACGATAGGTGAATATATCGGCCCTTAATCGACATATCTGTCTAGTTCTAGTAGTTTTATTTTAATGCAGACATGGCCGATCTCGATCAAATAGTCTCATGCAGCTAAACTATTAATTTTATATATAGTATGATAAAGTCATGTGCCTGGCCACATCAGATTTTTTTTCCGTACGATTACAATACTTTATCATATTAAAGTAAAAAGTGTCTGTGTGTGTGGTGTGTACCCGTTTTTTGTGACAACGATTCCGGAGAAACTACTAAAGGTATCAGGACGAAGTTTTGTTCAAAAGTGTACAAAGTAACTGGAGGTTTACTCTTAGCATTTTTCAACAATTTTGCAAATGAGCCGCTATTTCTGTAATGTCAAAATAGTTAAATAATAAAATAAAATAGAGGAAATTTTTTGTATAATTTGTCTATGAGTTCTATAACATTTTTTGGTAAAATTAATAGTTTAGCTGCATTAGCAAATTCTATTTTAATTGAGATCGGTCCTGTCTGCATTAAAACTTGTTAGCAAGGATTTGATAGATATTTAGATTCCATTGACGGTATTATCAAAACAGCGTTTGACACTGCTGTATAGTCTGATAAAGTTATGTGCCTGTAGTGCCTAACCACATCAGATTTTTGCATAATACACAGTTGTTCCAGGACTAACATAAAGGGGTGTTTCTCAAGTAGTTTCAAGCAAAAAAGGAAAATCAATATAGGTCTAATTCGGAGACGTTATTAAGCATAATAAACTCAATATACAGTGTGTCCCTCGATGGACCTAACTATACCTATAAATAATGGACGTAATTTTTAATTTCTCCAGAAAAAGTCATTCTTTATATAGAGTTTTGGATGTCCTAAAATGTCGAAAGCCATTGTTAGTATTTTGATTTAACATACAGGTGGTTAGAAAACACGAAAATGTTAAATTGGCCGAAAAGTAAACTATCGGTTTTTTCGGAATTAGAAAAAAAATGTTATAGCCTATAGGTAAAAGTTGTTTTATATTTGAACTTATGCCCTGATATCAAATTTCAATGTTATATTCTAAGTTTTATATTTTATTTATTTTTAACAAAGTAATTTAACAAAACATTACTCCACATGTTCCCCTCCTACAGCTACACATTTTTCCAATCTTCTTCTAAACTCCCGATATACCAAATCAATTGTTTCTTTATTTATTTCGTCTACTGCTTCCCTAATTTTCAATTTTAGATTGTCTACATTATCATGAAAATTATTCGCATACACCTTCTGTTTTAAATAACACCACAGAAAAAATCAAGCAGCGTTAAATCAGGTGAATATGGTGGTCATCCTATAGGGGTGAATCGTCCAATCCACTTATTTTGAAAATGTCTGTTCAACCACTGACTTGACTTTGAACAATGACTTGATATGCGCTATGAGCAGGATAACCGTAGTGTTGATAAATTAGTGTACACCTAAGCTGTAAGTTGATTTCGTCCAAAGTAGGTAGCAAAAAATTCTCTATCATATCAAAATAAGTGCTGGTTTACAGTACCGTCAAAAAAGTATGGTTCAATTATTTTCTTGTAATAAATCCCACACCAAAGATTCACTTTTTTATATTTTTGAGAATTGGTTGTAATACGGAAATTTGGATTTTTCTTGAGACCAATATCTGCAATTCTGTGAACTAACAACTCCATTTGTGGTAAACGTCGCTTCGTCAGAGAAAATAATTTTTCTGTAGAAAAATCTATCCACCATAATTTGTTCTCCCATTAATAGGCAAAATTCTAATCGACCAGCATCATCTCCTTCTACTAAAGTGTGTATTAGTACTGGTTTATAAGGATGAAATCTTTGTCTTGAAAAGATCCTTTGCAGGTGGCTTTTACTGATGTTCAAGTCTCGAGATCTTTGTCTCAACGATTTTTTTAGGGAAGTGTTTACGGAATCAATAGCTAACATAGCTCCTGCATCGTCTTCGCCATTTCGCCTTTTTTTCTTGATATTTTTCACGTCTCTTGTTGCATGAAATTTTTTAACCAATTCACGAACACAATTGACTGAAACGTATACCTCAGGGTATTTTCTATTAAAAACTTCAATAGCACGGCAGTACGATACCTCACCTATGCCGTAACAAAGAACTAAATAAACCCTTTGCTCTAAAGTCAACATACTTTCAATCAGCTTCTATCAACAAATTACTTGGATACACTGTTATTACTGTCGGCGGAGGTGGCCTAGTGGATAAGGCGAATGCCTTCCACTATGAAGCCCAGGGTTCAAGCCCAGGTTAGGCAGGGATTTTAAAAATACTCCGTCTCCACGACCGCCGCACAGACAAGCCAACAGGCTTTGTGCACATGGCGACATCCCAAAAAAAAAAAAAAAAAAAACTGATCAATCATAATTGTGGTCTCTAAATTTTTTGTTCACCTTTATGTAATGTCGTTTCACTGGTCCGAGATGTAAAATTTGAAATAGGACATTCAAGTTTGATATTTGAGCATAAATTTAATTCAAACTAACTTTTACATATAACATTTTTTATCTAATTCCGAAAAACCGATAGTTTACTCTTCGGCCAATTTAACATTTTCGCGTTTTCTAACCATCCTGTATGTTAAATCAAAATATTAACAATGGCTTTCAACTTTCTAGGACATCCAAAACTCTTTATAAAGAATGACTTTTTCTCGAGAAATTAAAAATTGCGTCCATTATAGGTATAGTTCGGTCCATCTGGGACACACTGTATATAGTATAATAAACATTTTAAAATACTTTAGAAGTAAAACATAGGCACAAATGCATTTTGTTTTGCATGAACTTTTGAATAATTTTTTCGATAAACCACGATAACATTTCCGGACTGACGATACAATTTCTTTTTGCTTTATTACTAATTAATTTTAGTTTCTAGGAACAATAAAGAGAAAGAAAACTCATTAAAATAAAAAATAATTATTTACTTACTAACTTTCTTTCTTAAATATGTATGTAGGTACAACAAAATACAGCAAAATATACCACTTGTGAATAAAAAAAAATCACCTACAAAATTCGCTGTTAAAATTTGAGTTAAAATTATTTTTAAATTAAACTAGGATACATGTTGTAGGATGGCATGCACAACATTCATAGTCTGGTCGTCCCTCAGCACGATATCAAAGACGTCCATGTAGTGCGGCAAATTTTCTTCAGCCTGGAAATTATAAAACAGTACAAATTATATGCGCAATAAATAAAATGAAACATGCATTTATTGTAAGTATTTGATAAAATATTTGACCATTATCAAAAATATTTGTCCAATACAAAAAATATTTGAGCAATACAAAAAATTACTAGTGCCTTAAAAAAATAAATGTGCAATAAATTTATATAAATGTACATCAGAATAAATAATTGTGCATTTATACAGGATGTCTCAACAGTGCGATCTCGGAAGATTGTGCCTCTGTTAATGAAGATATTTTAAAACTGATTTCACTATATACAGAACGCCAAGGCGCACATTTTAAAATTATTTGCGTGTATACAGTGTGTTCCAAAAGGTAGTACCAACCCAACCTTATGTTTTTTTAAATGGAACAACCCAACCTTATGTTCTTTTAAATGGAACAACCTATATTTCGGCACAATGAATTCCTTGTAAAATTGTACGACAATGAAAAATAACATTACCTACATACCTACCCTAAACTTTATACTTTTTGATTTATTGGCATTTTTATGGAAAAAGAGCAATCTAAGAAAAATTGTATATCTCAATACCGGTTTTTAATTTTATTGCGCACGCATAGATTATGATTAAGTAAGAAGCGTTCTATAAGCGTGATTACCTACCATATCCAAATTGTGTACAGGGTGGTCATAATCTGCAACAAAATATAGCAAATAGTTTTTCGTAAGAAAGTTGATTTTTTTAAATGGAACACCATGTATCTAATTATTTTTTTGAATTCTGCGCATCATTCTGCAGAAAAAAGTACTAGCACACACCAGTGCTAAAATAAACAATTGCAGAGATAACTAGTCATCTTCATAACAAAAGCGATTTTTCTATCAATAAGTGCTTCTACACCTATGTTAACCACTAAACCAGCGAAGTATTTACTTAAATTACTGTTTTCTCGGATAATTTCATCTTTTTTTTTAATAAATCAAAACATTTGATCCCATCTGCAATTTAATATTACAATTTGAAATAAAATTGTACTTATACCCTGTAGGCTATGAAAAACTGTGCTAAACAAGTTATTAAGGTATCTGTCAGTGGTGGGGATATTGTTAGGTTAGATTTGCATAATTTTTTACTTTTCTCAGGAGGAACTAATTGACATGGTGTGGGTTCTTGGCGAATGCAACAAAAGTGAGTTCTGAACAAAAAAGTACTAGCACACACTAGTGCTAAAATAAACAGTTACAGAAATGACTTGTCTTCTTCGTAAAAATTTACATAAAATTACCGTTATAAATTTCTATATCTTGCAAAACAATATTAAGTATTAATCTTTATGGAATAATAAAAGTACAGTGCTTGATGTTGAGTTGCGTTATGAATTGCTCTTATTTTAAGATAAGTAAAACAACACCTGCTCTTTAACAACAACTTTATATCAACTTTATACCTTAATAACTTGTTTAGCACAGTTTTTTATAGCCTACAGGGTATACCTAAGTAAAATTTTATTTCAAATTATAATATTGCATTGCAGATGTGATCAAATGTTTTGATTTATTAAAAAAAAAGATGAAATCATGCGAGAAAACAGTAATTTAGCTAAATACTTAGCTGGTGTAATGGTTAATGTAGGTGTAGGACTTATTGATAGAAAAATCGATTTTTTTATGAAGAAGGCTAGTTATCGCTGCAATTGTTTATTTTAGCACTGGTGTGTGCTAGTACTTTTTTGTGCAGAACAATGCGTAGAATTCAAAAAATTAATTAGATACATGGTGTTCCATTTAAAAAAATTAACTTACGAAAAACTATTTGTTATATTTTGTTGCAGGTTATGACCATCCTGTACACAATTTAGATATGGTAGGTAATCACGCTAATAGAATGCTTCTTACTTAATCACAATCTAAGCGTGCACAATAAAATTAAAAACAGGTATTGAGATATACAATTTTTCTAAGACTGCTGTTTTTCCATAAAAATGTTATTTTTCATTGTCGTAAAATTTTGCGAGAAATTCAAAATTGTGCTGAAATATACGTTGTTCCATTTAAAAACACATAAGTTTGGGTTAGTACTACCTTATGGAACATCCTGTATACACGCTAATAATTTTAAAATGTGCGCCTCGACGGTCTGTATGTATGAGTGAAATCAGTTCTTCATTAACAGAGATCGCACTGTTGAGACACCCTGTATATTTGAATGCCCTTTAATAATATCTTTGTACACTAAAATAAATGTGCAATACAATCGTTACCTCTATAAAACTATAATGAGCAGCTTAAAAAATACTTGTTCATTGACAAAAATATATTTCTAATAGTTTAAATAAATCAGCATTTGAAAATATTATAAGCGCATTTAATTACCTAATTTGTACCATGAGAAAATTATAATGCTCCCTAGAAAGAATATAATATGCATTAAGTTCTGCAACCTGTAGCGCACATACAGTAAGCACGTAAAGTATGGAAACATGGGAAAATCTCTGAAAAGTTGTGTCATTTTAAAAACATCTTGTAGACGTCGATTTTTAATTATTAAAACACATTTTTTGAGTTACAATGAAAATGTTTAACGACATAACTTGTCACCATATACCTTGTATGTCACCATATTATTAACCTATAAACATTTTTTGAGTTTCAACGTCATCACCTTCTTTTTAAATGGCGACACCATTTTTTTCTTACTGAAACTGGTAGATCACTTAATTGTGTAAACGGCAGCGGAAACATTTTATGGCTTTATACAAGAAAATTTTTGACAAAAAGACAATTGAAAATTGAAAAATATATAGGGAAAATAAATTTTGTAAATTGAATATGAAATTGCGTTTTGGGTAAAACTAATTGCCCTGAAAGCCAATCTAATAAAATAATTTAATTTTCTATCGTGCAAGGTTTTCGAAAATGAAGGAACGGGAAAAAATTTAATAAATGCGATTTGGTAATTTTGATAAATTTATACCAGTGAACCTATTGTTCTAGAAACCTCAAAATGGTCTCATAGCAAACCTTAATCTTTGCACTTTTACCTGAAATCCCAAAAGTTTGTTCCCAAATATTTTTGAAACATTCACAGAGATTCTTTAAGTGGGGTGCGAGCGGCTCCCTAAAAGAAACGTAAAAACGCAATATCCTGACGTGATATGCAAAATTCAAGCTCACATTCGTATTCAGCGCAAATAAATCAATGGAAAACGCCTATTCGCATTCCATAAACAAATAAGTTATCAATACTATTCTAATTTTCAACTGTCTTTTTCTCCAAAATTTTGTTATGTAAGGCCTTGCGGTTTCTAATTACCTTTAAAATAAGTAATAGATCTATCAATATCAGTACAAAAAAATATGGGGTTGCCAATAAAAAAAGTGTTGTAATAAGTTGAAATTTGGCGGCAAACGGAAATGGCCATATTCTCAAACAGTGGTTTGGGGGGCGCTGCGGTCGATTTGAGAGGGTTCGACCAAAGGTTTAAGAGAACGACGCTTCCTTCTTAATTTAGCCATCATGGGGTAAAGACGTGTTTTCTTAAGAGCTGGGGCTCTATAAGATAACTGTGGTGTCTCGTGTTTCTTGTGCTCAACCGAAATAATAAGGTATTTATTCGTTGTCTATACTTGCTGATTTGTCCATCTCTGCCAAAAGGATATTATCATTGTTTAGGATAAACATATTCAAATTTTCATGTAAGCAGTTCTGCATTGTTGTATATATTTTTGTTAATAGATTTTATTGTGGTTTTCTTCGGCATATTCATTTTAGAATAATATAAACCTGTCCCTTTTATAGTAAAGTATTTAGCCTTGTATATAGTGATTAATAATTAGTGAGTTCAAACTTCTCTGACAAAGTCTCAGAGAAATAACTCAGCATTTGAAGCCTCCGTAAGAGAGATAATTAATTCACGCTACCGTAAGATTAATTAAGATTGCGTTGTTTAAGTCAGTTAGCGTTGCCAAGCGTCGCTTGGGGCGAGTTACCACCTTCAACATGTGGGGTTAAGGTCAGGTAGTTGGGCAAAGTCCTAACAGGGGCCCCCTTCAGTTTAGAGTTGATTAAAGTATAATAATAAATATTGAGAAGGGTGTCCGCCCCATCACAGTGTCGATGACGTCATCAGTCGAAAACAGTAGAATTTTCATTTAATATAATATGTATTGTGAGCCATTTGAATTAATTAATATATTATTGTAAGTATGCGCTATCATTAACATACGAATCGTCAAAATCAGATCAGCGTTAGATCTAGTGCTCAATATTTATTATTTTAATGCACAGGTTGTTCATTTTAGGGTACAATATGAATAAAATATTGCTCATAATAATATTTGTATGTAACATATTCATATTTGAGGAGTTGAAGTAAATAACGAACTAAGTGCCAAAAACATTATTCCGAGATATTTAGAAAATAGTGTGCTGCAAGATAAATGTTTTATAGAAAGCCATCCCTAATTTTTTGTGCATATTTAAACAGATTGTACATCACATGTTGTGTTGTTTTTTGCCGAGGTCTTGTAGCGCAAGAACAAATCTAAAATAAATTCAAAAATTTGTAGAAGGTGCTAAGTGCCATAATATTTATTTATACATATTTTAAGCGAAGTTGATATTTTTTTATACTAGAAAGTAAAACTTAATACAAATAAGTTGCTTGACCAAGTATACTTCATACAGAATGTCCGTTGTTCGAAAAAATACATGGGGACCTCGTTTACTGAAAGCCATGCAAAATTCGATAGTTCGGCTCAATTTTATAGTCATTAATTTTCTTTAAAATAGCGTTTATTTTTTATTTTGCAAATGTACTGAAAAACTGTTGTTTTTTGTGCAACCTTTCTAATCTAAAGATGTTTATATAAAGTTTACAATGAAAATGAGTTATTTTAGTAACTTCCATCAGTAAAAGTAAGGACCAGAAATCACAATCCACTCAACGTTTTCCTTTTATTTTGAATTATTATTTAAAAAAAAAACAAAAACAAGCTTTGATATTTTTTTTCACAACAATATCACACAGTATTGATACCAACAATGTCGTACATCTTCTTTTTATAAAAAATCAAAATAAAATGTAATTTTAAAATAAAAAACAGAAATAACATGAACTTTTGTGTAATGATAAAATTACTAGAACACGCAAATAAATCGCCAGCCGTAAAGATTAAAAAAAAAATTTCAAACAAAACTTTTTGCTTTAAACAAGCTATCGTTTAAATATATTGTAGGTACTAGGGAAATTTGGTAACTTTTCCTTTTTCTCAAATAGACCCTGTATATTTTTACATTTTTTAATTCTAAGAATTGTTTATAGGAATCATTTTTTTTTATAAAATGCATCATTTTTGGGTTAAAAGCAGGGTTGTTATGTTTCAAATCATTTGTTTTAAAACATTGTTTTAAACATGTTTTAAAACAAATATTTTGTTTTAAATAATTTTTTTTAAACATGTTTGTTTGTTTTAAATGCATAAAACACTTTTTTAAAACATTGTTTTAAACATGTTCAAAACAGTTTGTGCTAAATGTTTAAAATACTTTATTATAACACAATGTTTTAAACATGTTTTAAAACAAATATTTTGTTTTAAACTATTTTATTTTCTTGTTTAAAACAGTGTGCTTTAAATGTTTTCCGTCGATCATTTATTTATGAGTATTTTTACTGAATAGAAAATCGTTTATTAAAAAGCGCTATTAATACACGATTTCTATTAATGCATGATTTGTTATAGCCAATCAAACGACTTCATTATAGCCAATCGAATATACGTAAAATAAAACCATCCAATCAAAACATTCCGTTACACAGGCACGCAGTTTAGAACTGTCAGTGTCAAATTACATAAATGGTCATATAACCTCAAACGACATCGACGAATAAAATCTATGTAGACGCCGCCAGAAGAATATGATCGACGGAAAAATTTTGTAACCAACTCGAATATTAAACGGCGATTAATGATCTCGACAATTAACGCTCTCGCTACGCTCGAGGCGTTAAACAGTCTCGATCATTAATCGCTCTTTTTAATATACTTGTTGGTTAAATAACTATTAAAACATGTGTTTTAAATGTTTAAAACATGTGTTTTAAACTACCGAAATTTGGACAACATATTTAATTATTTAATCAGAGTTGTATGCTGGTCTTCAAGATTTTTATGCATGGATCAATTAAAAAATCAAAAAATATTTAAATATTGTATTCATTAATAAAAAAAAGCTCTTTATAATATATAATAATACATTAAGTAATAGCATGTAACTACAATAAACACAAACTTTTATAATAACTTAATAACATACCGGGTGACCCACGCCATAGGTACTCCCCTTTAATTTTTTTGTTTATATAACTGGACGAATGAAATTTGGGAAAGTGTTAATAGACAAAAAATATTATTAATATGACTTCCGGTTTTTCCGGAAATGACGTCATCATTGAAATTTTAAATGGCACCCTATATTCTTTCTGTGATATATTCTATCAGGATGTCATTCTGAACACAAAAATATATCGATCGTCAATTTTTATCACGAACGCAACGCCAAAATAACTTTTTTTTGTATTAACCTTGGTGGCTATGAATTGGTGAAAATAGCCGAAAATTGTCAAATAAACACTAACTAAATCGATTTTGGCCGACATTGCATTACTGGCGCCCTCTAGCGTGACAACAAAAAGTCATTCACACAGATTTAACTGAGAACTGACGTATGAAAAAACGCCAGTGAAATTTAAAACATGTTTAAAACAATTTTTAGTCCTTATTTAAAACATGTTTTTTTCATATTTAAAACATGATTTTTTTTGCGAAGTGTTTAAAAACATTGTTTCATGTTTAAAAACATCATTTTATAAAAAAAAAAACATGTTTGTTTTGTTCAAAATAAAAAAAAAAACAGTTTTTATAACAACCCTGGTTAAAAGTATACAAAATTTATACAGGGTTAGCCAAAATTACCGGAACACGTTATTTACATTAAAGCCAGTGATATCCAGCCCACTTTAAGGTAATAAAACCAATATTTGAATTTTTGGCACTTAGTTCATTATTTACTTCAATTCTTCATTTATGGAATGCTCAATATGTATTATTTGAATGCACAAGTTATCCATTCTAGCGCACAATTAGTTTTTTTATATGTTTATATTTATTTTATGCACAATATTATTTTAATGCTGAAAGTATTTATTTTATTACACATATCTATTTAAATAATGCACGCTTAAATCGCACCCATTATAAAACAGAATTTTGTAAAAGCATTTTCTACGGACTTACGTGCTCGTATAAAAATCCAATTTTTAAAACAGCATTTGCATGAGCTGCGCCGGTAAACATTGTGGCATCTCCAATTGAATCACCAATTACGATGGCGTTGACCCTTTCCTGTAGCTTATTGTAGTAGTCGGAGCCCTTCAGGACGGATTCATTTTTATTAAAAACGTTAATTATAATGTCGTCCTTAAAACCTTGGATGACACCTTGATCGTCGTAGTTTAAAAAATTTGCTACAACCTACGATAATAAAAACATGAAAATATATTAGTAAATTAAATAGAAATATAATACAAGACATTATGAAAATATGTATGTTAGGGTCGTCCAAAAAACGGACTTTTCGCTATAGGGCAACGATCCCCCACCAAATCTGATCCTTTTCCAGAAAGAAAAATTCCCCCTAAATTTGAGAAAAATCGGTTTACGTTAACACGTGCCACCGAGCACCTCAAATTTCCCATTTAAAATATGTACATTGAAAAAAAGCATATTTTTTTTTCTTTTTTTCACGTTTCGGATTTAGAAAAAAAGTTGCGGAAGATTATCAGAAATTGTTCAGAACTCTCCAAGGAAGAAATCCACAGCCACTATTTTTTGTTCTCCACCCCCCACCCTCCCCATAGTACCCTAAATATGAGACAAAAGTTGCCCCAAATTTACAATTTTACAATGTTACGTGTTTTATTATTGTTTTTGGCAGAAGTGATTATTATTCGATTATTGTGAGATTTTTTTGTCATTTGTTAACTAATTTGAAATTGTTTAAACAATTAGCATTTGTTTGAACAAAAATATAGGATGTTAAGAAACATATTTTTCCATTTTTTTGCAGAAGTTATTACATTACTGGCTTTTTAGTCATTTATTAACTAATTAGCAATTGTTAAAACAAATACCATTTGTTTAAACAAACATATATACAATGTTGCGGACATATTTTCTATTTTTTCAAGGAAATTATTGTTAGGTTATTGGCATTTTTTGGTCATTTGTTAAGTAATTTGCAATTGTCAGAAATTATAATTAGATTGTTAGCATTGTTTGTCATTAATTAACTAGTTTGCAATTGTATAAATAAATACCATTTGTTTAAACAAAAATATACTATGGTACTGACGTATATTTTTGACAAAAATTATTATTGTATTTCTTATCTTTTTTTCTTGCCAAATTTGTTAAATAATTTTCAATTATAACCGTTAATAATTAGTGTTGCAACCACATTACTTATTAACACTTATTAGATAACCGATCTGCCTCTTGGTGGAACAGACATTTAGAAAATAAAAGGCATGAAGTTCGTAGGTTATGGAATCGAACTACCGAGCCAGGTGGTTGGGAAGCATATAGAACTACTCTAACGATCTACAATAAAGCTATAAGAAGGGCCAAAAGGGAGTCCTGGAGGAAGTTCTGTGAGAGTATAGAAGATACTCCCAGTAGTGCCAGAATTCACAGGATTCTCTCAAGAGAGCCGGGGGCAACGCTGGGTTCGATCAAACGACCCGACGGTACCTTTACGACCTCCGGAAAAGAGACGCTAGAGATCATGGTCCAGAACCACTTTCCCAACTGCCTGACTCTGACTGACGACAGCCCCTCGACCAGTCAATCTAAGTGGCCGATCAAACGCCCTAGCAAGTATGACTGGGAGGTGGCGAAGAAAGTCATTACAGCAACCACAGTAAGATGGGCAGTAAAATCCTTCCAACCCTACAAGGGTCCTGGTGTGGATGGGGTGTTTCCACTGCTACTACAGAAAGGCCTGGATATACTGACACCTTACTTGATAACATTGTTCAGAGCTAGTCTAGTGTGGAACCACATTCCCTCTAGCTGGTCGGAGGTGAGGGTGGTATTCATACCTAAGGTGGGCCGAATAGACCCATCACCAAAATCCTTCAGACCGATAAGCCTGATGTACTTTATACTGAAGGCCCTCGAAAAGGTCCTGGATGCATACATCCGAGGGGAAAGTCTACGGACCAATCCCCTGCATGTCCACCAGTACGCATATCAAAGGGGAAAATCTACGGAGCTGGCACTTAACAATTTGGTGGGAAAGGTAGCACGATCCCTTGAAGCAAAGAAAACTGCTGTGGCTGCCTTTCTCGACATAGAAGGTGCCTTTAATGCTGCGTTAACACAGTCCCTCTGTAAAGCTGTAAAGGCCAGGGGCACTGAGACCACGATAGTGGGGTGGATACAAGCAATGCTTGAAGCCAGAATAGTAACAGCTTCGCTACACGATGATGTTGTGAGGGTCAGAACTACGGGGGGATGTCCACAGGAAGGGGTGCTCTCGCCCCTCCTCTGGTCTCTCCTAGTAGATGACCTACTGGCAATTATTGCGGCGCTAGATGTAGAGATACAGGCGTACGCGGATGATGTGGTTATTCTTGTGAGTGGTGATGATGATAGCCTTGTCTCTGACACCCTCCAAGAAGCACTAAACGTCATACAGGGATGGTGTGTGAGGGAACAGCTTGCTGTGAACCCCCTTAAGACACTTATAGTCCCATTCACTAGAAGAAGGAAAGTGGGGCTCATTCCTCCTATCCTGAGCGGTGAAACAATCCAGTTTGTAGATAGTGCTAAATATCTAGGGGTAACCTTGGACAAAGCTCTCAACTGGAATTTCCATGTAGAAAACATCATACGCAGAGCCAGGTTCTCCCTATGGAGCTGCAGAAGGATATGTGGAAAAAACTGGGGTCTTACCCCTAAACGACTATACTGGCTGTACCTGACGGTTGTTAGACCGATGATCACGTACGGCAGTGTCGCTTGGTGGCCGGCAACTCTACGGGGAGCTTCGGTGACCAAACTAGTAAGTTTGCAGTAAAAAACTGTAGGAGGACATTATCCGGGCTGGGGAAGGCAAACAGAGTTACTCTCGTATGGGTGCCTGGCCACGCTGGCATAAAGGGAAACGAAATGGCCGATTCCCTGGCACATTAAGTAACAAATTACAAAGAACTTGCCAACAATGTAACAATATAATGTCTACAAGAGGTAAAACAAAAAATATTGTAAATTTTTGTTTAAAAAATTGGTACTTGTTTAAAGATTTGCAAATTCAAATAGTAACAAAGTAACAAATTACAAAAAAACATGCAAACAATGTAACAATACATTTTCTACAAGAGGAAAAACAAAAACATTGTAAATCTTTGTTTAAAAAATTGGTACTTGTTTAAAGAATTACAAATTCGTTAATAAATGACAAAAAATGCCAATAATTTAATAATAGTTTCTGCAATAAATATGAAAAATATGTCCGCAACAATGTATATATGTGTTTAAACAAATAATGTTTAAATAACTACAAATTAGTTAATAAATGTCCAAAAACTGCCAATAATCTAATACTAATTTATGCAAAAAAATATAGAAAATTATGTCCATTACAATTTATATATTTGTTTAAACAATTGCAAATTAGTTAATAAATGACAAAAAATAATCTAATAATTTTTGCAAAATTAGAAAAATATGTTCGTAACAACATATATGTTTCTTTAAACAAATTATAATTGTTTAAACAATTGCTAATTAGTTAATAAATGACAAAAGCAATAATTTAATAATGATTGCAACAAATGGAAAAATGAGTTCGTAACATCGTATATTTTTGTTTAAACAAATCGTAATTGTTCAAAAAAAAATTTTAATTTTTAAATTATTTAATAAACGACAAAAAACATATCAACAATTCAATAATAGTAATTTCTGTCAAAAAAATAATAAATCACGTAACTTTGTAAAATTGTTAATTTGGGGAAAATTTTGCCTCATTTTTAGGGTACTTCAGGAGAGGGTGGGGTCGTGAAAAAAAAATGGTTGTTGATTTGATCTTTGGGAAGTTCTGAACAATTTCTGATAATCTCCCGCAACTTTGTTTCTAATTCCGAAACGTGAAAAAAAAAAGGCAAAAAAGATGCATTTTTCCAATGTATTTTAAATGGGAAGTTTGAGGTGCTGGGTGGCACGTGTTAACGTTAACCGATTTTTCTCAAATTTTGGGGGAATTTTTTTCCGGAAAAGAAGCCGATTGGGGGGGATCGTTGCCCTCCAACAAAAAAAGATTTTGCAAGGTATAAATTTGGACCACCTTAATGTATGTACAAGTGAAATTTGGCCAATGTAACAACAATGAAGCAAACATCCAGATGAGTGAAAAAACGAAAGAGTACCTGTAAGGTTGCTCCATGAAAGCATAGAAGTTGCACAATAAGAACGGTTTTATTACCACCTGCTGTAATGAAACAATATATTCATCATATATTTGTACAAATCAGTATATTTATACCATCAATGAAAATTAGGCAATGCAAAAAATAGAACGGCAGGCTGCACTGACAAAACAAATAAATTAATAAAAATTTAACCCGCTGATTTTCCTGGATTATGATTTATGATTGTTCAATTAAAGTTGTCATCTTTATCATAAAATTATATGTTTTTGGGTAAGCACTAACCCTTTTTTACTTTATCATACATAGTATGATAAAGTATTGTAATCGTGCCGAAAAAAAATTAGAGATTTTAGCGGAAGTATGTCTAATCTTGTGGAGACGATTCCGGAGAAACTACTAAAGGTATCGGGACGAAAGTTCATATTTAGAAGTTTCATGACCAAACTTAGAGCTGAAAAGCTTTTGGATCAAAAGAGTCCAAAGGAACTGGAAGTTTAGTATTAACATTTTTGAAAGATTTTGCAAATCTGGAATTTCGTCGAAATAATTAAATAATAAATTAAAGTAGAGGAAATTCTGAATAATTCATGACTATGACATTTTTTGGTACAATCAATAGTTTAGCTGCATGAGCAAATTCTATTTCATCGAGATCGGTCGTACTGCATTAAAACTAGTAGCCAGGATTTGTCAAATATTTTGATTCTAATGACAGTAGGTAGTGTCATACGCTGATGTTTTGACAATACCTACTGTCAATATAAGCTGCGTTCGGATATTGTACACCGTTACACTTTTTACACCCAATAACACGTAAGTGTCATTTGGACGGTGTACCCCACAGTGTACCCGATGTCAACGGAGTACAATATCCGAACGCAGCTTTAATCGTCATATCTGTCTAGCTCTACTAGTTCTATTTTAATGCAGACATGGCCGATCTCGATCAAATAGAATCTCATGCAGCTAAACTATTAATTTTATATATAGTATGATAAAGTCATGTGCCTGGCCACATCAGATTTTTCTTTATAAAATTGTTTTCATTCATTAATATTGATAGCAGTATGCGAAAATATTTGCCAGATTCATAAATCAATTTCCAGCCGGACCAAATATCCGGGAAATCGGGCGGATTAGCCGGACTATCCGGCTAGGCCTGAAACCCGGTCGATTCCTAGAACTTGCATTTTGGCCTGATATCCAGAAAGCTGGGCCTTGATTTCAGCTGCAATGATTTCAAACAAATTGCAAAATCACAAATTTTGACATTAATTAAAACTTCTAAAACTTAATAAAACTTCTTTTCCTCGAAAATTTTATATTAAAAGGTCACACAATTTGATCATGTTAAATCAGAGAAATAAATTCTCTTAAGGCTCCTGTATCCCCCATTCAAACGTGACTTGCCAGTCTTTTCTCCAGAGCTTCCAAACAAAAGTTTTACTAGATGTAGATGGCGACACAACTACCAAATCTCTAATTATCCCATATATTTTTATTTGCGGCAAGAATCCACCCCACCATAAATATCTAACCATATACAATTTTTCATACCCATGACAACCACGGAAAATACCAAGAAGCATGCCAAGAAGAGGTGGGTATATTTCATTATTGTAAGCAGTTCTTTTCGAGAACGATTTATTTATGAGTGTGTCTCTCAGAATGAATATTGATTGATTATTTGTTTATTGGGGATTTATTGATAGGTACGTACACAATTTCACTGGCTTTCATATTTTCTAATTAAATATTGTTTAAGGTGCTCCATTTCCATATAGAACTTTACGTTACCATCCAAGGACAGCAGCTCTGTATACTTTAGCCTGAATACGCGATATGTCATTAGCGGCTGGTTTAAATTTAGATCAGAGATGGTCTGTGTTAAATATCCATAAGAACGATTAGACGGTAACTGAAATTGTGTTGTATTACATAACATAGTTACCTTTGCTCTCTATAAAATGACTCGTCTAATCATACCTTTACGCCATACAATGAATATCATTTGTCGTTTTTTGGTTGCTCGACGCAACTGGAATATTTCAATACATATTTTATTACGCAATCTTGAGGGTGAATTTATGTTTTAAATGATGCTGCCGTAAAACCTTTAAGATAATTCTTTGTGCAATTTAAATGTAATAAAATCTGCTACTTTGAGCTAGGAAGGTATATGATTAATAATTATCTACATAAATATAGAAATAAATAAAAATTGTGTGTTGTTTACTATTTACGTCAAATCCAGCAGCAAAAAGGAATGGCAAAAATGAAAAAAGAGAAAAATACTAATAAAATGCTCACTGATTTTTGTTTTAACGTATGATTATTTAGCTGTCGTATAGCCTGTACTTTACAATGACGGTATAACTATATAGTATCAGCTTTGCTCCGAAGAAAGGTGCTATGGGACTAAATTATCAACGAGCTTTTTGTTTTGAACACATTTTGATCGGAAACTATTTTACAGTTCATCTGTGATGTTTAAAGACCCGTAGATACTTAACTGCAGGTCGCTTATCTGAATTTAGTTTGATTCGAAGTTAAAGATTTTTTTGTGACATTTTGCGCTGATTACAATAACAGATTTTTAAGTTATTCGTACAGCTTATAGTTAAAAAAAAAAAAACAACTTTAAACGACCTTCAAATGCAAATAGGACAACAGCTACGATTTATATTATTTAACACGAACACAAAAAATCCAAAGTCGCATTCTTTATGTTACGTCTTATTTTCAGTATTACTGATTTTTAGTGTATTTTAGGTCATATCTAAATAAATTATTTATGTTGTATTTACATTTTCAATTTGAAACAGCGCCATCTATCCACAGACCGTTGAACTATTTTGCAATGCCAACTGCCTAAAACTTTCCCAGAATGTTACTCTAGTTACATTCGCTAAGACGTAACTCGCACCGTTATACGTAACATTTAATGTACTTTTATAATATATTACAGTACACAATAATCATACGCCAGTAAGACCAAAAAGCATTTCTATATTTCTAGTTTAGTTTTCTTTTAACACCAAAATTTGCAAGTTTGATTTGCATAAATATTGAAATTCTTTGTGGACACAGTTGCGTAAGGCCCTATTCAATCGAATAGTAGATACTGAACTGCAGGTCGTTTTTATGAATTTAGTTTGATTCGAAGTTAAAGATTTTTTTGTGACATTTTGCGCTGATTACAATAACAGATGTTTAAATTATTCGTACAGCTTATAGTTAAAAAAAAATCAACTTTAAACGACCTTCAAATGCAAATAGGACGACAGCTACGATTTATATTATTTAACACGAACACAAAAAATCCAAAGTCGCATTCTTTATGTTACGTCTTATTTTCAGTATTACTGATTTTTAGTGTATTTTAGGTCATATCTAAATAAATTATTTATGTTGCATTTACATTTTCAATTTGAAACAGCGCCATCTATCCACAGACCGTTGAACTATTTTGCAATGCCAACTGACTAAAACTTTCCCAGAATGTTACTCTAGTTACATTCGCTAAGACGTAACTCCCATCGTTATACGTAACATTTAATCAACTAAAGAAGCGAATGATAATTAATCCAGGTGAGGATAATTTTTGGAAAAAGCACCTCCGCCTGGATTTGAACCAGGACCCCTCCAATTTCCGGTTGACTGCTCTCCCAATTGAGCTACAGAGGTAGTGGAAATTTATAGGTTTTATTTGTCACTTCAGGATTTGCAAGCCGAATTTCGAATTAAACAAACCCGTCGTGACACCTATTGGGGATAGATGGAAGTTTGGTAACTAGGAATCGCTAAATGTTTATTGCTAAAAGCTCATACAGATGAATAAATTCAAGGGAAAATGGTTAATTACGTAAACTCGTCAGTAATGTAGAATCAACTAAAGAAGCGAATGATAATTAATCCAGGTGAGGATAATTTTTGGAAAAAGCACCTCCGCCTGGATTTGAACCAGGACCCCTCCAATTTCCGGTTGACTGCTCTCCCAATTGAGCTACAGAGGTAGTGGAAATTTATAGGTTTTATTTGTCACTTCAGGATTTGCAAGCCGAATTTCGAATTAAACAAACCCGTCGTGACACCTATTGGGGATAGATGGAAGTTTGGTAACTAGGAATCGCTAAATGTTTATTGCTAAAAGCTCATACAGATGAATAAATTCAAGGGAAAATGGTTAATTACGTAAACTCGTCAGTAATGTAGAATCAACTAAAGAAGCGAATGATAATTAATCCAGGTGAGGATAATTTTTGGAAAAAGCACCTCCGCCTGGATTTGAACCAGGACCCCTCCAATTTCCGGTTGACTGCTCTCCCAATTGAGCTACAGAGGTAGTGGAAATTTATAGGTTTTATTTGTCACTTCAGGATTTGCAAGCCGAATTTCGAATTAAACAAACCCGTCGTGACACCTATTGGGGATAGATGGAAGTTTGGTAACTAGGAATCGCTAAATGTTTATTGCTAAAAGCTCATACAGATGAATAAATTCAAGGGAAAATGGTTAATTACGTAAACTCGTCAGTAATGTAGAATCAACTAAAGAAGCGAATGATAATTAATCCAGGTGAGGATAATTTTTGGAAAAAGCACCTCCGCCTGGATTTGAACCAGGACCCCTCCAATTTCCGGTTGACTGCTCTCCCAATTGAGCTACAGAGGTAGTGGAAATTTATAGGTTTTATTTGTCACTTCAGGATTTGCAAGCCGAATTTCGAATTAAACAAACCCGTCGTGACACCTATTGGGGATAGATGGAAGTTTGGTAACTAGGAATCGCTAAATGTTTATTGCTAAAAGCTCATACAGATGAATAAATTCAAGGGAAAATGGTTAATTACGTAAACTCGTCAGTAATGTAGAATCAACTAAAGAAGCGAATGATAATTAATCCAGGTGAGGATAATTTTTGGAAAAAGCACCTCCGCCTGGATTTGAACCAGGACCCCTCCAATTTCCGGTTGACTGCTCTCCCAATTGAGCTACAGAGGTAGTGGAAATTTATAGGTTTTATTTGTCACTTCAGGATTTGCAAGCCGAATTTCGAATTAAACAAACCCGTCGTGACACCTATTGGGGATAGATGGAAGTTTGGTAACTAGGAATCGCTAAATGTTTATTGCTAAAAGCTCATACAGATGAATAAATTCAAGGGAAAATGGTTAATTACGTAAACTCGTCAGTAATGTAGAATCAACTAAAGAAGCGAATGATAATTAATCCAGGTGAGGATAATTTTTGGAAAAAGCACCTCCGCCTGGATTTGAACCAGGACCCCTCCAATTTCCGGTTGACTGCTCTCTCAATTGAGCTACAGAGGTAGTGGAAATTTATAGGTTTTATTTGTCACTTCAGGATTTGCAAGCCGAATTTCGAATTAAACAAACCCGTCGTGACACCTATTGGGGATAGATGGAAGTTTGGTAACTAGGAATCGCTAAATGTTTATTGCTAAAAGCTCATACAGATGAATAAATTCAAGGGAAAATGGTTAATTACGTAAACTCGTCAGTAATGTAGAATCAACTAAAGAAGCGAATGATAATTAATCCAGGTGAGGATAATTTTTGGAAAAAGCACCTCCGCCTGGATTTGAACCAGGACCCCTCCAATTTCCGGTTGACTGCTCTCCCAATTGAGCTACAGAGGTAGTGGAAATTTATAGGTTTTATTTGTCACTTCAGGATTTGCAAGCCGAATTTCGAATTAAACAAACCCGTCGTGACACCTATTGGGGATAGATGGAAGTTTGGTAACTAGGAATTGCTAAATGTTTATTGCTAAAAGCTCATACAGATGAATAAATTCAAGGGAAAATGGTTAATTACGTAAACTCGTCAGTAATGTAGAATCAACTAAAGAAGCGAATGATAATTAATCCAGGTGAGGATAATTTTTGGAAAAAGCACCTCCGCCTACATTACTGACGAGTTTACGTAATTAACCATTTTCCCTTGAATTTATTCATCTGTATGAGCTTTTAGCAATAAACATTTAGCGATTCCTAGTTACCAAACTTCCATCTATCCCCAATAGGTGTCACGACGGGTTTGTTTAATTCGAAATTCGGCTTGCAAATCCTGAAGTGACAAATAAAACCTATAAATTTCCACTACCTCTGTAGCTCAATTGGGAGAGCAGTCAACCGGAAATTGGAGGGGTCCTGGTTCAAATCCAGGCGGAGGTGCTTTTTCCAAAAATTATCCTCACCTGGATTAATTATCATTCGCTTCTTTAGTTGATTCTACATTACTGACGAGTTTACGTAATTAACCATTTTCCCTTGAAGTAACATTTAATGTACTTTTATAATATATTACAGTACACAATAATCATACGCCAGTAAGACTAAAAAGCATTTCTATATTTCTAGTTTAGTTTTCTTTTAACACCAAAATTTGCAAGTTTGATTTGCATAAATATTGAAATTCTTTGTGGACACAGTTGCGTAAGGACCTATTCAATCGAATAGTAGATACTTAACTGCAGGTCGTTTATCTGAATTTAGTTTGATTCGAAGTTAAAGATTTTTTGTGACATTTTGCGCTGATTACAATAACAGATTTTTAAGTTATCCGTACAGCTTATAGTTAAAAAAAAACAACAACTTTAAACGACCTTCAAATGCAAATAGGACGACAGCTACGATTTATATTACTTAACACGAACACAAAAAATCCAAAGTGGCATTCTTTATGTTACGTCTTGTTTTCAGTATTACCGATTTTTAGTGTACTTTAGGTCATATCTAAATAAATTATTTATGTTGTATTTACATTTTCAATTTGAAACACTGCCATCTATCCACAGACCGTTGAACTATTTAACAATGCCAACTGACTAAAACTTTCCCAGAATGTTACTCTAGTTACATTCGCTAAGACGTAACTCCCATCGTTATACGTAACATTTAATGTACTTTAATAATATATTACAGTACACAATAATCATACGCCAGTAAGACCAAAAAGCATTTCTATATTTCTAGTTTAGTTTTCTTTTAACACCAAAATTTGCAAGTTTGATTTGCATAAATATTGAAATTCTTTGTGGACACAGTTGCGTAAGGACCTATTGAATCGAATAGTTGCTATAGTTTCACAATTTAAACAATAATTATTGTGTGGCGTATCAGCGCGTTTTCGACGTACGATACGGGAGCCTTAAATGTTGGTGAAAGAATATAGGACCCATTTGAAAAACAAAACTTGACATACACCTGTCAAATAATATGATGGCTAGGGGATGCTTTCTTCCACATATAAAAAAAGCCATTATGTTTACTTTTTGGTTCACATAAATCGGATGAATAAAAACACCATTATGGCCTGTTCTTCAGTTTTTCTTTTGATACAGCCTGTATTCGTTAGGTTTCAAATAGTGCAGAACCAATTAGTCAGACTATGAGAGTTATTTCTGTAGTTAAAACTGTCATTTATTCCGAGCAAGTAAGTATGATATGCAGTTAACGGAAAATAGTATTTTTATCTTGACACTAGTTTTCAATAAACATGGATGTGAGTGAAACTAACAAAAATTTCTTTATACAGGGTGAGTTATTAGTATCCCGGCGGTCCATAGATAATAAATCGTTTCAGAAAGAAAAAATATTTTATACAAAAGTTGTTTGACACGCCATTTTCTATAACGTAAAATTATTTTCATTTATACAGGATGTTGCATTTAGGTGTGACGGAAAGTATGTACAATTTTTTAAATGGAACGACCTGTATATTTTATTATATTATGAATACTACTAAATTTGTTTATCCAACCGAGTATGTTGCTCAGACTTTGCCTTTAAATTATTATTATTTGACTAAGTGAGACAATAGTCAAAGCCACTAGGTAGATGACAGTATCCAAAGATATCAGATACACTATACAGGCTGTTCATTGAACTTAGTAAATTTTGATGTTTTTCAAACGCCTTTTTCTCAAGCTTTTTAAATGGAACATCCTGTATAATATGTGTTGGTTGTAAAAACCCTTTATTTCGCTCCAATTTACATTTAGTGTCATACACCAAATGTGTATGACATTATGTGTATTTTTTCTGATATTTGCAATTTAACGAAAATGTAATGCAATTGTAAATTTTAATATTGCTCTGATTAAGGTATTTGGTAGTTTAATGTAAAGTCTTCGAGTTACGATAGAAGAGATAATTTAGAAATGATTTAACCAACTTAATCCTTATACAAAGTATTACTGTTATAAATATATTAACAATTTTATATGAAATTTTGTAAGTATATTTTGCCGTCTATCGTATGGCAACCGAACATGCAATTTAAAAATTTCAAATTACTGCTACTGTAAATCCTATACTTTTAGGTTAACTATCGTGAAAATTTGTTGACTTCTGAGTGTTGAAAATCAGATTTTCTTTGATGTGATTTATGTGCTCATGCACAAAAACCAAATATGCTACAAAAACAAACTGATAGGCATCGTTACTCAGATTTACATTCATAGCAAAAAAAAAAAAAAATCTATTAAAAACACTTCCAAATACCCCCTTTCTATTCACACTACCAATATTACTCATACTATCATTCATATTATCCCAATTTTGAATTGTCTCTCCAGAAAAATAACTTATTTTATATCAATTAACAATAGTAAGTAGACATTGTTGGTTGTTTTTTGTACTGAATACAAATCCGTTCTAAACGTAGCTCATCAAGACATGTTTTAGCGTTTCTGTTTGTTTTTGTGTATGAGCGCACATACTATTACAATGAAACGCCTCCGCACAATTTTCACACAAGTGAACAATTTTTCACGATAGTCCCCCTAAAATTACACTGTTTCTGGTTTACTTCGGAGCCCAACTGAAGTTACTAGGTCTTCTCGTTTGTACGTTTGTAAAAATTGCAAAACATACTTATAAAATTGTGTAATACCTTGATAACCGTAATACTTTTAATATAAATAAATCTAGTTAAATAAGTTCTAAATGGCTTCTTCTATAACCCTTTAAATATGTTACATCATGCTACCCAGCACACTGTATACAGTGCAATATTAAGATACAAAATAGCATACTACTCTTTAAATTCCAAATATCACAAAAACTAGTAAAAATAGATATACGATATAGTGAATATAAATTACAAAGAACTTAAGGGACATTTCAAATAGCAAATAATAAACAGGCTGTTCCATTTAAAAATCTCAAGAAAAAGCCATTTAAAAATGTTTAAAAACTAGTGCAAGCTACGATCAGCCTGTATAGCGCATCTAACTTTGCATGACATCAGCATCTAGCTATAGGTTTAGTTATTATGTGACAAAATTTTTAGCACAATATCTGCAAAAATGTAGTAATAACGTAGTTATTAAGAAAGGCCTGTAATTGCCAATTTTTTGACAAACATTTGAATATCTCAGAAACTAGTTACTTTACACAGGTACAACTTCCTCAGTATTCATAATATGGTATGACATACAGGCCGTTCCATTTAAAAAAATGTACTGACTTTCCGTCACGCCTAAATGCAACACCCTGTATAAATGAAAAACATTTTACGTTATAGAAACTAATCAGTCAAACAACTCTTCTAATAAACATTTTTTCTTTCTCAAACGATTTGATGACTATCGACTGCCGGGATACTAATAACTCACCCTGTATAAGCTAGAAAATAGAACAGATAAAAAATAGTAAATCTTACCTTAACGTTGGGATGATAAATATTGTAGAGCTTTAAAATAGCTTCAACTGTTTGTCCGAGACCAGCAGAGAACACCAAAACGGGGACATCGTCTTTATGCAGTAGATCAAACAGCTCTACGCAGTCCTCCCTACAAAAAATCATTGATTTAAAGCAAAAAAAATGAAACCGGGATATTACCTCAACACAGGTTTTACTTGTTCTACAACCTCTTGGATTTCCTCGGGTGATACAGTCAATCCCCTAAAAATAAGGTTATGTTACAACTTAAGCTCAGTAAGGCAAGTTATAAAAAGAGCATACACGACAATTTCCTCCGATATCCTCCACCAGTCCTCCATGTGTTTCCGTTTGACCTTCGTAGGGATTTTTGGATCATATTCGATAGGCTTGTACTTAGCGTTTAATTCGGTAACATTTTTCTTATACGTTTCTGGTAGAGATGGGCAATGCTCGAAGAGTGCTGTGGAATAATAATGTTATCTAATAGTTATGTGACATATGACCTTGGTTATTTACCAAAACTACTCATTTGCAGTACTCCATTGTGATGTTGCTTAGTGATGGTTCGGTCAAAATCAAGAATTGCTTGTAGTTTATTTTGACCACCATTAACGATATCGTTTATTATAGCATTTACTTTTTCTCTATCTTTAATATGCACGTGGGTGTCGTTCAATTCCCTTATCGTATTAACGAAATCTTTACTCATATTAACCATCTTTCTGCAACCTAAAAATGAGTGTTTGTTGATAAATTTTCTTATCATCAAGATGACGATATGTGGCACCATCTATGGCAATTTGGCAGAAGTACAGCTGAGCGTGCAGAATTCTACTATCGTCTTCATAGATTATCACCCACACAATCGTCAACTGTATAAAATATATAATAGATGTCGCTGAAAGTATTGGAAAGCGTGTGACTTTCTAATTATACTGTAGTTTTTACTTTATCATTCATAGGATGGGTTTTTCAATTGCGGTTTAGCAGAGTTTAACCTAAAATATCGTTAGGCTCCATATGCGCGTTATGTGGAGCCTAACGATACTTGCTTAATCTCCGTTAAACTGCAATTGTTAAACCGCCCATAGTATGATAAAGTATATTCGTGCCGAAAAAAATTTTAGATTTTAGCGGAAATATGTCCTTTTGGGTCGTTTGAACATTTTTGACCAAGGTACAAAAAAATGTTTTTGTTCAAAAGGGTAAACTGGATGTTAGTCAAAGCATTTTTCAAGGATTTTTCAAATGAGTTGCCATTTCTGTAATTTCGTCAAAATAGTTAAATAATAAATTAAAGTAGAGGAAATTTTGAATATATTATGTCTAAAACATTTTTTGTAAAAATATTGTTTAGCTGATTGAGATCGCTCGTACTGCATTAAAAACTATAAGTTAGTTATAACTAAACTATTAATTTTACCTAGCGGATTTGACAGATATTTTGATTCTAATATTAAATAGTATTTTACATGTGTTGACAATACTTATGTAATTTAGTTTAATTTTAATTTTTTGACAGGTAGTGTCAAACGCTGATGTTTTTACAATACCTAGTGTCAATAGAATCAATATATCTGTCAAAACTAGTTTTATTTTAATGCAGACACGACCGATCTCGATCAATTAGAATCTCATGCAGCTACCCTATTAATTTTATATATAGTATGATAAAGTCATGTAATTGGCCATATCAGATTTTTACTTTATCATACGCAG